>OZ010572.1:115301490-115313990 GCA_963932145.1 Acanthosepion lycidas | reverse complement strand
CATTATGAACTTTTGGCTCATTCGCCATATTCCCCTGATATCTCTGAGTGATTATCACTTATTTAAGCATTTTATACACAATGAAACATTCTTCAATAAGAAAGAGATTTTTTTAATACACACACAAATATGAACTTACTTTATTTCAATGTTTCTCTCCAACTATTTGTGCAACTTATTTAATGTACCTGGTGTCTTTTCGCGATTTCTTCAATGTTTGGTCGAATGCCCGATAAGCAGACCATCATTTCTTCTTCAATTGATCCGAGTTTTTCTCGCTTCTTATTTTTTATGTTATTTAGAGTTGAGAAGCCGAATTCACATAAATAAGAAGTAGAAAATTGCATTAAAACTGATAAAAACCTGTTTAGCTAATGTGGGATATCATTTTTGTATTGAATTCCAAAATGTATTAATGGGTAACCTCGAATGTTTTATTTTGAGACCTAAAAAAATAAAAAATACTTTAAAAAAATTAATATTAAAACAAAATATTTAAAATAACATAATCGAAGAATATTGAAAAGAATTATTTGAAAAAAAGTTTAATACGTATTCATTTATTCTAATGAATGCTAACACCGGACCACTACTCCTACGCACACATGACAATATTTCCCGCCGTACTTAAGAGGACCGCGCGTCACACTACCGTGACACGGCGGTTGAGAATCACTGCTCTAAAGTTATTAGATGTATAAGATAAATACATTGCTATCGAATTTATGTCGATCCACGCATGTTTGTCGTCCCAGGAGACATTGATACAGTTTGGCAGCAATGCCCTCCTGCTTCAGACGTACTCATCTGAACTTACACCTTCAGATTACCACTTATCATGATCCCTACAAAATGGTTTTAATGTGAAGAGTTTCTATTCACTGGCAGACTGTAAACATCGCATAGACCAGTTCATCACCCAGAAAATGGAAAGCTGCCTGAAAGATAGCAAACAGGAGTGGAACAAAATAGTACCTGGTTGAGTAAATCTACGTAGAAATATCTAAATATTGTCTTTGAAATTCACTGAAAAT
This sequence comes from Acanthosepion lycidas, assembly GCA_963932145.1. Taxonomy (NCBI): domain Eukaryota; kingdom Metazoa; phylum Mollusca; class Cephalopoda; order Sepiida; family Sepiidae; genus Acanthosepion; species Acanthosepion lycidas. The sequence goes on along the minus strand of OZ010572.1, from coordinate 115,312,956 downwards.
CGTTATGAACTTTTGTTCTACCCAATATATTTAACATCTGAAAGTATGTTTCTCAATAATCAGGATTTAATTCAAGTAGAAGGTATTTACTATATTACTGTAATAACTGCCACAACGAATACATCGGAGAAACCTCAAGAAATTTAAATAAAAAAAAATATCGGAACACAAAAGGGATCTTTTACAATACAACACACTAAATTCATTAGTTGCTCACCATAATGCGTCGGGCCATAATTTCTATTAAAAAAATACTACTTTAATTAAAAGAGAAAGCAATTTACTGAGATGGAAAATACAGAATTTGTTTTGATCGCTAAATCATCCACAGCAAATTTACGTGCAAGTAATTACAACGTTTCACTTTTCTTGGCAGATCTTCTATTATCATAATATGAGTTATTTAATAACAAAAGTGATGGAAACATGAAAACTGAAAGTTTAAAAGCGTCTAACGTGATTTCATGTGTAACGACTATTAATAAGAAGACCACACAAAAAGGATGCATCACCAACTCTAAGAAACAAAAACAGTATTAAATACACCGGGCGCGCATACACCACACTCTCGGATTGACCTGTCACCTATCGAAACTCTGTAAAATCCGTACACATATCGTCCAGCACACCAAATCCGACCAAAATACAACTATCAATATAAAACAAATATTAATGGATAATGTCAAAATATTGGATAGCACCCACTGTAAGGAAAGACTTTAAACCATAGAAGGTATTATTATACAAAATAAACAGCCCATATTGAATAAAATATCATTCATCACAGAAGACGGTAACTTAATGTGCGCATATATATATATATATATATATATATATATATATATATATATATATATATATATATATATGTGTGTGTGTGTGTGTGTGTGTGTGTGTGTGTGTGTGTGTATAATTATTTTTTTTAAAAATATAACATAAATATGTTATAAAATCACTACAAAAATAGCCATTTTGTTTCAACACCTCTGGTGTCTTATCAAGTGATTATGTTAAATGTAGATTGTAGAATAAATCATAATAAATAATAATATTGCTTTATTCTACAATCTACATTCAACATCATCACTTGATAAGACACCAGAGGTGTTGAAACAAAATGGCTATTTTTGCAGTGATTTTATAACATATTTATGTTATAATTTTTAAATAAATAATTATATTCGCTCTACTTTGTATTGAGCACTCTTTTGAGAATAATAATTGTTGGTTATTGGAATTTATTCCGTATACACCAATCATATGCTTGTATATCTACCTATCTATTTATTTGTCTATCTATCTATCTATCTATCTATCTATCTATCTATCTATCTATATATATATATATATATATATATATATATATATATATATAATCACTACCCTTGGCATTAACCTTTTCGTAATGTTGATATCTGAATACAGTTAAAAATATTTTGGCTGAACCATTTTACTTGCGAAAGAATAGATATTTTTAAAGAATCAGTTCAAGTTAACCGAATTATTATTATTATTATTATTATTATTATTATTATTATTATTATTATTGTTGTTGTTGTTGTTGTTATTATTATTATTATTATTATTATTATTATTATTATAGTATTCATTTTTCTTTATTTTATAATGCATCTTTTAAGGATCTTTTATCAATGACAGAAATAGAAAAAATCATAAAATTACTTAAAATATAATCAAAATAAATCCTTCACTGATTTTTTGGACTCCCCTAGATTTCATTAATAACATTTCGACTTTTTTATTTCTTAGCATTCAAATTATCCGTGGGAGTTTAGGCAAAGATGATGCCTCCAGGCGTCTAATTGCCTCTCTTTCTCTCTTTAGTCGCACTGACCGTGTAGGCCGATGTTATGTGATACGTGCATTGTGACTTAATACTTCTTTCGGCCTGCTTCTGATGATATCCGTGGAAACTGATAGTCTGGTCAATATCGACAAAGACAAAAACATAACAATCAGGAGGAAGAACGATTGTACTGTTTGCGATGGGGTGGAAAGTCGGAGGATGCTAAAAGAAAATAGCGAGAAGCCTGAAACACGGTGGGTCAAACAGGAAAGGAGATGACTGATCGGGTAGCGTCATGGAGATCTATTTTATCATTGTCACTTGGATCAACATCATCAACAAACCAATTAAGTTTGTCAACACAAACATCCTCACATCACTGTATAACGCAGCTCTTTTTTTTTTCCTAATTGTTCTATTTAGTGAATGAAATTCGTCTGGAAATAATTGTTTAAGTTTGAAAACAAAAACAAAAGACAAACACATTAACGAATAACTAGTTTGATAGGAGGAGATAGGTATGCCTACCGTCCAGTTCACACTCCTCTCCGGTGTTTTGAAAAGGAGTAGAAGAACAAAACTTACACGTTGTTTTCATGATTTCAATATATATATATATATATATATATATATATATATATATATATATATATATATATATATATATATATATATAATGAGATAAAGAACAAATAGCAAACTTTTACCAATCTAACATGTTTCACTTCAGTTGAAGCTTCATCAGCGAATGAAATATGGAGAAAAAGAAGAATGATATTTCTGGTATTTTAATTTTGTGCTCTCTGATTTTCAATGGTTAATCAGGTTTCACATGCATTCGGCTTGTTAAACAAACGTTAACATAATTTATGACATTCCGAATTCAAGGAAAGACGACACGTCCTTTCGAAGTTACAAGAAATTATAAGATTACAAGACTAACTGAAAAACTGTAAATATTTCTTTATGTATGTAGGTGTATAATATTTTTATTTGTTCTATGTGGGATATAGATGATAATGTATATTCATAAGTGAGTGTGTGTATGTGTGCATGTGTGTGTGAGGATGTGCAGTAGACATTTTGGTGTTTTATGCATCTTGATTTGGGAAGGTTTTTATGTACACACCGTTTGTTTGAGTTAAATATACGATATATTCTTTAAGAATAGATTCAATCAAGGTTGGTGATGTAATATATTGTTTACGAAGTGTGTTTATAGTTAGTAATATATTTATTTGTAATCCCTCGAAGTAGTTTCTCCTTAAACAACTTAAACGGCATTTGTGCATGTTCGCTGTTTTGGACTAGGTTTCCGCTTCCTTCTAAAGTCTTTTCCTTCTCTTTCACTCGAAGTAGCCATTTGCGTCTTTATCTGTTTACTCGGGGTGAATTGATTATAAACAAAATTAAGCGTTTGGGACAATTTTACAGAAGAATTTCAATAATTTAATATACTTTTTGTCATAAGAGTTTTCTATTTAGGGAATGAAATTTACCAGGAAATAGATGTTAAGTTTGCAAATGAAAACAAAAGTTAAACTCAATAAAGATAACTAGTTTAATAGGAGTAGATAGGTTGGCCTATGGTCCGGTTCACACTCCTCCCCACACTTTTTAACAGAAGTAGAGTTTATTCCTATGTTCACTGCTTACGAATGGATTTCCGGTTCCTTCTAATGTCTTTTCCTTCTGTAGTCCCCTTATGTCTTAATGGCATAATTGCCTTGGAGCCATTTTTCAGAATAATTTAAATAATTTAATTTTTTTCCACAAGACTTGTTATATTTAGTGAATGAAATTCATCCAGAAAATAGATTTTAAGTATATATTAGGTTGGTGCAAAAATAATATCGTTTTTGACGTATTTTTTAACGTCAAAAAACGATATTATTTTTGCACCAACCTAATATATATATATATATATATATATATATATATATATATATATATATATATATAATTAATTTATGAAGAACTTGGTAATCCGTATGGGTAATCCCAAGGAGGATGAAATCCTGAAAGCTCAATGTAAATCCAGAGCTAATATTTAAAAGAAAAACAAACCAGTTTAAGGTACCATTATAATAATTTATTTCACCAGAGTCATTTTAAAGGTCGCCAGATCATCAGATAGCATTCCAAAAATTAAATGAAACAAAAAATGAAATTAAAATTGATGGGTAGTGTAATTTTTTGTAATTTAATAGAGAGTGTTAGAGGGATAGTGAAAGAGACATGGCAGAGTATAGGGAGGGATTAATTTCATATCTCTCTCTCAAGTATACTTTATATTGGGGGGGAGGAGTGACCAGACCATGACCTATTTAGATGGTCAACTTAACGGAAGTAATATATAGAAATGAGAATGGAGTAGGGAGAAAAGAAAAAGGAAAAAGAAAGAAAAGGCAGAGGGAAGTAAAGAGAAAGAGGCTGTAATTGGGTTTTAGCAATTTATGTAAAGAATAGATTTTAATGCTTAATAGAAATTTAGATGTCTAAAAAAATTTGATGTTTGCTATCAATTTAAATATTTGATTTAATATTTTAATTTTATATATATATGTATATATATATATATATATATATATATATATATATATATATATATATATATATAATTTATATACAAAAAATATCTAATTTTCTGTCTGATTTGTATTCAGGCTAACGTCCGTTTATGTTTATAAGCGGGGTTAAGGGAAGTTGAGGAGACTTAGCAATGGACTTCATACCTAAGTCTCCCATCGTGTAGTAAACCATCTATTATATTATTCATTATATACAACATTTATTTAATTATTTTCTAATATTAACAGTAAAAAATAGAATTGTTTTACCTTCATTTGTTAATATAAATTTATATATATATATATATATATATATATATATATATATATATATATATATATATATATATATATATATATATATATATATATGCGAATAGTGTATATTTCAATAAATTTATTTTTTTCCTATTTTTCCACTTATGTCATTTTTATCGGTGATATTTTTACCGGTAACTTTTTACCGGTAACTTTTTACCGGTAACTTTTTACCGTGCCCTCATTACCTGTATCATTATTGCATAAATTCCTAGCAGTATACGTTCATTATGAACCTCACTTTATGAGCATGCTGGCAACATGGTTTTAATGTTATCGTTACATAGATGTATTTATCTATCGCCTAATTTTATATCATGATAATGATCTTTGCGCAATAAACGCATAACCTAAGCCTGAACTTCAGCTCGGTTAGAACCCCTTCTCTTCGAGATCGTTTCTTAAGAGTCTCGCCTGAAAATTATATTTATTTTATTTCTATTCATATTTGTTTTTAAATCATTTCACCCCCAAATATAGGTTAACAGGGAGTGCGATACGGTGAGAAAGATGAGAATTGGGCGGGGGTTACGAGGGGATTGATTTAAGCACAATAATGGAATAGGAATAACTTTTTTTTTGTTTTTTTTAATAGATTTTATTCAAAACCAATATTTTTTGTCAGTTGTGTATATTTCAATAAACTTACTTTTTTTTCTAACGATTTTTTTTCTGCTTCTTACAACTTTGTATAGACTTTGGTAGGTATTTTTCGCTATCTGAATGCGCCTTCAGATTTCAGTGTTGCACTTTTTCTGATCTTTTGAAACTCTTCTCAGATATTAAAATTGTTTTACTTGTTTCATTTTGCTACCGACACTTTCTAATTTATATTTTGGTCTTCCTATTCTGCCAAGACTTCGTAAAAAATGGTTCAAGCCCATTAATAAAATAGTTTGGCATTGCTTTCATAGCACGAATATCAGTGATGCTAAATACTATATAGACGTTTTGAACGGATATCCGATTAAAATCTGGAGAATGACTAAATATCTAGAAGAAAGAAGGTATTGCAGATAAAAGAGACCTGTTATTTCTTTTTTAATAAAATGTTTTAAAAGAAAGAATTTATAAATTTTTATGGAATATTTTTTGTCAGTTGTGTATATTTCAATAAACTTATTTTTTTTACTGTTTTTTTCAACATGTGCCATTTTTACAGGTATCATTATTACCTATCCCATTGCTACCTAAATTCCTTCCACAAATACCGGCTTAAACATTCTCACTTACTTTATAACACTCTATTTCTACTGGCTCCCGAGCCTTGTACAGGATGAACATCACTGTATATATATATATATATATATATATATATATATATATATATATATATATATATATATATGTGTGTGTGTGTGTGTGTGTGTGTGTGAAAATATATAGAAAATAGGAAAGAACTCGTTAGGTAAATAATCCAAAGTTCTTTAGTATTTTTGTTATTATTTTTTAAAAACAGTGTTCGATACAAAAGTAGAGCGTAAATATAATTATTTATTTAAAAATATGATTATTATTTATTTAAAAATATTATTTATTTAAAAATATGATTATTATTTATTTAAAAATATTATTTATTTAAAAAAATCGCGATGGAATCATATTTTTAAATAAATAATTATATATATATATATATATATATATATATATATATATATATATATATATATATATATATATTGTGTATATTTAGGTAGCAATTTTTCATTGATGCATGTTTCATTAAATAATATAGACAAGTTTTCTCTATTTTCAGCAAGTTCCTTTCATATTGTCTGATAAGCTTAGTAACATTATCATTGACAGACGAAAAAAATCACCATATTGTTACATGTTTAAATCCTATCCATTTATTATTGTGTTTTCCGTGTATTGGTTGATATATTGAAATGTAATTGTCATCTTTGATAATGGTTTATGTAAGCGGAAAGCTTAGATAGGATTTAAACGTGTATCAATATGGTGATCTCCTTTCGTCTTTCAATGATAATGTTATTAAGCTTATCAGACGTTATAAAAAGAATTTCCATAAAATAAATAAACAAAACTTGTCTATATTATTTAATGAAACACACACACACACACATATATATATATATATATATATATATATATATATATATATATATATATATATATATATAAATATAAAAGTGAACATAGAAGTCAACACTTAGAGGCGACAGTCTGTTTCATGCTATATGCAATCGTCAAGCCACGTGTGCTGTTATTTTTCTCGGCTATTTATATATATACGGGTTAGTGGTGCATTGTGGGTATTCTATTATGGCGGTTATTTCACCGGAAGTCGTTTGTTTATCTATTTAGGTCAAATTATATTGCTTGTTTTTATTTTTGTTTCTTATTTTATTTATTTATTTATTTAATTTTATTTATAGTTTTTAATTGATTATCTTTATTTGGGATTGGTTTGTTTATTTATTTACTTGGATGAATTTAGGTTAATTTATTTTACTTGTATATTTTCTCTTTTCGGTTTTCGATTTTTAAGTAACATAGTATTTTTTTATGTTTTATTTCTATTTTTTTTTTTTGTTATTTTGTTATTTTTGCTTATTAGTATATTTATTTGTTTTTATTTTATTTTTTCCGTTTTTTAATTTTTTAGATTACGTAGTAAAAATTTATTTTCATGTCTGCATTTTGAGATGAGTTCGGATCTTTTGTTTAATAATTTATTTTGGTCGGGAAAAGTAATGATAGCTATTTTTTCCTCCGAGCAAAGTTTGCAAGTTTTTGATTGGTTATTGTAGGCTGATGATTTTTTCCTTATCTTCCAAGATATTTTTGGTGTGATGTTCGTTTTGTTTTTAATTTCCCAGATATACTTAGAAAGCATTGTACTGTTTGCATATTTACTATTTGTGAAAGATGTTTTGTGTGTATAATTTCTTCGTTTCAGTGCATTACAACTGCACTTCGACAGGTGAAAATCGAAAATGGTTATGAACAATCCTGCTTGTAGGCACGCCGTATGTGAAACGTCACTTCCTTTTTCCATTTGTTTGAGAAAAAAAATTATACATAAAGCAAATAGGTGAGGGGTGAAACAATAGAGTTTGTTCATAGCAGTTTAGTGAAGAATGGATGGAGTGTTGAATGTTAACTGGTCGGGGGAAATTTTTTTCTTGCCGATAAACACCGGTCAAAAGTTTAGGTTTATCGCTCTACTTATCGGTATCGGGCCCTGTATTGGATTAATTCTGCGAACGTTAGAATTTATATATTACTTTCGTTCTCATCGGATATATATATATATATATGTGTGTGTGTGTGTGTGTGTGTGTGTGTGTGTGTGTGTGTGAACTCTCCAACTCTCTCTTTTGATATGTAATAGCAGCCGCTGAAGGCAAAGACGATTACGTCAAACTGACGACAATGGCAACAGATGGAAACCAAAGCTAAAATAGTTTCTCATAAACGTGATGAATCACATGACCAGATACGAGCGGGAAAGATCGACAGAACTCAGATAGGTGATGAATCTTTAAGGAAACGAAGTGTATATTAAATTCTCACGTAAATTGACTTTTCGAATTGAAGAGAAGGTATGATGACACCAACTCACATGAAACTCCAAACACAGAATTAATCGGAGACGGGTCTTGCGCGGACAATTCTGCGCAGTTAACCTATGATTTACACTGAATCGAATCTTCATAACCAAATGTACGATTTCTGTAGTTTCGAAACTAAATGACCGCTTAATGAACGCAAAGTTGAAGTAAGAAGAATAAATCAAAGGACACCGCAAATGAACTGGTTTGATATTAAAAGGAACAAAGAAAATCTTAAGAGAAAGGGGGAGAGAAAGAAAAAAGAAAACCTTATTTTATCTCAGAAGAAAAAATGAAGCGAAGTTTTTTCAGCTTTGACTCTCATAAATTAACATATGCATCTTTCCACACATTCTCATACACAAATGTTTTATGTATTGTCTAGTTGCAATTAAATCTTGTTAATTTGCATATTGACGTTTGTCGTTGGTCACTGTTGGTTATCGATCCGAAATCGTGTATTTGACACTGCACTCAATACCTTCTACTTTGGAGTGGTAAACTTGGGCGTCTTTTAGACGAGGAATTGTTGTTTTCTTAATCTTTGCTTTTTAAACATTATCCTGCGGTAATTGTTCGTAACAATATATATATATATATATATATATATATATATATATATATATATATATATATATATATATATATATATATATATATATATATATATATATATATCAAGAAATGGACAAAGTCCGACAATTGCCTAACCTCTCGGCCACCAAGGATCGGTAGGCAAGGTCGAGAGGTTAGGCATGTCAGCGTAAATGACGGTTCCGTATAGGATGCAGGTTCGAATCCTGTCCAAGGACGAATATTTTCTATGAAAATTTCTCGGACATTCAGGCCGGTAAATGTTATTTAATACTGTTTATTATAAACAGAGCATTTACTTAAATACTTGTATCTATAAAAAGAACGTTAAACATAAAAAATGTCTTTAATAAATATATATATATATAGTCATCCACAGACTGATTGTTTCGCTGTATCGCAGCTCCTCAAGCCGAGATCGAAACCCGACTGATTTGACTAGGCTATCGTTGCGTGTCAGAAAGAAAGGGAATTTTAACGTTTTTTTTTCCTATACGAATTGCGCCAGTTACTCGGAGAACTCAATTCATAATTGAAGAGTAATGATTAATAACAGTAGGACCCGCTGATTTTAAAACTCCGTTTCCGGAAGCATATATTGTCTTCCACAGACAGACTGTTTCACTGTATCACAGCTTTTCAGTGTGGCTAGACGTCTGATTGCTTATATATATATATATATATATATATATATATATATATATATATATATATATATATATATATATATATATATATATATATATATATATATATGATATATATATATATATATATATATATATATATATATATATATATATATATATGATATATAATTTGTATAATTTTATATATCAACAAACAGTATTTAGAAAAATATGACAAACTGGAAAATTTCTTGTGGCGCGTTTCATCCGTTAGGATTTCATCGGACTGGGCTTTGTTGACGTTGCCACGTCTACACATGCGCACGAGAGATTGTATTTTCTTGGAATTTCTCGAGTCTATTTATTTCCAAAATATTTAACAATCAAATTATTTTCGAAATATTCATGATGCCCTATTAATACAGCACCGTTATACTAACTTACCGGATCTTGTAAATAAACTAAACAAAATTTACACACAATAGAATTCACATACGAAATTAAAAAAAATCAATACTTTAACTTTTTTAGAAAATCTTACACCGATTTGACAACAGCCTAGAAATTAGTGTCAAACCAATAAAAATGACTTAAGAAACTTCACTTCCCATCATAACAACAAAGTAAAATCCAGAATTATCGTTGGACTCTATTTAAGAGCACTGTGAATTTGCAGCCCTCAATATTTACAAGAAGAGAAGAAATATATTGAAAGTACATTCAAGACCCTTCAATACCCTATTTCATATTCAACGTGAAACAAAAGATTCATAAAATATTCTCAAATAGAAGAGATCTCCTTCCTGACTAACCCAACGTATCAAAAAAGATATAATTCTACACATTAACTCTATCACAACTACAACCGAAAATATTTTTTCTAAAATCAACATAAAATTTGTCACATTTAGAACAATTAAAGAATTAATCAGTAAAAAAAAAAACAACCAGCCAAAACGTAAAGGAAGAATTCACTCTATCAAATGCAAGAATTACCAGAATGAATACACTGGAAAAAACTCAAGTGTAAACAAAAAGATTATTTGAACAGAAAAGGGTAATTTTAAATAACAACACACAAAACGCATTGGTTGTTCACCGTAACAAAACAGATCACAATTTTGACATAGAGAATGCTACTTTGATTAAAAAAGAAAATAATTCACTGAGACGAAAATATCTGGAAAGTGTCTTAATCGCTAGTTCAATCATGGTACATTTGCGTTCAGGTTTTTGCAATATATCACCATTCTGTGTAGACGTGGCAACATCAATAAATCCCAGTCCGATGAAATCATAACGGAAGAAATATATCGCAAGAAATTTTCCAGTTTTTCATATATATATATATATATATATATATATATATATATATATATATAGAGAGAGAGAGAGAGAGAGAGAGATTCTACTTGCAAATAATTGACAAAATGGACATGCTTCTCATGACTTGCTAAAAAGGGAATCATGAAAAAAGAGCAATATCAATCGCTTTTGTAAAGACATACTATACCATCTGGCTTACATATTATCTGAAAAAAAATCACCTTTCAACAAGACAAGAACCCAAAGAATGTCAAGATTACTGCAAGTCAAAAAAAAAGGGAACAAACTTTTGGAAATTATGACTTGACAGCATCAATCTCCTGACCACTCTCCCATTGAATTAATATGGGTTGAATTGGATAGATGATTTTAAAGAGAATACTCAAAGAGTGAGAGTGAGCTTTTTCAGTGCCTGAAGAATGCTAGGGAATGTCTGTCATATCCTTTTTTTCAACAACTGTTGGAAAGAATGCCAAGAATTTGTAAAGCAGTAATTAAAGCAGCTGGTTGTTTTATTCACAAAAACAAAATATGATGAGGTTGTATAATAATTTGGTTGTAGTTAAGTGCTTTTTTTGTATCAAAATAAAAGCAAATACTCTTTACTTATTAAGATTTTATATTTTACTTAAAAAGTACAAAAA
>OZ010572.1:115228990-115296490 GCA_963932145.1 Acanthosepion lycidas | reverse complement strand
AAGTTTTTTTTTATGAAATATATATATCCAAGAACTGATAGTAAATAGTAAACCGCTGCTAAATAGACAGGAAGTAATGGAGAGGCATTGTCGCCAACAATTTGGACACAAAACCGGCACTGAAGAATTATCTATCAAACAAAAAAAAATCATCCAAATCGGATGGAAACTGTGGAAATGCATAAACAACATCCGATTACACACACACATACATACAGACACACATTTTAAGAATTATAGACATAAGATTAAGGTTGGTGCAAAAATAATGTTTTCTCACATAAAGTTGAACGTCAAAAAACGACATTATTTTTGCACCAACCTAATATATATATACTTACACACACGTGTATATACATACACACCTACCAGGTATAATATTTATATTTTTTATACTTGTCTACAGGTTACCGAAATGCCGACAAAGTTTTTAAATTTGACAAATGAAAAATGTTTCATGAAAATAGATTCTGAAAATGAGACGAGGATTCGCTTTTAACAACTTTTGACATGAATTAGGAATTATAAAGAAAAGATACAGAATAAATGTTAACGGCTTCTTTTAAAGACACTCACTTTCTTGATTAATCACGAGAAACGCCATCTTAGGGAAATGTACCATGATTCATTTTTTTAAGCATACACACAAATAAACGTACACACATTTCTTTCTTTCGTTTTTGAATGTGATGAAGACTTGAATAGCAAAATGCATAATCAAATCTATTTTCATGAAATTTACCAAATTTGAGTATATATATATATATATATATATATATATATATATATATATATATATATATATGGTGGACTCTCCCGTCGTATTTGACGTATGAGGGTCAAGCAGCTCAGTTCCTAGGAACCGACAGCCAGATACAAGCACATATGATCTGATTATAGTGATGAAGGCTTTGTGCAGAACCAACCACACTTTTTTAAGGGCCGAATACAGGGACCCTGTGCACTACGTGCAACAAAGCCACCAAACGACACTCCGCGGGTTTTGAATTCAGAGGTGTTCTTCTCATAGACCAGTTGCCACCAAGGTTATTTACCTAACTGGAGTGAGAATAAGAGGATTAATATTTTTCCCAAGCACATAAGTGAGTGTAATGGATTCAACTGAAATTCGAACTATATATATATATATATATATATATATATATTAGTAACTATACTCGATTGGTGGAAAAACCCGAATGACGCAATTCGCAAATATAAATATATGAAACAAATTGGAATCTGGGGAAAAAAAATGGAAAAAAAAAGAACCAGAAAGATGAAGGTCCATTTAGGTGAAACCTAGGTAGGTATTTCCTGGCTCTTCAGGATTTTTTTAATTTTTATTTTCTATATATATATATATATATATGTGTGTGTGTGTGTGTGTTCTTTTTTTTTATCTAACTCCTTGTTGTTGAAAAGCCCGTTCTGGAGGAAATGGCCATATATAATATGGAGTATTGAATTTTATCTACTTGCTTTGCTGTATAATAAATATTTTGAGCTCTCTTCTGTAGATCAGCTTTAATATTTCAGCTTACTAGAATTCACTTGGGTTACTTACCACGGATTTGTACCTATATATATATATATATATATATATATATATATATATATAGACACTTCATTTTTACATAGAGATTTATTCGTTCGTCGTTTTTATTTAGTTGTATATCAAACTCTTTGTGTTATTTAATGCCGAAATGCTAATATTTTGAACAACATAATATTTTATTTTTGGAGATAATAACGGTTTAGTGATACAAGTCTTGCTACTTAACCCTAACTAGTATGAGAAGAGGTGGTCTCATGCTTTTCCTAAGGGTATTTGCGCGTAAATGAAAATAAGGATCCCAGCTGAAATTGGAACTCGGCTCTCCGATTAACAATTTCGAGCCATTATCCATTAAACCACCAGCAAATCCAAGCTTACGCCACCCGGTATTCCTAAGCGGTCACCCATCTAGGTACTCGACGTTGCTTAACCTCGCTGATCGTAGAAGAATGTCTGCAAATAGAGAGTTAGAATGTTTTCAGATATAGAATTATATGTATTAGGTTGGTGCAAAAATAATGACGTAATAATGTCGTTTTTTGACGTATTTTTTAACGTCAAAAATCGACATTATTACGTCATTATTTTTACACCAACCTAATATATATATATATAATTCATATACTCATTTTCGAATGTTCATATGTTTATGCAGTTTTTTGTAAGGGATAAGTTCCACTAATTTCATCATGCGATAAAAACCTTAACAGCAATTCATTTGAGAGGTGGGTAGCTTTTAAAGGTGCAGGAGAAGATATTTTTGCTGTGGTTGTTAGTTTTTTTTTTCTTTATTTTGTTTATATTTATTTCTTTATTTTCTTTTGCAAACGCAGGAGAAAACCGTAATATACAGAGAATAGATAACGTGGAAATGAATTCATTAGTACAGGGCCAAGTAATTGTTAAACAGGCTGCGGACGTTAATAATTAAGGCGCGCAAATCTGTTTTAAATTGCAGTCTTCAACTCGCTTTTGTCTTAAGAGAGGGCTACGTACAGGCATGCGCCTACAAGATTTTCTTCCCTTCTCTCTTGACTCCGGTTTTTTGGGGTTTTTTTTTTTTTTTTGCCAGTTTTGCTATCTTCCTTGTTTTCGGTAGCTTTTTTATAGCTGTGTTACACTCACATATGTTTTAGCAAAGTCTATCTTAAATTTTTGTTTTTCTTTAAATATCACAGAATAATAAGGTCTCTTCTCGCCCCTATTATTCACTTGGCTTTACTGACTTTTCTTACCAATAAAAAAAAAATAAGGATATAATTTCATAATAATTACTTTCTTATGCATGCTTTCCTTATTTTCTCCTGTTCTTTTGTCGCATCAGTCTCTTACTTGAAGCTTAGCGGTTATTTCCGAACAATATTGATATTTATACCCAGGACCGAATTTAGATGAAGAGAGTCCCTAGGCTATTCTACTTGTGAGGCCCCTCCAAATACCCCATTTTCACGAATAAAAAAAAATGGTAGAGTGTTAAATTAAACAATTTAAGTAAAGCGGGGACGAGGATGAGTGTTTAAAATGACTTATTTAGAGTCGACAATGCCTTATAACAGCATGTGTAAGAAAAGCCTACGACAGTGTCAAAGATATTATAGTCCTTAGCTGGAGGGCCCCGAGATTTTAAGGTTCTAGACTTCAGCCTGCTACGTCTTTAGGTAAATCCAGCGCTATTTATACGCCATTTTTTCAATAGATCAAAATAGGGCGATTCCCAGAGAGAAGTAAATTTGAAAGCTATATTTACCAGTAATTATAAACTAATGTGAACATACGCTTGTGTTCCTTGAGCAACTTAGAATTTTGATTTTAAATCTAATCGTTTTAGCTTGGCGAGACAATGCTAACCTTACATACACCGATAATACGATTTTGCGTACTCTGATGTCTGAACATATCTTTGACTATACGAATCACACACACACACATATATATATATAGAGAGAGATAGATAATATTAGTGGTCAATGCACACACATATATATATATATATATAAATTCCCAAAAGGATAGAATCGAGATAGAACTCAATGTCCAGCACAGAGTAAGAATATAATATAAAAGGCTCAAACACTAATATTCCATGGTCATAATTTATTACATTAGAATCGTAATCATGATCCAATTCATCAGACCTACAAATTTTTGAATTTGTAGGTCTGATGAATTGGATCGTGATTATGATTCCAATGTAATAAATATTAGAATATTAGTGTTTGAGCCTTTTATATATATATATATATATATATATATATATATATATATATATATATATATATATAAGGTCTGGTCTATAAAAAGAAAACTACATCACATATCAATTCGGCATTCAATCTCCTTCAAAGTAGTCCGCTTCTGAAGCCACACACTTTATTCAGTGTCTTTTACATTGATGCAATCATTCCGAGAATTCCTTTTGGGGGATAGCGAGCAGCTGCCTCGTCGCATTCACTTAGATTTCCTTGACGTTTTTAAACCTTGTTCCTTTCAAGTGAGAAATTTTATTTTTGAAGAGTAAAAAACCGAAACGAAAAGTGCATGATCTGGGGAATATGGTAGTTGTCGGACCTGGCAAATGTTGTTTGGCCTAAAACTGCTGCAGTAGCCACACTAACTAATGGAACCTTCGTAGTATGGTAAGACGACCACACTCTGCACACTTTCCTTTCAAGATCTGCTATAAACAACGGAAGTGAGTGAGAACGTTATAATAGTGTGTACGTGAGACCGAGTTCAGTGTCAGTCTGTTTCAAGCAGTTTCACTCTCAGTTACTATAGCAACAGCCCAGATATTTTTTGATAAGACTTCGTATATCATCTATCAATAAATTGGGTCAATAGGTGTACATCGTTGTTTACAGTACAAAAAGTATTTTTTCCCAATTAAACACATGCTAAGTTCAGGAAGGAACTAAATCTAAAAACTATTTATAAAAATTGTAATAAATTCAGTTACGTCTTTTTTTTTTAAATTGGATTATTTCTTACTGTCCCCTCGTAAAGCACTAATCTAAGCTGCATCTGGAACTTACCAATAACAGTATAAAATGTTCTTTGTACTAAAATCAAATATGATTATGAAATCAAGCAGCCTTCAGTAGGTATAAGTATCGTTCGGAAAGTAATACCTGGCAGGTGTTCACTCTTATTAACCCACTAATACCCACCGCCCTAAAAATGAACCGGTGGGCATTTATTTATTATAGCGAGAAATCTATAACCTATACCGGACTATGATAGTGATAATTGTAATATTGACCGTTTCCGTATAAGGAAACATTTGGTATTCATGTGCTGAGCAGTCAGTACTTCTGACGGACGAAATTTATGAAATCTTTCTCTTTTTTCAAGAAAATGGGATTCCAGTAGGTGTTATTGGGATTCCCAGTATTGATGGGGTTTTCCTTCCTAACCTTTTGTTTCACGTTGTGTGGAACATCAGCATTTTGCTCATGACATTATTCTGCACGGCAGTGGTAGGATGTTACTAGTTGGGTTTTGGCTGTATTGGATTTTACAAGCTTGTCCTCCTCCCCAACCTATCCATTGAGCCAGCAGAGCTAGATCAGAGGTTAGACGAACTGCTAGGGTCTGGTCTTGCAGATTATTGAAGATGCACCTGTAAACAGCTTTATCGTCCGCATAGAGTAGGTTTATTCTGGTCGAGAGATTTATATTCTAGGCTAGCATTTCATATGGTTCACAGCTATATCACGCTGAAATACCGGCTCTCGCTCGATCAGCGAAGTTAAGCAACGTCAAGTTTGGTCAGTATTTAGATGGAAATAGCAGGTACTGTAAGCCTGGATGTGCGCATGGTGTAATGGATAACGGCTCGAAATCGGAGAGCTGTGTTTCAATTCCAGTCGGTTTCGTTATATTCACATACGTGCAAATGCAATTAGGAAAAGGATGCATCCACCTCTTCTCCTTCACCTATGGGCTAAATAGTAGTACGTATCAGTAAATCATGAATATCTCAAAGAAAATTCTTACAATCCCAAAAATTTTCTGGCTTTAAATAACTTTAAAGTTGATAACAAGTAAAAAAAATACATAAATAAATAAAAGAAGCTAATTTTATGCCCAGGGTTATAAATTGGTTTAGCATAGCTTATACGGATGGAATAAAACAGTTTAGCTAAGAACAAACCCCGGATATTTTGGGGTCGAAGTATACCCTGGATTTTTAGATCGATTTTTTTCATAAACTAATAATTATCTGTCTATATCTCTGAGATGAGGTATTATGATTATTTACATTACTTACATTATTCGGATTGTTATACTCATCTTCATTACCATATTCACAACGTTTCGGCCATTGTACGCTCCGACCTTCTTCGTGATTGGAATTTCGAACCGAATCCTTTATTTCGTCCACCGGGGTAGATTGTTCTAGTTCCACGTGTCATGGCTCTTTCGGGTGTCTTCAGTTATTTACCTTTAACTCAACCTTCCAACCTTTTTGGTTCACCACTACTGTGGCCTGGTATTGAACCCACAACTCTTCTTTAAAGGCGTTGGTTAGATCCAGTGACTAGACCCAGAGTTGTTGGTTAACAAGCTTGTCTCGCTAGATCAATTACGATTGAATAGTGAGTTCGATCCTCACTGGTCGTCCCGGACTTTTGACCTTGTGCCAGATCTAAGCTACGCTTAGAAAATCGTCATACTGAAAGCAAAAGAGACAAAAGTAAACAGAGCATAACCTACCTAACGACATTGAGTATATAGTTGACCGAAAAGGGATTGGAAGAGATAGCGAACAGACAAAATCTACTAAGAGCTACAAAGGACGGGAAATTGTGGAGAGCCACGATCGTCTATGAAGGGAGACGGTACATAAAAAAAGAAGAATTGGCCTTCTACTAGGCAGTTTATCTTCAACACTCTTTTCTCTGTCTGTCTATATTTCTGAGATGAGGTATTATGTACATTATTTACATTATTCGGACTTGTCCTCATCTTTGTCACAATATTTATCACAACGTTTCGGCTGTTGTACGCTCCGGCCTTCTTCAGGTAGTTGGAATTTCGAACTGAAACCTTTATTTCGGTCACTGGGGTAGACTGTTCTAGTTCCACGTGCCATGTTTGATGGATGTCAGTTATTAGTTATCTCCTGCTCATTTCCCTCTGAAAGTTCTCCACTGCCTTAACCAGGTATTGAACTCACCCTCTTTGGGTCCTGTCATACACATGGCACACATGGGTCCTGTCATACACACATACACATGGCACAGTAGATAAAGGCGTTGGTTAGATCCAACATACAGATGACACCGTGTTGACTGTAGAAACAGAACGAAAACTGTAAAAATACTAGAAAATATATTTTAAAAAAACTCGACAAAGAAAAAACTTACTCTCAATTTTAAAAAGACAGAAAATATGTTTTTCAGCAAGAGAAAGAGGACAGCGGGTGAGCTACAAATTGGATATGCCTAAATCAAACAGGGTGAAGAAGTACAAATATCCATGAAGTATTTTAACAGAAAATGAATAATACCGAAATACGAAATGGCATTTAAATAGTGTACGATACTTTCAAAAACTCAGAAAAAGTATTTAAAAATAAACAGAAAACAGACGTTAGAAACAAGAAAAGAGTTTTGAATTACTATGAAATATCAGTCTCCCTCTTTGGTTGTGAATGATAGACAATATTTTCTCATATAAAGAGAAGTCTTGAAGCAAGGAGACAGAGAACGCTGTGGACGGAGCATGTAAGCAAATGTGTAGTTTTAAGAAAAATGGAAACAAAATGGGTTCTTATAGTTAGAATAAGAGAGAGAGAGACAGATAAAATTTTTACAAAATATAATGAGGAAAGAAGGGATGGAAAATTTGAGAGTTAATGGGTGCAAAGAAGGAAGAGGAACATATCAGAAACGACGAGTAAACAACCGAAAGAAGAACGTATAGGAAACAGCGAGTAACGTACCTGAAGAGGAACTTATAAGAAACAGAGAGTAACCTACCTCAAGAGGAACTTATAAGAAACAGCGAGTAACCTACCTAAAGACAAACATATGAGAAACAACGATTAACGTAACTAAAGAAGAACTAATAAGAAACAGCGAGTAACCTACCTAACGAGGAACATGTAAGAAACAGCGAGTAACTTACCTAAAGAGGAGCATATGAGAAACAGTGAGTAACCTACCTAAAGAGGAACATATAAGAAACAGCGAGTAACCTACCTAACGAGGAACATGTAAGAAACAGCGAGTAACTTACCTAAAGAGTAACATATAAGAAACAGTGAGTAACCTACCTAAAGAGGAACATATAAGAAACAGCGAGTAACTTACCTAAAGAGTAACATATAAGAAACAGTGAGTAACCTACCTAAAGAGGAACATATAAGAAACAGCGAGTAACCTACCTAACGAGGAACATGTAAGAAACAGCGAGTAACTTACCTAAAGAGGAGCATATGAGAAACAGTGAGTAACCTACCTAAAGAGGAACATATAAGAAACAGCGAGTAACCTACCTAACGAGGAACATGTAAGAAACAGCGAGTAACTTACCTAAAGAGGAGCATATGAGAAACAGTGAGTAACCTACCTAAAGAGGAACATACAAGAAACGGCAAGAAACTTAGCTAAAGAGGAACATATAGGAAACAGCGAGTAACCTACATAAACACGAACATGAAAGAAACAGGTAGTAAAATTAGTAAAGACGAAAATATAAGAAACAGCGAGTAACCTATCTAAAAAGGAACATATAGGAAACAGCGAGTAGAATACCTAAAGAGGGACATATACGAAACAGCGAGTAACCTACCTAAAGACGAATATATAAGAAACAGAAAGTAACCTACCTAAACAGGAACATATAAGAAACAGCAAGTAAACTAACTAAACGGAAACATATAAGAAAACAGGTAGTAAACTACCTAAATACGAAAATATAAGAAACAGCGAGTAAAAAAGCTAAAGAGATGCATATAGGAAACAGCGAGTAACCTACGTAAAGTGGAACGTATAGGAAACAGCGAGTAACTTAGCTAAAGAGGAACATATAAGAAACATGGGAGTAACCTACCTAAAGAGGAAGATATAAGAAACAGCGAGTAACCTATGTAAAGAGGACGATATAATAAACAGAGAGTAACCTACCTAAAGAGGAAGATATAAGAAACATCAAGTGAACTATCTGAAGAGTAACATATAAGAAACAGTGAGTAACCTACCTAAAGAAAAACATATAAGAAACAGCGAGTAAACTATCTGAAGACGAACATAAAGAAACAGCGTGTAGCCTACCTTAAGATGAACATATAGAAAACAGCGAGTAAACTACCCAATGATGAACGTATAGGAAACAGCGAGTAACCTACCTCCAGACGAACATATTAGAAACAGCGAGTAACCGACCTAAAGACGAACATATAAGAAACAGCAAGTAACCTACCTAAACAGAAACATATAAGAAACAGTTAGTGACCAACATAAACACGAGCATATAAGAAACAGCGAGTAACCTACCTAAAGAGGAATATATAAGAAAGAACGAGTAACCTACCTAAAGAGGAACGTATAGGAAACAGCGATTAACCTACCTAAAGAGGAAGATATAAGAAACAGCGAGTAATCTATCTGAAGAGGAACATACCAGAAACAGCAAGTACCCTAAGTAAAGAGGAACTTATCAGAAACAGCGAGTAACCTACCTATAGAGGAACATATAAGAAACAGCGAGTAACCTAACTAAACAAGAACATATAAGAAAAAACGAGTAAATTTGCTAAACAAGAACATATAAGAAAAAGGTAGTAACCTACCTAAAGACAAACATATGAGAAACAACGATTAACGTAACTAAAGAAGAACTAATAAGAAACAGCGAGTAACCTACCTAACGAGGAACATGTAAGAAACAGCGAGTAACTTACCTAAAGAGGAGCATATGAGAAACAGTGAGTAACCTACCTAAAGAGGAACATATAAGAAACAGCGAGTGACGTAACTAAATAAGAACATATAAGAAACCGGTAGTAACTTGCATAAACACGAACATAAAAGGAAGACCGAGTAACCAACCTAAACAGGAACATATAACAAACAGGTAGTAACCTCCCTAAAGACGAACATATAAGAAACAGCGAGTAATCTACCTAAAGAGTAACGTATAAGAAACAGCGAGTAACCTACCTAAAGAGGAACGTATAGGAAACAGCGAGTAACCTAACTAAAGACGAACATATCAGAAACAGCAAGTAACCTACCTAAACAGGAACATATAAGAAACAGCGAGTAACTTAACTAAACAGGAACATATAAGAAACAGCGAGGAACCTACGTGAACAGGAACATATAAAAAACAGGAAGCATCTTACCTAAAGACACACATATCAGCAAAAGCAAGTAACCTGCCAAAACATGAAAATATAAGAAACAGCGCGAGACCTAACTAAACAGGAGCATATCAGAAACAGGTAGCATACTACCTAGACACAAACATATAAGAAACAGCGAGGAAACTAACTAAAGACGAACATATAATAAACAGCCAATAACCTACCTAAAGAGTAACATATGGGGAAACAGCGAGTAACCTTCCTAGGAACATATAACAGGAACATATAAGAAACAGGTAGTAAGCTACCTAAAGACGAACATATAAGAAATAGCGAGTGACGTAACTAAACAGGAATATACAAAGAAACAGGTAGTAACCTGCATAAAGACGAACAAAAAAGGATGAGAGATAAACTGCCTAAACAGGAACATATAAGTAACCTAACTAAACAGGAATATATAAGAAACTAACCTACCTAAATATGTTCCTGTTTAGGTAGGTAACCACAGGAACACATAACAAACAGCGAGTAACCTACATAAACAGGAACATATAAGAAACAGTTCCTAACCTACCAAAAGACGAACATATAAGAAACAGCGAGTAACTAACCTAAATAGGAACATATAGGAAACAGCGAGTAACCTACCTAAAGAGGATCATATACGTAACAGCGATTAACCTACATAAAGACGAACTTATAAGGAACAGCAAGTAACCTACCTAAAGATTTACAAATAAGAAACAGGGTGTAACTTATCTAAAGAGGAATATATAAGAAACAACAAGTAACCTACCTAAAGACCAACATATAAGAAACAGCGAGTAACCTACCTGAAGAGTAACATATAAGAAACAGCGAGTAACCTATCTAAAGAGGAACATATGAGAAACGGCGAGGAAGCTAACTAAACAGGAACATATAGGAAACAGCGAGTAACCTACCTAAAGAGGAACGTATGAGAAACAGCAAGTAACTTGCCTAAAGACGAACATATAAGAAACAACGAGTAACCTACCTGAAAAGGAACATATAAAAAACAGCGAGTAACCAAACTAAACAGGAACATATAAGAAACAGGTATAAATCTAGCTAAAGACGAACATATAAGAAACAGCGAGTAACCTACCTAAAGACGAACATATAAGAAACAGCGAGTAACCTACCTAAAGACGAACATATAAGAAACAGCGAGTAACCTACCTAAAGACGAACATATAAGAAACAGCGAGTAACCTACCTAAAGACGAACATATAAAAAACAGCGAGTAAGCTACATGAACAGGAACATATAAAAACAGCGAGTAACATAACTAAACAGGAACATATAAGAAACAGGTAGAAAACTAACTAAAGACGAACATATAAGAAACAGCGAGTAACTTAACTAAACAGGAACGTATAGGAAACAGCGCGTAACCTACATAAAGAGGAACATACAAGAAACATCGAGTAACCTACGTAAACAAGAACATAAAAGAAACAAGTAGTAACCTACCTAAAGACAAACATATAAGAAACAGCGCCTAATCTAACTAAACAGGAATTTATAAGAAACAGGTAGTAACCTACCTAAACAGGAACATATAAGAAACAGCTAGTAACATAACTAAACAGGAACATATAAGAAACAGGTATTAACCTACCTAAAGATGAACATATAAGAAACAGCTAGTAACCTACCTAAAGGTGAACACATAGGAAACAGTGAGTAACCTACATAAACAGAAACATATAAGAGACAGCGATTAACCTAACTAAACAGGAACATATAAGAAACAGCGAGTAACCTACCTAAAGACGAACATATAAGAAACAGCGAGGAACCTACCTAAAGAGAAACATATAAAAACAGCGAGTAAACTACATAAATAGGAACATATGAGAAACAGCTAGTAACCTACGTAAAGAGGAACATATAAGAAACAGCGAGTAAACTACTTAAAGTCGAACATATAAGAAACAGAGAATAACCTACCTAAAGACAAACATATAAGAAACAGCAAGTAACCTACCTAAACAGGAACACATAACAAACAGCGTGTAACCTAAATAAACAGGAACATAAAAGAAACAGTAACCTACCAAAAGACGAACATATAAGAAACAGCAAGCAACTAACCTGAAGAGGAACTTATAGGAAACAGCGAGTAACCCACCTAAAGAGGAACGTGTAGGAAACAGCGTGTAACCTACCTAAAGAGGAACATATAATAAACAGCGTGTAATCTACCTAAAGAGGATCATATACGTAACAGCGATTAACCTACGTAAAGACGAACATATAAGGAACAGCAAGAAACCTACCTAAAGATTAACAAATAAAAAACAGCGAGTAACCTATCTAAAGAGGAATATATAAGAAACAACAAGTAACCTACCTAAAGACCAACATATAAGAAACAGGGAGTAACCTACATAAACAGGAACATATAAGAAACAGCGATTAACCTAACTAAATAGGAACATATAAGAAACAGCGAGTAACCTACCTAAAGACGAACATATACGATACAGCGAGTAACCTACCAAAACAGGAACATATAAGAAACAGCGAGTAACCTCGATAGACAGGAACATATCAGAAACAGGTTGTAACCTACCTAAAAACGAACTGATAAGAAAGAGATAGTAATCTACCCAAAGAGGAACATATAGGAAACAACAAGTAACGTATCTAAAGAGGAACATATAAGGAACAGCGAGTAATCTACCTAAAGAGGAACATATAAGAAACAGCGAGTAACCTACATAAAGAGGAACATTCAAGAAACAGCGAGTAACCTACTTAAACAGAAACAAAGAAGAGACAGCGAGTAAACTAACTAAACAGGAACATATATGTAACAGGCAGTAACCTACCTAAATACGAACATATAAGAAACAGTGAGTAACATACCTAAAGAGGGGCTTATAGTAAACAGCGAGTGACCTACCTAAATAGGAACATATATGAATCACCGAGTAAACTACCTAAACAGGAACATATAAGAAACAGGTAGTAACCTAGCTAAAGACGAACATATAAGAAACAGCGAGTAACCTACATAAAGACGAACATATCAGAAACAGTGTGCAACCTACCTAAACAGGAACATATAAGAAACAGCGAGTAACCTACCTAAAGAGGATCATATAAGAAACAGCGAATATCCTACCTGAAGACGATCATATACGAAACGGCACGTAACCTACCTAAAGACCAACATATAAGGAACAGCGTGTAACCTACCTGAAGAGAAACTTATAAAAAACAGCGAGTAACCTACATAAAGAGGAACATATAACAAACAGCGATTAATCTACCGAAAGCGGTACATATAAGAAACAACAACCTACCTAAAGACGAATATATAAGAAACAGCGTGTAACCAACCTAAAGAGGAACATATACGAAACAGCGAGTAACCTACCTAAAGAGAAACATATAAGAAACAGCGTGTAACCTTCCTAAAGAGGTTCATATAAGAAGCAGCGAGTAACCTACATAAAGTGGAATCATATTCAAAACAGCGAGGAACCTCCCTAAAGAAGTACATATAAGTAACACAGTGTAACCTACCTAAAGAGAATCATATAAGAAACATCGAGTAACCTACATAAAGAGGAACATATAAGCAACAGCGATTAACCTACCTAAAGCGAACACATAAGAAACATCGAGTAACCTACTTAAAGAGGATCATATAACAAACAGCGATTAACCTACCTAAAGAGGAACATTTAAGAAACAGCGTGTAACCTACTTAAATAGGATCATATAAGAAACAGCGAGTAACCTACTTAAAGAGGATCATATACGAAACAGCGAGTAACCTACCTAAAGAAGAACATATAGGAAACAGCGAGTAACCTACCTAAAGTGGAACATATAAGAAACAGCGAGTAACTTACCTAAAGAGCGTCATATAATAAACAGCGAGTATCCTACCTAAAGTGTATCATATACGAAACAGCGAGTAACCTACCTAAAGACGAACATCTAAGGAACAGCGTGTAACCTACCTAAAGGGAAACATGCAAAAAACAACGAGTAAACTACTTAAAGAGGAACATATAAGAAACTGCGAGTAACCTACCTAAAGAGGAACTGATAAGAAACAGCGAGTAACCTACTTATATAGGATCATATAAGAAATAGCGAGTAACCTACTTAAAGAGTATCATATACGAAACAGCGAGTAACCTACCTAAAGACGAACATATAAGAAACAGCGAGTAACCTACTTAAAGAGGAACATATAAGAAACTGCGAGTAACCTACCTAACGAGGAACATATAAGAAACAGCGAGTAACGTACCTAAAGAAGAACATATAGCAGACAGCCAGTAACTTGCCTAAAGAACAACATATAAGAAACCTCGAGTAACCTACCTAAAGAGTAACTAATAAGAAACAGGGAGTAACCTACCTAAAGAGGAACATATAGGAAACAGCGAGTAACGTAACTAAAGAAGTTCTGTAATAGTAGGTCAGGGAAGGAATAAGAAGTTTTGGAAGGCTATGTTCACCAACGGGCTGAATTTTTAGAAGCTGAAGACTCTTTGCAAAAGCAATTTTACAACTATCAATATTTCTTTTTTGTTCCGAAATTTCTCATTTTCTTTACATAATTTCAATGTTTTCGTATGACGCTTTATATGCATTTTTGTCCGACACTTATTTTCTGGAGTCAATTTCACCAAGAGTCATCAGTTTTCAAGATTACTTGCCTGCTACAAAATATAACGAAATTAATTTCATTAAGTATTCATCGTGCTGGCGAGAATAGATATCGTATTTTCAACGGTCTATCATAATTGGCAAAAATTATATAAAAGATGAAGAGGCTGACTATTAAACATTAGGAATTTTTATTTTCATTTATTTTATTGCTATTTTTGTTGTTATTATTGTTTTCGTATTTTTTTGTTTTTTTGTTTTTGTTTACTTCAGATCATATCTTATTGCCTATATTTTTTTTTTTAATGCACAAATAACGTCCTTCCTGTGTACTTCATTTGGTTGAAACCTTTATCATAAGCTGAATTCTCTCCTTGTATGATATTGTCTTTCTTTTTTCTTTTCTTTTTTTTATTTTACAGTAAGGTTTATCCTGTACAAGGTCCGAGGTCACTCGAGGTAGACGGTTACGTTAATCTGTAGTTTAAATGGAAAGAAGGGATGATTACAATTTCACAAAAGATTGTCGCGATCGGGAAACATCCTGTTGGAATTCTCTTCCACAGAGCAATGGTTCGCGGGAGGAAGCTCTTACTTCTCACCTGTCTAACGATATAGTATCGTTTCATATTTATTTTAAGCATGGCTACTATGATGCACTGGTGATATAATGATTAGAGGCTCTGGATGAAAAATTAACGAGCCAAGTTCGAATTCGCACACTTGGGAAAGGTATGAATATATTATGTACACCCCCCCACACACACACACCAAAAACAAAAAAAAACAAGAACTTATAAGTCCTTACTTGATCTATGTTCCCTGTGTTTACAAGAAAAAT
This sequence comes from Acanthosepion lycidas, assembly GCA_963932145.1. Lineage (NCBI taxonomy): Eukaryota > Metazoa > Mollusca > Cephalopoda > Sepiida > Sepiidae > Acanthosepion > Acanthosepion lycidas. Next base: position 115,281,111 of record OZ010572.1, on the reverse strand, counting down.
TACATATTAAAAAGTTACTTAACAATAAAGCCATGTTAAACCAAAGAAATGAATTAACGGTGTTATGCCGGCATTATCTACCTTTTACCTTAAAATATAGTTAAAGGAATTTTTCATAAATAGTTACGCATTACACTTTCATAGTCATTACTTTAATAGAATATAATGGACTACCGAATATTTATTTGATATATTCAACTTTAATATCGTCATGTTATACCGTCTATTTCGTATAATTAGCATTGTATAAAGATGTTCCATATTTTTAACTTTACCTATTGGCCTCTTTAAGAAGCTTCCAGACTATATAGGAAATTCTTTTTTAATTTAATTTTGTTTCATTTGTTTCTGAATACTTTGTCTACTTCAACAAACCTGAACATCATATTTGGCTAGATCCTTGATAAATTTGTCGCTGACATGTTTAAGCGTCAGTTTATCTTGATATGAATAAATAACCCACCCACCTCCACTCTCTGACCTTATTTTTCTCTTTTAGCATAGATGTGACTTTTAATTGGTTAAACTAGACATACCCATCAATATATTTTTAAATCTCACCTTATGTCCCGCTTTAACTTCCCAAAAAATGTTAACGATTTGTTTTCAAATTTCCCTAATAAATCATTTTTATCACAAGTTATCTACCATCGCCCAAGGAAGAACTATTATAGCTCTGAAACATGAAAGTATTTGCGTAGCGATGTAAAATGTTTTTTTATTGAAATCTATTATAATAAAAATATTATATTATTTTGGTCTGCTTTGTATTGAGTACCTTTTTTTTAAAGTAATTGTTAAGAACTATGGTTTTTTACTTCATCTCTTCCTTCTCTTGTTTATATATATATATATATATATATATATATATATATATATATATATATAAGACTATATATATATAAGACTATATATATATATATAAGACTATATATATATAAGACTATATATATATATATGTATAAGACTATAAATATATATATGTATAAGACTATATATATATATTATATAAGACTATATATATATATAAGACTATATATATCTATATATATATAAGACTATATATATATATAAGACTATATATATATATAAGACTATATATGTAAGACTATATATATATATATATAAGACTATATATATATATATATATAAGACTATATATATATAAGACTATGTATATATATATAAGACTATATATATATATATATAAGACTATATATATATATATATAAGACTATATATATCTATATATATATATAAGACTATATATATATATAAGACTATATATATATATAAGACTATATATGTAAGACTATATATATATAAGACTATATATATATATGACTATATATATATATATATATATATATATATAGTCTTATATATAATTATTTATTTAAAAATATGATTCCATATTTTAAATAAATTTTTAAATAAATAATTATATTTATGCTCTACTTTCGTATCGAGCACTATTTTTTAAAAATAATTACAAAAATACTAAGGAACTTTGGATTATTTACCAAACCAGTTTCTTTTTCTATTTTCTACAATATTTGCACACTTATAGTCTTATATATATATATATATATATATATATAGTCTTATATATATATATATATATATATATGTATAGTCTTATATATATATAGTCTTATATATATATATAAGACTATATATATATATATATATGTGTGTGTGTGTGTGTGTATTATTTATTTTAGGATATTAAAACATGTTAGAAGACATATTTTAATATCCTAAAATAAATAATATTTAACTCTACTATGCATTGATCCCTCTTTTAAATTAAATGTTATGTACAATGGAATCATACTCCATTTGTTCTCATTTTATGTGGATATATACATGTGTGTGTGTGCGTGTGTGTGTGTGTAGAAAGATAGAGTGAAATAGAGAATATAAGGAAGAAATATGAAATGTTTATAAATCTAGCATGTAACGCTTTTTATTTAAACTTCAGAAAATGAAATATGGAGGAGAAAAGCGAATTCTGTTATGTCTTTTATATGATTTGATTATAGTGGTGAGGGGCTGTGCAGAACCAACCACACTTTTTGAGGGGCGAAATACAGAGTCCTGTTGCAATATGTGCCACAAGTTCCCCAAACGACCCTCCGCAGGTTTTGACTTCAGAGTTGTACTTCTCCTAGACCAGTTGTCACCCAAGTCTATAGAACCCAGCCTGTTCTGCTATTTACACATAGCTGGAGGTAGAAGAAGAGGGTTCATACTTTTCCCAAAATGTGTATATATATATATATATATATATATATATATATATATATATATATATATATATATATATATATATCAATACACGGACGCATATATACACTACAGTTCAAAAGTTTGACGTCAACCCTGATATTTTTTTTAATTGGTTCAAAATGTAGTTGTTTTGTACTTTAAATAAAAGAAAATTCTTGTATGTTGTTAAAAATTGAGACGTGATTTTTTTATTAGAAATTTTATATTGATAAAAAGAAAAACAAGAATTTTTTGTTTAAATTTTGCTCTCGTAAAAAATTATCCTTTCGCCTTAATTACTGCAGCACAAATTTTTTTCGCATTCGTTGCAAAAGATTCTCAAAGTTTGATAAATGATTTCCTTCTCTTTCCAATAACTTTAATAACACTTTTTCTCTTTTTTCACTCTTCTGTCAAGTTCATATCTTGTTACGATCTCTCTCTCTCTCTATATATATATATATATATATATATATATATATATATATATATATATATATATATATATATATATATATATGTTTGTGTGTGTGTACAGCTGGATTTTAAGATCAACACCAATCAGCGAATACTGGTCAACGTTGCATTATGGTTAATAAGGTCACTTGCATTATCTTAACGTTTATTAAGTCGAGGGTAACGTTTATGTTTCACATTATTCTAGACGCTATTGAGTAGGAATAATTATACAATATTGGATTTGTCTAAAGTATTTTGCATTATCTACATTGTAGTGCAGATATTTACATTTACCATAGTGGCGTTTTACAAGGTATTTGCTTGTAGTTTTCGATTTTTAAGTAACGTAGTAAAAATTTTCTTTTTGTGTCTCCCTTTTTGAGATAAGTTCTCATCATTTATTTAGTCATATGTTTTGGTCTGGGAAGGCGATTGTAGCTATTTTCTCCTCCAGACAAAGTTTATAGTTTGGGGATTTATTGTTCTAGATGATGCTATTTTCCTTATTTTCCATGATATTTTTGGCATAATTTAGATTTCGTTTTTTTTCATTTCTCATATATGTCTACAAGGGTTTGTGCACTTACGCATTTATTATTTGTAAAGGATATTTTGAGTATATAGTTTCTCTGTTTCCAGCATGCTTTAGTTGCCAGCGTACTTTAGTTACTCCTATCTATATTTTTCTTCGATATCTGCTAGTTTGGTATATTACATTATTTTATTATAAGTAATTGCCATTTAAGGAACATTCGTTCTTTACCCTCCAGTTACAGGCAAGTTTGCTTTGTGCGGGTGGTTTGTTGACTGTATTTCTGTTCTGTTTTTTTATTGTGTCATGTTCTCGGTGAACTGCAGCTGATTTTTACTGTGTTTCTATTGTATCTTGTAGAGAGTGCTAGAAGCGGGCATGATTATGTATTAGTTTAATGAATATTTTTCCTACGTTGGGCTTTTACGTTTTTTGTTGTTCGGTGGGTTAAACCCTACGATGTTTCTTTTCCTGTTATTTTTTGTGCTCTGTGGTTTGTATGTAGGTGTTTCCGAATATTCACTATCTTCGTCCTTGTATACAGTTGGCAGTTTTGACATTTCTGGACAGGTTGACCGTTATGCATGACATCCAAATGAATGTTTCGATCTGATGGGAGCATTTCAAAACATGACCCGAGTTCTTAGGTTAAGGTTTTGATTTTGTAGCATGGTATATGACAAAACTAACTCTAGTCTATACTAAGTTTACTTTCTTTATTTCTTATACTAAATTTGTTTTAACTGATATATACCAGGATTCTTTAGACTGAAATTTGTGCTCTTCTAAAATCCTCACTAGATCAGTCATTCAGTTATTTGCCATGCGTGATACACGCTGAGACGATCATGTATCTTTCGATACATGACTGACAAGGCAGATTTTTTTCCTGCAGTAGGTTGCCATGTCTTTCTGCGGTAGACCAGTTGCCATCCAAGGTATAGAACTTTCAATTCTTAGGTGATTCTTATAAATGTAGAGGGTATTAACAAAGGTTTGGAATACTGTATATATATATATATATATATATATATATATATATATATATATATATATGGTGGACACTCCTTTCGCATTCAACGTATGAGGGTCAAGCAGCTCAGTTCCTAGGAACTGACAGACACCAGACATGATTTGATTATAGTGGTAAAGGTTTTTTGCAGAACCAATCATACTTTTTGAAGGGATGAATACAGAGACCTGTTGCACTATGTGCCACAAGGTTTTCAAACAACCCTCCGCAGGGTTTGAATTCAGAGTTATAGTTCACCTAGACTAGCTGCTACTCAAGGCTATAGAAACCGGTCTGTTCTGCTATTTACACATAGGTGGGGGGCGAAGACGAGGATTCGTACCTTTCTCAAGGGTATTAGCTCGTAAGTGAATGTAATGGATTCGACTAAAATTCGAATGGATTCGACTGGAATTTGAACTCGGCTCTCCGATTCCTCAATCCGAGCCGCTATCCATTACTCCACCAGATATAGAGTGCAAATCTCTATCTATTTATTAGCCTCATCTGCCTTTTTTCTACCATGTGTTATCATAAACAAAATAACAATTAAATATATTGCTGTGAATCATTCCAGATGATGCTAAATATACTTGGCAATCAATATATCAGAGAAGTCAGGTGCATCAACGGGTTAACCTGAGAGAAAACCCCGTAACACAAACAGAAGATCCGCGCCTGACATGTGTCTTTCCCCAATAGATCCACGTGTTCTATCCAGCAGTGTCTCGAGTGTGTGTACAGGCGGGGAAAAACATACCGATATATAAACATTCTCCAATACAGGGAAGAAGTGCGTCTCTTGCATCCAAACGAGAATGTAGAGTCTAAATTAAGGAAAGAACCCCCAAAGACACACACTGCCACAGACCAAAAATGACTAACGAAGCGTTTTTTTTTTTGTTTTTTTTTTAAAGAATTATCTGATTGGAGCAAACTAACTAGATGGAGTAAAAACCTGACTAGATATTATAAAAATCACTTTTCTTCTTACCTTAACGATGATTTTATTTTTGGGGCACTATGCTGTTCCTTCTATGTGCCGTGAGCAACCATTGCTCTCCACAGCTTCCTATCTTTCGTTGACCTTAGCAGTGTTTCTCATTTTGCCAAGCCTCCCGTTCTTCCTCATATCTCTTTCTGATTGTGATTAGAAGTGTTCTTTTGTTATAATTTCTTTAAGACTCCATCGTTGCTTACATGTTCCGTCCAAGGAATTCTCAGTATCCTTCTGTAGAATCATATTTTTGGTTTCCATCCAGTTTCCTCTTTGTCTGTGATGAAAACTGTCCAATATTACCATACAAGAGGTTTGATATCACATAGCAATTCAGCACTATTTCTTTGTTTATAACGAAATCTTCCTGTTTCGAAAGAAATAGGGACAATTCACCTCCGTGCAAGTTATGAGAGTTTTAAGTCTCAGACAGAGAACGGAAAATGCGAAACTGAAATCCAAAGGAGCATTGGAATAGAGAAAGATGCCTTCCAAATGCTAAGTAAAGTATTAAGAAACAGAAAAAAATTTCGCTACAAAGAAATGTGTCATGAACTGTTACATAATATCAATTCGCCTATATGGCATTGAATGCTCGGCAATCTCTTGAAGTAACAGAAATATGGTTCTACAAAAAGATACTGAGAATACCATAGATCAAATCTGTTAGCAACGAGGAAGTTTTAGAAAAAATAGTAAAAAATGGTCACTTATCTGGAAGAGACAATTCAAATTAACTCCCTGCGACAAAAAAAGATTTTACGTATCCCCACCAAATCAGTATTTACGTATACCCCTAACCAAGAAGTATTTACGTATCCCCAAAGAAAAAGTATTTACGTATCCCCCCAATAAAAAGTATTCACGTATACCCTTAACAAAAAAGCAACAGTTAAACTATAAAATATGCTAAATTGCAAAGATAATTTTGAAAGTATATAAGTATATAATATATATATATATATATATATATATATATATATATATATATATATATATATATATGCATACATGTGTGTGTGTGTACCTTGCTATAATAATTAGCTGCTAACGTTATTCACAACATAACGTCATTTCGTTTCTTCAAAACCCGGAATTTTTTCTCTTCTTCACCTTGTTTAAAAAATTTACGAGCTTAGAAACCATATGGGGATTTGTTTCGTATCAACGAAGAGCGACAGAGATGTCTCGGTAGTTAAAGAGGCTCAAAAGAAAGTTAGAAAAACACAAAAAAAAAAAAAAAAACTAGAGGGGGAGAATTTTTTAATTAAAATGTAAAAAACGAATAAAACAATAAATAGGTAAAAATACAATTTAAAAACAAAAAAAATAAAAAATAAACTTATGTAGATGAAATTTACTTACAGAAAATTGATGACAAAAAGTCAAGAAGCCATCTCCCTCGATTTAAAGAAACAGAAAAGAAACAGAAAAGAAACAAAAAACAAAAAAAAAAAAGAAGACCTTACCAAAAAGCAAATAGATAAATAAACATCGGAGAAATAACATCAACAAAAGAAATCTAATAGTCTGTAAGTATCCTGTTTGCTTCGACTCATATAGAATTTATTACGGAGTCTCTTTGTGATAAATGTTGTTTTTTTCCTTACAGCGCAATGGGACGTTCGGGTTTAGTGGTTGGGAGGTGGATATGATAGACTGATTGAGATGGATGGTGGGGTAAAGGTGGTGTTACGGGACTAAGGCAATTGAGGAAGATAAATACTAACCCAGATAATAAAGATAAATAAATGAATAAGTAAGACAGTGTTCGTGTGACAATGACAATAACAAGTTCGTCGTTAAAGAAAGAAAGAAAGAAAGAAAGAAAGAAAGAAAGAAATAGCAAGACGAGGAAAATGAAGAAAGAAAGAAAGAAAGAAAGAAAACGCAAGACGAGGAAAATGAAGAAAGAAAGAAATAGCAAGACGAGGAAAATGAAGAAAGAAAGAAAGAAAGAAAGAAAGAAAGAAAAAGAAGTAGTAAGACAAAGCGAAATGAAGAAAAAGAAAGTAGAGGATAAAAGAAAGAAAGAAACAGCAGCAAGACAAAGCGAAATGAAGAAAGAAAGAAAGAAAGAAAGAAAGAATTAGGAAATTAAGAAAAGTGCAAGATAAAAAAAAGAAAAAGATAAATCAACAAACACGCAAATAAAGAAAGTGAAGGTGAAAAAAAAATTTAAAGAAATCGAAGGAAAGAAAGAAAAAAGTAAAAAGAAAGAAAAATAGTAACAAGGGGGACACGATGTAAAAAGAAAGAATTTATTTACCCGTCAATGAAAAAGTACCAAAAGAAAAGAAAAGAAAGAAAGGAACGCATAAAAAAACGCACAAGGAGGAAAATAAAGGGAAACATTAAAATGAGTGGTTTTGTGTAATATTAAGAAAGAAAGAAAGAAAGAAAGAAAGAACGAAAGAAAAATAAGGTATGAGGCAGGTGAGAAGGAAAGGCAGAACTAAGACCAGATAAATAAAAAGGAAGAAAAAAAAGGAAAATATCAAAATAAACTTAGTACAGTAAAACGATTTAAAGAAAAATAAGCGAGAAAAAGTAAACAAAATCATCGAAAATAAAAAAAGGAAGGAATGAAGAAAGAAAAGGAACGAAGAAAGGAAGGAAGCAAAGAAAGAAGGAAGGAAGGAAGGAAGGAAGGAAGGAAGGAAGGAAGGAAAAAAGAAAAGGAACGAAGACAGGAAGGAAGGAAGGAAGGAAGGAAGGAAGGAAGGAAAAAGAAAAGGAACGAAGAAAGGAAGGAAGGAAAAAAGAAAAGGAACGAAGACAGGAAGGAAGGAAGGAAGGAAGGAAGGAAGAGAGGAAGGAAGGAAGAGAGGAAGGAAGGAAGAGAGGAAGGAAAAAAGAAAAGGAACGAAGACAGGAAGGAAGGAAAAAAGAAAAGGAACGAAGACAGGAAGGAAGGAAGGAAGAGAGGAAGGAAGGAAGAGAGGAAGGAAGGAAGGAAGGAAGAGAGGAAGGAAGGAAGAGAGGAAGGAAGGAAGGAAAGAAAAAAGAAAAGGAAGGAAGGAAGGAAGGAAGGAAGGAAAAAAGAAAAGGAAGGAAGGAAGGAAAAAAGAAAAGGAAGGAAGGAAGGAAAAATGTTCAAGCAAATAAAAATATTCTATATACATGATAGATTAAAACTTACAGTTTACATAGAGAAAAAGAAACTGTGCGCTTGCAACAAGAATAGAAGATGGCAAGGATAAATACCCTGGGACGAAACGGGTCGGGGGGACGTGGTGAAAAATTTTGCAAGCGAGCAAGTATCTTTTGCCTTTCAATGAGAGTCAAGGATTGTCACCCAACTCCAGAACCTACGCCACCACGCCCTACACCACTTCATCTTTCGCCCAACACTCTTTTATCAATATAGATCTCATTGCTACATTTTTTATAAACATTTCTCCGGGAAGATGAAAGTAGATAAACGGAGATTGTCCCTTAATGTCTGCTATCTTACATTTCTACTCAACACTTTATTTTATTTTCTCTTTTACTTCGACAAAAATTAAAACTATGCACACACACACACACATATGTATGTATGTATATAATTTCATCTTTGACACGTTCAGTGTCATATAAGTTCTATGTTCCCACCTTGCATTCATTTATTACATACATAGAGACAAAAATATTTAATCTACACCAGTCTTTCTCAACGTGGTCCACGTGAACTACCGGTGTTCCACATAGCATTTCTAGTGGTACACAGAGAATACGTAGGCATAAAATATTGTAGCCATCTCACAAAAACATATCTAAATTATTCATACTTTGAAGAATTAAAAAATACATTATTTTGTTTAATTACACATATATCTATTATATTTGAAAATTTCGAAATTCCGTATGTATTATCTGTGCTATATTTATTTTATTTTTATAATATATATATATTATATACAGGTTATATATATTATATATAATATAAATTTTTTTATTCATAAAAAAATTATTCCTATGTTAACAGATCACTACGCAATATTGTTTGATAATAATTTTGATATTTCTAATTTATAGAAATAAAGTATTTATTATTGTCATTATTTTCAAAATTAAAAAATTGATTATGATATCTTGTGTCCAAAACACCAAGATCAAGGTAGCCACTAACTGAATGGACGAAGACTGAATGACATCATCAAAATTGATTATGATATCTTGTGTCCAAAACACCAAGATCAAGGTAGTCACTAGTTGAATGGACGAAGACTGAATGACATCATCAAAATTGATTATGATGTCTTGTGTCCAAAACACCAAAATCAAGGTAATCACTAGCTGAATGGATTATGACTGAATGACATGATCAAAATTGATTATGATATCTTGTGTCCAAAACACCAAAATCAAGGTAGTCACTGGCTGAATAGACTAAGACAGAATGTCATCATCAAAATTGATTGTGATATCTTGTATCCAAAACACCAAGATCAAGGTAGTCACTAGCTGAATGGACTAAGAATGAATGACATCATCAAATTTGATTATAGTGTCTTATGTCCAAACACCAAGATCAAGTTAGTCACTAACTGAATGGACTAAGACTGAATAACATCATCAAAATTGATTATGATATCTTGTGTCCAAAACACCAAGATAGAGGTAGCCATTAGCTAAATGGACTAAGACTGAATGACATCACCAAAATTGATTATGATATCTTGTGTCCAAAACACCAAGATAGAGGTAGCCATTAGCTAAATGGACTAAGACTGAATGACATCACCAAAATTGATTATGATATCTTGTGTCCAAAACACCAAGATAGAGGTAGCCATTAGCTAAATGGACTAAGACTGAATGACATCACCAAAATTGATTATGATATCTTGTGTGCAAAACACCAAGATCATGGTAGTCACAAGCTTAATGGACTAAGACTGTATGATATAATCAAAATTGATTATGATATCTTGTGTCCAAAACACCAAGATCAAGTTAGTCACTAACTGAATGGACTAAGACTGAATGACATCATCAAAGTTGATTATGATGTCTTGTGTCCAAAACACCAAAATCCAGGTAGTCACTAGCTGAATGGATTATGAGTGAATGTCATCATCAAAATTGATTGTGATATCTTGTATCCAAAACACCAAGATCAATGTAGTCACTAGCTGAATGGACTAAGAATGAATGACATCATTAAAATTGATTATGATGTATTGTGTCCAAAACACCAAGATCAAGGTAGTCACTAGCTGAATGGACTAAGAATGAATGACATCATCAAAATTAATTATGATATCTTGTATCCAAAACAGCTAGATCAAGATAGTCACTACTTGAATAGACTAAGACTATATGATAGCATCAAAATTGATTATGTGGTCTTGTGTCCAAAACACCAAGATCAAGGTAGTCACTAGCTAAATGGACTAAGATTGAATGACATCATCAAAATTGATTCTGATGTATTGTGTCTAAAACACCAAGATGAAGGTAGTCACCAGCTGAATGGACTAAGTCTGAATGTCATCATCCAAATTGATTTTGATATTCCGTGTTTATCCTTATTTACTAAAATACATTTTAACGTGTAGACAGACTTTATTTTTCATTGACTATTTCAATGTGAAAATTGAACTTCCAAAAAAGTTTTTAAAAAAATGTAGGAATGGTCCATTTGAATTTTTTGACAAAAAAGTTCCATGGGCTGCAAACGGTTGAGAAACAGAGATCTACTAGAACCTAAACACGCTCACACATATCTAATATGTCAATCTCAGTATTGTAATATGCTAATGTGAAAGATGTGCGTTGATGTGAAATGGATATCAGCTCGGAATGAGAAATCGGAGAGCGGAGTTCGAATTCCAGTCGAGTTCATTACATTCACTTACGCGCAAATACCCTTAAGAAAAATATGAATCTATCTCTTCTTCATCTATGAGTTGAATTGCAGGGTAGACTGGGTTCTATAGCCTTGGTTGATGTTATAGTGGAACACACCTATTCTATAGTTAATAGACTCTCCCACCTATAATAAGTAGGAGTAGTAAGAGTAACAAGCCAGTCGGCAGTGAGTGGGTGTGTCAGTTGATGTCGGACGACCGTTAGTCGGATATTAAATTATCAGCCACCACAACTAAATTGCTGCGTCATTACCTATTATATCAAGTTCCTAACGTTTTGTACGTCGAACCTATTTTAGGACCGACTTAGTACAAATACAAGCCTCCACTGTGAAACCACTACATAACAGTTGACAACTATTCTACCGCAGAAAGAAATGGCAGCTTATTGCGGGATTATCTTATGTCTAGTCAATCATGGATCCAAAGAAACATGATCGCCCAAGTGTGTATCACGTATGACGCTTAAACAAGTAACTGAATGTGAAAGATTAGCCGTTATTTATTGACCGAACAGTTAACTTCTTTCTCGGTTAAAAATTTTAAAGGTTTTCTCTTAAAAAAATGTTTTCGGGAAAATAGTTTTCTCGAGTTCAATAGCTGTTATTGCTCTTTCCTGTATTCATCGAGGCGTTCTTCATAAACTTTTGATCGGGGTAGTGTGGAAAGACGTTTGATAGTACTACATTTTAGTTATTGCTGCACCTAGAAGTCTTCAAGTGATCTCTTTGTCGTTTGGTAAGGTTCTTTATTTGTGCATTTGTACCACCAGTCTGTAAGATCTGATGAAGAATGCTCCTCTCTAAAACCTAGATGGTACATTCGCTTGAAACCATTTTTAATTATTGATCTGAAAAACCGGTCGTATATAAATGATGATTTAGACATTTTTGAGTAAATTGCACGTCTCGACATCCATAAAGTGTCTAAATCTCATGAGGCTATTTATGAACATATTATGGTAATTTACCGACGCACGCATGGACTCTCCCAGCTATAAATAGGAGCAGGTACTGCCTTTTGAAGAGGGAAGTTTCCAGCAGTCAACTCCGACAGTCGGACGGAACATTCTTATTGTGACACTCGTTTGATTATGTTTGTGTTACTGTTTTTGTTAATATATTTGTTTAACTCAATTCCTTTCTTGTGTTTTTATTTCTGGCCCTAACAAGGCCACAACAGAACACGATTCGATTTCTTACGTTAATATTTTTGTTTTGTTACATCTTGCGGGGTAGGAATGAACTGTCCTTAGTACAGCCTATTCTATGTTCAATTTCTTTATCTCTTGTACTAAATTTCTTATAATTGATTGATGCAGCTAGGCTTAAGATGTAATACTGTTGTCATATTTGGGTAGAAGATAGCCAGTCCTCACTCCCCAGCTTCGATATAGTCCAAAAACGTCTCACAAGTCCTTGTGGGTGAGAAATTGTTTTCTACCCTCCAACCTGTCTTTCTCACAGGCGGGATGTGCCAAGCCTCTCACTGCTCTATGTAGTTCGTCCGAGCTCTTTCCATGGAAGTAGCCATGGAAAATTCTCGGACGAACTAAGTTCTTGGTTCCGCCAGTTCTAAACTTCACGACCCGGACCCACCATGTCACTCATATTTTAACAAACCAACCATATTCCCTCCGTGTTCCACTGTTAAAAAAAAATCCACTCGATCAGCTTCTTCCCGTGAGCCACTGCTCTGTGGAACCAATTCCTAAGAGGATGTTTTCCTGATCACTACAATCTTAACCTGTTGAAGTCTAGAGGTAACCGTTATCTTCCTCTACTATCCGCATAAACTGCCTTTTAATGCAACTGTCTACGTTGAGCGACCGTTGGACATTATACAGAGTAAACCTTACTGTAAAAAAATATTAATTCCAAATTATGAATTTTTATAATGGATTCAGGGTTTTATCACCGGTTTTCTTCCAGTTCCAGATCATCGTCTCTGTTTTCGATAGGTTTATCCCAAATCCTACTTTTTGGGATAATTGAAGCCCTACCCTCTGTTAAACTTCTTTTATGTTCCATGTCACTTCAGGACGTTGGTTGCCATGTATCTCCTAAAATTTCTATCCTTTGAAGCTCTTAGAAATTTGTATCTTTTTACTATCCTCCTCTTATTCCCGGTTCTGTTCCCTCATCCATTTACACAAGTTCGTTAGATAAGCTACTCGCTGATTCCCTCGGTCCTTCTTGTCATGAATATGTCCGGTTAGTGTCCCCTTTTCTAACACTTCTTTCATCACGATGCGTCCCAGAAATGCCTCTTTCAGATTTCGTTGAAGTGGGAAGCCATGAAAACGGCACCACCACATTCTTCATTTGGGCGCTCACGGCGCAACCGGGTGATTTTTGCCATTTTCATCAACCTTGTAATATTTCAACACAATCAGCTTAAACTTCTTCTTCTTCTTCTTCTTCTTCTTCTTCTTCTTCTCCTTCTTCTTCTTCTCCTCCTCCTCCTCCTCCTTCTTCTTCGTCTTCTTCTTCTTCTTTTTTGCTTTTCTTGAGTCAATGATGGGTCAAAGATTAGTACGGTAAATCTTTTTCGCGGTAAAAACACATTGTTTTGGAAGTTCTTGCAAAAATCGAATAATTGTCGGATTTTAATTAGATTTTCAGAACTCATTCAGAAATGAATTAAATTATTAAAATTTTAGGAACTTCGTATTTATATTAGTTAAAAGCAGGGCCACTTAGAAAATTTAAATCATCAATTTGTTTTTACAGAAAATTTGCTCTGAATCGTAAAATAAAAATATGACATTATTTAAGTAGAAAAGCTTGTAATTGCTTTTATAAATAAGATATATTAAATATACTATTGTCTTAAGAAAAAGATTTTTCGATGAGTAACGAATTTTTACAAGAATTCTTTTCATTTTTTATTTTAATTTATTTATTAAGTTTTTATGATATTGTTATTAAGTGAAAACTATATTTGCTAAGCATAAATGTAAAAGCGTAATACAAATCATCAAACACCACTATTTTAAAAATAATTTTGTATTATTTTATTAGTGTATAAATATTGCATTTTCATCAGAAAATAGGAGCAATGAATGCAGTTAATTTAGAGTTAATTTCTAAAATTCAGCAACAGATTAGATTACAGAGAATATTTTCCAATATTTTAAAGATTACTAAGTACTTAAAAATTAAATAAAAATGACACACGCATCATTTTCTTCCATTATGTTTTACAGATAGAGTCTCCGTAGAACAATATCATATTTGTCATCACCTTGTCAAACACGTCGCCATAGTTAGAGAGTTCCACAGACAAGTAGTGCGAGAAAAGAGACTCTCAGCACAGAAGTTACGGATACATCTAGCTAGCTAAACGGCACATTCATGCGATCTAACGTCCAGTCTAGTATGGCGAACTCACCAGAACAATTACCATGAAAGTATTTATATATAAAAAAAAAGTCACAGAGAGGCAACCTCACGGCGATGGTCAAGTGACTGAAACCAAGCCGCCAGATCAGGATGAATAATATTACTGATTCTTATTTGGATCAAAGAGTTCCAGGTAAACAGCCAAGAGACCAGATCATATATGGCAGCAATATTCTAAGCATGGACGAATGATACACTTATAGATATGCAAGATAAATTCCAGTAAGAAAGATTTTCCCGCCCGGCGAACCGACCTTCTTAATAGCTAACCTAGCAATGAATTCAGTATAGTCTTTCTACTTTATATCAGATGAGAACGTTAGCCCGAGATGGTGTAACGTGTCACTTTCCTGGAGGTTAGTATCAGCCATGCTGATGGAAGACAGAGAAAGGTCCCTTAATTGATTAATGGAGAGGAAGTTAGCTTTGGAAGCGTTAAAATTGTCAAGTCATTTTTTTTGCTCCAGTTAATGACGGTCTTGAAGTAGTTTTGGACACCAGTTGCCATTTTGGCTTTGTCTTATTATTGAGGCAGGAGTAAATGATAGTTTTGTTAGAGTAGATGCCAAATTGAAAGCTGGTGGCATCGGGAAGATCGTTTATGGAAATTTAAAACAGCGAAGGACCAAGGATGAAGTCCTGGGGACATCCACGTTAGTACGAAAGAATGTAGATGAGTAGCCGTTCAGGACAACTTTCATCTCACGATTTGATAGGAACGATTGGATATAGCCCAAAAATGTACCCGGAGATACCGTAACCTTTCAGCTTGTAGAAAAGTCCTGAATGCCAAACCCTGTCAAAGGCTTTCAAGATGTCCAATGCAACAGCCCGTGATTAACCTTTTTATCTAGAGCATGATAGACTCTTTCTGCATTTATCGTTAGCACATCAGTAGTAGACCTGGATAAACAAAAGACGTATTGCGTGTTTAAGAAAAATCTCTGCGATGAGAGATGATGGATCAATGCAGCATTGATTAGGGCCTCTAGGAGTATCCCAAAAAGACGTAGAAGGTTAGTAGGGCAAGATTGGAAAAGTCGGACGGTTCACCAGAGTTCTTAAAAACTGGAAAAACAGACGATGACTTCCTTCAAGCAGAAAAGCAGGAAGCAGCGAGGTATTCATTATACAGTTTAGAGAAAACAGTAGCTAGTTCAGTGGCAGATTGTATTTATTTTTTTTTGGCGGGGATTAGTTACCAAATATATTTAAGAGGTCTGTTCCAGTATTAAGTCCTACTTTATTTATGTTGGGGTTTTGTTTTTAATTGAGATGGCTTCAAAAATTTGTAAACGTTTTTTTGCATCTGTTTTTGTCGATGATTTTAGCATTAATGGTTTGAATTTTTCTAATTTCGGAGGATTTGAATCTATTATTAGTGGTAAGGTGTGTTGTTATAAGGTCATATTTTATGGTAAGGGTCCTATTAAAATGGTATGTAAGACGACGTGAGAGAGTTGTGTGTCCGATGTATTATTATGCGAGAAATACTTTCGAAACGGGTATGCTACCTATATATATATATATATATATATATATATATATATATATATATATATATATATATATATATATATAAGTGGACATTGAAGTCAAAATTCAGAGACGAAATTCTGTTTCATGTTAAACGTCAGGCCTGACGACTGCATTTAGTATGAAACAGACTGTGACCTCTTGGTCTTGACTTCAATGTCCACTTGTATATATATATATATATATATATATATATATATATATATATATATGAAAAGTTTATCAATTGTATAAAACAACTTGAAGTTGGCGAAATATAATAAAAAATGTACAGACAGACGTTGTCGATATTATTCAACAAAACTTGTTTAAGCCCAGGAAGTTTGAAGTAAAATGGAAACCGAAAGGTGACTTGTAATTAGAATCAAAAAGAGACAATTGATATTCCTGCCCTACGAATGATAAGAAGTTGTGGAGACCCACAATCACACGTGATCGGAAGAGATACAGCAGATAAAAAGAAGTTATATTTCCACACATATGCATTCAATCCCATGCTCACAAGAGGACGCTGTCGTTTGTCTGTCTGTCAGCCCTCAGAAAAAAAAGTCAAAAATAAAACGTATCTTTTTCCTGACTTTTTCACATCTTTCCCTATTTTTCCACCTTTTTCTTCTTTTATTTGTTTCAGTCGTGGACTGCCTTGAATTCTCTTCTTGAAATTATCGAGGTTTTTCAAGATATTTTGCAGGCTATATTTTTTTTTTTAATCTGCATTTCCTCACGTTGAGCCGGCAATGAAAAAGGAGGTGCACCTGTTAATTAAGAGCCAGACGAGTCACAGGGACAAAATATAAAGAAGAAAAGAAGGGAACCACGTCAGGGGAGAAGGTCGAGTTAAAGAGATAAAGATGACGAAGGATTTTTCCATGACTGATTAAACAAAGAACAAAGAAAGAGGGAAAGACAGGTGATGGACAGTGGTTAGCAAGTGACCATGTACTTGTTTAAGTGTTTTATCTTAATACATACATACATACATACATACATACATAAGGAAAGAAAGAAAGAAATGATAGAAGAAAGTAACAGGAAATGTGCAGAAATAAATAAATAAAGAAGGTGGCAGGAAATGTGTAGAAAGAAAGAAAGGATGGAAGGAAAGAACGAACGAACAGGAGATGTGTAGAAAGAAAGAAATTATGTATGAAAGGAAGAGAAAATGTAAAGAAAGAAAGAAAGTAACAGGAAATGTGCAGAAAGAAAGAAAGCAAGAAAGAAAGAAAGCAAGAAAGGAAGGAAGGAAGGAAGGAAGGAGAAATGTATAGAAAAAAGAAAGAAATGATATAAGAAACAGGAAATGTGAAGAAAGAAAGAAAGTAACAGGAAATGTGCAGAAAGAAAGAAAGAAAGAAAGAAAGAAAGAAAGAAAGAAAGGAAGGAGAAATGTATAGAAAAAAGAAAGAAATGATATAAGAAACAGGAAATGTGAAGAAAGAAAGAAAGAAAGAAATTATATGATAGGCACAGGAATATGTAGAAAGAAAGAAAGAAAGAAACAAACAAACAAACAAACAAACAAAGCGTTTGAGGGTAAAATTATGGGAGTAAAATAAAAAAAAAGATGGAAGAAAAATTAGGAAATATTTTTTTTTTAAATCGGAGAAGCAAAGCAACGTAAGTGAAAATGAAAACATAAAAAAGCCTCCGAAACCAGCAAGAGGAGTGAAGAGAGTTGAATTAAAACGGAAATAAGAAAAACCAAAAAGGAGAAAAGAGCGTAAAAACGAAAATCTGTGATGACGCCGTTCTCGATGCGTCTCCACGTGCCAGTGATAAGTGGCTAGTAATTAAGCAAGTTGGGAATCAGATTCGTTGATTTGTCAGTAGATAAATGCAATCAGGCAACAACAAAAAAATGGCGGTAAGCCCGGTGGTACTGAGGCGCAAGGCTGTTCGCGTGGAAATCTCAAAAGAGTGATGAGTAAATGGTATTGAAAATATGCTGTTTACCTTCTTGCTTTCTATTAGGACTTTGTGCGCGTAGATGTGCGCGTGAATGTCTGCGTGAGTGTTTGCCCTTACTCAGCCCTGCTTACTGTATCACTGAGTTATATCGTAATTTACATGGGAAATGTAGAGACCAGCGCCATTCTTTAAAGTTCCACCAGTTCAGTTACTTACAGCCTTACCATTTCTAATAAGAAATCTCCACTCAGAGAGCTTCTTTTTTCCCCTCCAAGAAATGTCGCTTTATGGAACTGATTTTCGCGTGGTTGCTTTACCGAACGCTACAATCTTAACCTCCTCAAGTCAAAGGTCAAGCGTTGCTTATCCTCTATATCCGCATGATCTTCCTTTTCTACTCCCAACTCTTATATTCATATCATACACCACATTCAGTAACACTCTACTTTGAGTGGCTCTTGAGTCCTTGTTGGCGGGACACTGATGAAACAAATGTGATTAAAGGCTGGTAGGAAGAGTTTGTGGCCGAATTGTTCTATGTGAGAATGTCTGCGTTCTTAGAAAAATCAACATTCAAAATGCTGTATTTGACTTGATCTTGAACGCCGACCACAAGCACTGGAATGACAGGATTTATTAAGCACTATATATGCGATTTAAAAAAAATATTTATTATTATTATTATTATTATTATTATTATTGCTATTGTTTGAAGTAGTAGCACGTGAACATAGTGATGCTAAGTTATGAATAACCGAAACCCAACATATACCCATCCTGACACCCAGTCTGATAAGGATATTATTATTATTATTATTTTTATTTTCTTTGCTTTCTGGCGTTTACACATTTCTTTCCGGGTCCCACCCAGGGACCTAAGGTTAGAAATGGCATCATGACACTTTTCACTGACAAAAAAGAAAAATAAAAAAAATAAAATAAAAAAAATAAAATAAAATAAATAAATAAAATAAAATAAAAATTACATAGATAGAGCCCTTCGTAAAGTGTCGGCTGTACTTGTCAGAACAATTTTTTGTATCCCCTTGAGGCATGGGCTTCCAGGAATCCCTGCAATTAGTCTACTGCAATCTTTTCCAACCAGTCCTAGGGCTCCAACTACAACAGGGATTGTTGATGTTCCCATATGCCACATTTTCGAGACTTCTATTTCAAGGTCCTTGTATTTTGACAGCTTTTTGAATATCTTCAAAGATAAATTGCAGTCAGCAGGGACTGCCATATCAATAAGGAGGCATCGTTTTTGTTTGTGGTCTTTAATAACAATATCTGAGCGGTTGGCCTTGATTGTTCTGTCAGTGTGAATTGTGTAGTCCCATAGAATTGTAACAGGTCCTATCTCCGTAACCGGGTCCGGGTGGTGTTGGTACCAGTTTCTTTCAGTTTCCTTCCCGTAGAAGTTGCAGATTTTCCAGTGCAGATATTGGCCTACTCTGTCATGTCGGGTTTTATATTCAGTGGGTGCCAACATCGTGCAACCTGATACAAGATGATCAATCGTTTCTGGATATTTATCACAGAATCTGCATTTTGGGCTGACACAATATTTTAGTATATGTGCTTGATAATTCCTAGTTAGCAAGCATTGGTCCTGCGCAGCAAGGATAAAACCTTCAGTTTCCGCTTTCAACCCTGCACTGCGTAGCCACTACATCAGCTTGTTTGATACGGGCAGAGTATTGGCCATGAAGTGGTTTATCTTGCCATCGCTTCTGTATCTGGTCGGTTGCATTCGTCTTTGCTGTCTTTTTCAAGTATTTTGCAGTTTCAGCCGGTGTATTGTGCTGTAGTTGCATCTATACGCCCATTTGAAGCTCCAGTTTGAATTTGTTGGCTTCTTTCATTACGGAGTAAAGACGCTTCCTACTTTCCTGTTCCTTGACGCATACCATCATCCAGTCTTCTGTAGTTTCCAAGTATCTTTGGAGGCCAATTGTTGTAGTTTTGTAGGACAGTTCTAGTTGAACTAATCCTCTGCCTCCTTCGGATCTGGGCACATACAGACGATCAACATCAGCTTTGGGATGATGCATGCGATAGCAAGTGAGAAGCTTTCTCGTTTTGGCGTCCATTCGCTTAATTTCAGCTATGGTCCAGTTAAGGACATTAAAGCTGTAATGCACCACTGGGACAGCCAATGTGTTTATAGCTGATATTCTATTTTTTGAGTTTAGTTCAGTATTTAGTATCAGACGTACACGCCTGTAGTACTATTTTCTTATTTTTTCTTTCATTTGGGGGTGTTGTATGCCATCTCCTTCGCTAATTCCTAGGTACTTATAAGCTTCTTCATGCTCCAATTCCCTAATCTTTGTGACAAAATCTAAATCTATTGAGGGTGTTTCTGTAGTTCTACCTTTCTTGAATGTTACTTTTGCACATTTATCTAATCCGAAGTCCATACCTATGTCGTCACTAAAGTATTTTACAATATTGAGGAGGCCTTTCAACTCATTGTCGTCTTTGGCAAAGAGTTTGAGATCATCCATGTATAGTAGGTGATTGAATATTTTCTTATTTATTTTGTAACCATAGCTACTGTTGTTCAGTTCATGTGTAAGAGGGGTTAAGGATAAACAAAACAGAAGGGGTGACAGAGAGTCTTCTTGAAAAATTCCACGTCGGATATTCAGACGGTTGGATATGGCAGTGCCCCCGGTGTGCTTAAGGTATAGTTTTGTGTTCCACATCCCCATGCTGTGCTTAAGAAAGTTTAATACCACAGGGGAGACTTTGTAGATTTCCAAAGTCTTAAGGATCCAGGAATGTGGAACACTATCAAAGGCTTTACGATAATCAATCCACGCTGCACTGAGATTTCTACGTCGTCTCCTGCAATTTTCCAGGATCATTTTATTTATCAGTTGATCTTTGCAGCCATATGAACCTCTACTGCATCCCTTCTGTTCCAGCGGGAGAATGCTGTTTGTTTCGAAAAAGGAATAAGTACGGTTCGTCAGTACAGACGTGATCAACTTGTACGTTGTGGAAAGACATGTTATCGGTCTATAATTTTTCGGGTCGTCTGTTTCAGTTGTTTTTGGTATGAGGTATGTAATACCTTCAGTAACCCATTCCGGGATTTTATTGGGATTACTTACAAGCGTTGATAATGTTTTTGCAAGTATGCCATGGGTAGATGAGAGATGATATAGCCATAAATTGGGCAACTTGTCATTTCCTGGGGATTTCCATTTTTGGGATTTCGTTAGTGCTTGCCTAACATCATCTGTGGATATATTTTCCCATTCTTGCAGAGGTGTATCCAGCAGTCGTTCTTCTTCACGCCGTATCCATTCTGCATTTGGGTTACATTCCTTTGGGTTGCTCCAAATATTTTCCCAAAATGTCTGTACATTATCAATCGATGGTGGCGTTTCGACATGTATAGGTGTTTTTCCAATTTCCCTGTAAAATTTCTTAAGATCTGTTCGGAAAATTTTATTTTGGCGATAGAATCTACAACGTTTCTCGTATCGTCTTGTTCTATGTGCTTTTAGCTGAAGTTTCTGTTTCAGCATTTCCTTGATCGATGGAATATCAATTAGGGATTTAATGCTATATTTCCGTTTGATCTTTTTGGATTTACGTGTGGAAATATTAGGGTTTCTGGTGAGCTCATCTAATATAGACAGCTCATTAGTATTTACAATCATATCAAACTAAAGGAAAAGTATCATTCAAAGATGCTACATTTACCATTTCTTACAACTTCGGAGCATGGCACAAGTGACTCTCCACAAATGTTCAATTTTCCGTCGCCAACGACAGATACTTATCAAATTTTATGGGGTAGGCTGGACTTATACTACAGATTAGTAGGGGGAAATAAGGAAGAATTCATTAAACAAAGGGGTAGGAGCAAGGGAATAAAAGTTATACTTTTCCGGTCATCTCTCAACCTACTTGCCGCTGAAAGATATGTTTTAAAATTTTCACTCAAAGAGATGATAGACAAAGGGCAGGGCATTGTAGAAAAATTATTATTATTATTATTATTATTATTATTATTATTTGTGTATGGCATGTTTCCTTGCTTTGTATCCTGTAGAGCCGGGTCTAAACTATGGTCCTTAGGCCCTATTGGAGAATTATCATGTAACTGATAGCACTTTACTTAGTAGATGGGATGCTCCTAGTAAGGCGATTTTCTGGGCAACTTGTTTGTTGATGTTACCCGGGTTACTGTTAATAAAAATATTCATTCCTTTTCTTACGGGACTCAGAGTTCCGATTACTATTGCTACAGTCGCATTCTTCATTCCCTACACCCTGTTAATCTCGACCTCCAGGCCCTTGTATTTGGAGAATTTCTCGGTAATTTTTATGGAGATATTTCTCTCATATGATACTGCTATGTCAATAAGCATACACTTCCTGAATTTCTTGTCTGTTGGCCTTTATCTCCTTGACAGTTTGAATAGGCACATCCCAGAGGATAGTTACACGGTTATTTTGGGTAACTGTGTCTAGTTAGTGTTCATGCCATCTCTCAGTGGTTTCCATTTTGTGCTTCTTCGCTATATTGTTATGTCTGTGGATATATTCATTTGTTGCAAGTTCCGGACCTCCTGAGATAATATGGTTGACAGTTTCATCATATTTTACGCAGTTTCTTGTATTTCGGGTTAGTTCCATTATTGATTATGTGACAGTGGAAGGATCTGTTTGCGAGGCTTTGGTCCTGAGCTGCAACAATTAGGTATTCTGTTTCAACTTTCAACGTGGGCTTCCTCAGCCACTGATGTATTTTCTGTTGTTCCACATCTGCTTCTTTCGTTCTTTCTAGCTAGTTGGCATGCAACGTCTTGTCCTCCCAGTTTGTTTGCTTTTGCTTTCATTTGGCAAGTTGTTTTGCTTTCTGTTTTAATCGTTTGGTGTAAATGGAATTCATTTCATTTTTTTTTTTTTTTTTTTTTTTAGTGTTTCATGAATATTAAGCTGTTTCTTGAAATATGCAGCTTCTTTGTTGATGGAGTGAATATGATGTTTTACTATTTGTAGGAGAAGTCATTGGTTTTTGTGAGGAATGCTTCTAATCCGATTATTGTAGTTTTTAGAATTAGTTCAAGTTGGATTAGACCTCGACCTCTGATGGTACGTACATCCTATCAACATCTGATTTTAGGTGGTGCATCCTCATTTGGGTAAGCATTTTTCTGGTCTTCGCGTCCAATCATTTAATGTCATTCAGTTTCCATTTAATAATGTTGAAGCTGTATGCTAGTGCGAGTATAGCTGAGGTGTTGATAGCCTTATTGATTGATTGATTTATTGCGAGAGCAGCAGAGTTACTGAGGATGATCTAGCGATTAAAGCACTTTCTATACATTTCGTCTTAGTACATTGCTCATTCTTTTAATTAAAGTATCATTTTTAAAATCAAAATGGTCAAATTCATTACTGTGAAAAACTAGTACACTTCCGATTCATTTATCCGAATACGTGCACTCTATCATACGTGAGATTAAGGATAATCTCTATCCAGGATTTTGATTTTTTTTTACGGCTCATTAACCTTTTGCAGGTTATTTAAAGCCAGAAATATTCTAAGATTGTAAGATTTTTCTGAGATAATAATGATTCACTGATACAAGTACTACATGCCTGGGGAGAAGAGCTGCATTCATGCGTTTCCCAAAGGCATTTGCGATTAAATGAATATATATGGAATCGAAACTAGCTTCTCCGATTAAAAATTCCGAGCGTTATAAAGTACACCACCCACACATCCAAGTTTATAGCACCCGATACTCTCAAGCG
The DNA here is from genome assembly GCA_963932145.1 of Acanthosepion lycidas. Classification (NCBI taxonomy): domain Eukaryota; kingdom Metazoa; phylum Mollusca; class Cephalopoda; order Sepiida; family Sepiidae; genus Acanthosepion; species Acanthosepion lycidas. The sequence continues at coordinate 115,257,350 of OZ010572.1, read as the reverse complement.
TTTCATTCATCTAAGTAATGGTCAACGTCGACGTTTCTTAACTTCGGGGATCGTACGAGAACCAGTGTTTCAAAGTGATATAGCTGTGAGCCCTCTGTCCAAGAAGACAAGGACATATATTGTAGAATTTAACATTAAATTACGGAAGTAGCTAAAGGAAACAATTAAAATAAATATACAGAGAGTATCACTGAGATTCTGAGTAGTCATGTTGTTAATACTTGTCTTGCAGATTATTTCGTAGATAATTCTCTTTGTTTTTATTTTGAAGGCTATTTGTAAGAAGCATAATAGATTCCCAAAAAGACTTCATCATCCGAAAAGCTCTTGCATGGGATGGGTGTAATAAACTTCACAAGATTTGGCGCTCGAACCTTCCATCTTCTTTAAAAGTCCAAACCTTTCGAACACTGATTGAACCAGTCCATCTCTATGGATCAGAGACTTGGACATTATCTGTTCGTCTTGAAAGAGGTCTGGATGGAATATATACATAACTACTTAGAAAAATCCAGGACATCAGTTAGAGATCCAATGAAACGCTTAACACAATTTACGGAAAACTGAGACCAATCTCTCCCTTGTTCAAAAAAAGCGATTGCAGTTTGCAGGCCACTGCCACCAATCGGACGGGGAGGTCGTCTCATCCTTACTCCATCTGGCGGTGTCTTCTCGCGAAAGTTGACTTTCCCAGACACCATGCCTCGGGACTCAAGGTTAGGCATAGGGGATCTGGGACGGCAATACAGGACCGGGCAGTGTACAAAGAGATTGTTAATGGAATTCCGGCCAACCACAGGGAGGTCGAAGGATGATGATGATGATGATGATGATGATGATGATGATGATGATGATGATGATGAAGAAGAAGAGGTGAGAAAGTCATCGAAGTGACACCAGATTGATGCGGGAATTACAACGGTGGAGTAATGAATAGCGGCTCGGGTTGAGGAATCGGAGAGCCGAGTTCGAATTTCAGTCGAATCGTGCTAATATATTCGGGAAAGGTATGGATCCTCTTCTCCACCCCCAGCTATAGGTAAATAGCAGAACAGACTGGGTTCTATAGACTTGGATGGCAACTGGTCTACCGCAGAAAGAAATGGCAACCTACTGCGGGAAAAAATCTGCTTCGTCAATAATGTATCGAAAGATACATGATCGCCTAAGCGTGTATCCCGCATGGCACATAACTGACTGATGGGTTATTTAATGCCGAATTTAAATATTTTTGTACACAATTTTACTTTATTTTGGGAGATAATAACAGTTTAGTGATACAAGTCTTACTAATTAACCCATAGCTGGGGGAGAAGAGATGGAATCATACCTTTCCTAAAAGTATTTGACCGTAAGTGAATATAACTAACCCAAATTGAATTGGAAGTCGAGTCTGTGATTAACAATTCCGAGTCAAATAAACGAATAAACACATCTAAGCTTACAACACCGAGTATTCCCAAGCGGTCACCCATCTAGGTACTGACCAAGCTCGACGTTGGCTTAATTTCGGTGATTATACGTGAACCGTTGTTTCGACGTGATGTGGCCGTAAGCCATTGCAACCGCGAAACATGGTTACAAGTGGCGGCAATTATTAACTGGGCGCTATTGTTTTTACTTGCCCTTTATTTGGTATTGTTGGAAGACATTGTTTGTTATTCTACCGAGTTCCAGAGACGACCACGTGCAAAAAATCTGATAATTTTAAAGGCGGGAAATAAATATCACGATCTAGAGGAAGTCAATACCCGATCATCGTATGAAAGGGAGATTTCACAGAATCATTTTGTGCTCACTGTAACAGTTTCAGTCCTAAAATGCCATGCAGGACCGGCGGATCTTATTCCCGAATCTCCCGAACTTTTTTTTTTCCGTTGTGGCCTCTGCCATTTTATTTTCAACACTGTTTCATGGTTATCGGCCATTTTTAAAAATTATTTTCAAACTGACGTTACATTGTCAGTCATCAACTAATAACATACATCGTGTGCGGTGCATACTCCGCAGGAACACCGACAAGATTGGAACCCCAAATGGGCTAGTTTAAGTAGCGTCTTTTTTTTTTTTTTTTTGCTTTTTGTACTTTTTACATTTCCTACTTAAGTTATATTGTCAACCATAACTTATAATAATCGACAAGGCCGGTGCTTACTGCCCCGAACCTCTCAACCGCGTGGAGGGCCCTTACCTACTGGGGAGAGAAAGACTGAAGTGCGAATTTCAATAGCTCTTATTTTTTTAAATTGTAATTTTCTACATGAGCTGTTCTTTTAAGTCAATTAAGAGAGAGTTATATATCGCGGTAAAATCATTTTTTTTTATTTCGAGATCGTCCACTAAGGAGGATCTCTGATTTTTTTTTTTTTTTTTGATAACAGTAATACTAACCAGAAGTCCACGGATAGTAATTAATATAAAATTTCTCGTCCCTATTTTTTTAACATTTCTAGACAGATAAAGTCAAGAAAATGATCGCTTAAAAAAAGATGTCAACATATTTGTTTAAAAAAACTGAAATACTGTCTTTAAAACAATTTTTTAAGACAATCCCGTTTGTGTTGTGTTGGAATCTTTGTAGAATTTTTTTTCAGCGGAGATGTTTCGGCGATTTATCTTTACGGAAATGTAAAAATTTTTGGAGTAAAATTTAGTCATGGTGGTTTTTACAAAAAGAATAATATTTTCTCGGATTTTATAAAAATAAAAAAAAACTATCCATTATACAAGTAAATAATTAATGAATGTGTACTAAAATTTTCATTTAAATTGGATAATTCTCTGATTTTTTGTAATTTTTTTTTTAAAAAGAGCTGCCTTCTCTACCATAATTTTCCTTCGTGAGCATGTGACTCCCTGGTTGGGAAATTTTTGAAATCGACATGTAATAGAGATGGGGGCCTTGTATCAAAGTTTTGGGTGTGTTCGAGATCCTTTCGTCGGCCCTAGTGTCATTAATAGAATATAGTAAACATCAAAAAAAAGTATTGCCTAAGGCATTGTCTGATTCTGGATTTAAATAAATCAAAGATCAGACTGAAAACGAATAAATTTTTATTCGCTTTCAGGGAGATGAACTTCCTGGACCAGATGAAAAATAAAAAAGAGTCAAAAGAGGTTCAATTGTTCTACCATTTTCAATAACAAACAATAAAGAAAAAATATCTGTATGAATTTATTTAGCTTATTTTGTAAAGAAATCATCTCTTAAAAATTCAAATATATCTGTTTTTACCTGTTCATAATAAATTTACCCTTTTCTTTTCTTTTTTTAACTGCATTCAACAATTAACTGCGCAAGGCATTATATTTTACATTATGCAAAGCATATTTGAAAAATGTCTCACAACTTTCGATATACTAAGTTTATGTTATAATTTATTGATTCACAAAGTTAAGAGTATCTTTCATAAAATAGTGTTTTCGGAAGTGAGGAATATCTTTTAGACAATAGTATTTAAGGAGTTCACCACTTAGCAATGAAATACAACAAGTTTCCTAAAACACTAATCTATATTTTATTTTGATATTTATTCAAACAGCATTGTAATACAATATTGTTTTCCGAAGATAAAGAGTATCTTTGAAACATTCGGAAGTGAAGAGTACTCGTTGATAAAACAATATTTTTGCAAGTGGGGAGTATCTTTTATACAATACTACTTTCGGAAGTTAAGAGTATCTTTCATAAAATAGTGTTTTCGGAAGTGAGGAATATCTTTTATACAATAGTATTTAAGGAGTTCACCACTTAGCAATGAAATACAACAAGTTTCCTAAAACACTAATCTATATTTTATTTTGATATTTATTCAAACAGCATTGTAATACAATATTGTTTTCCGAAGATAAAGAGTATCTTTGAAACATTCAGAAGTGAAGAGTACTCGTTGATAAAACAATATTTTTGCAAGTGGGGAGTATCTTTTATACAATACTACTTTCGGAAGTTAAGAGTATCTTTCATAAAATAGTGTTTTCGGAAGTGAGGAATATCTTTTATACAATAGTATTTAAGGAGTTCACCACTTAGCAATGAAATACAACAAGTTTCCTAAAACACTAATCTATATTTTATTTTGATATTTATTCAAACAGCATTGTAATACAATATTGTTTTCCGAAGATAAAGAGTATCTTTGAAACATTCAGAAGTGAAGAGTACTCGTTGATAAAACAATATTTTTGCAAGTGGTGAGTATCTTTTATACAATACTACTTTCGGAAGTTAAGAGTATCTTTCATAAAATAATGTTTTCGGAAGTGAGGAATATCTTTTATACAATAGTATTTTAGGACGTAAGTTTACCAATTAGCAATGAAATACGACAAGTTTCATAAAAACTAATCCACATTTTATTTTGCTATTTATTCAAACAGTATGCAATAGTATTTTTGTTAATTGAGGCGTATTTTCATAAAATAGTGTTTTCAGAAGTGAGTAGTATCTTTCATGCAGTGGTAATTTCGCAAGCGTAAAATATATTTTATACAAGTCAATTTTGATCAGTTCACCCAAAAGCAAGTGGTGGTAAAATCATTTTTTATTTCGAGATCATCCACTAAGGAGGAGCTCTCTCTATTTTTTTTTTTTTTTTAAATAAAGTGTAATAGTAAGCAGAAGACCACGGCTAGTAATTAAAATAAAATTTCTAGTCACTATTTTTTACATTTCTAGAAAGATAAAACCGAGAAAATGATCGCTTAAAAATAAAAATGTCTAAAGATGTCAACATATGAATTTTTTTTTTTTTCTAAAAACTAAAATACTGTTTCGAAAACAATTTTTTAAGACAATCCCGTTTGTGTTGTGTTGGAATCTTTGTAATTTTTTTTTTCCAGCGAAGATGCATCAGCGTTTAGTCTTTATGGAAATGTAAAAATTTGTGACTTAAACATTTTTGGGAGTAAAATTTAGTCATGAAAATATTGGTGGTTATTATAAAAAGAATAATATTTTCTCAGACTTTTTAAAAATAAAAATAAAACTATTCATTATAGAAGCAAATAATTAATGAATATGTCCTGAAATTTTCATTTAAATTGAGTAATTCTCTGATTTTTGAAACATTAGTGTTTCAATCGCAAGTTGATGTCGCTACTAAGACGCAAGGGGGCTGCTGAGATATAAAAAAAGAATGAAAACGACTTTAGAAGGAAGTGGATGAATCCTATCTAAGAAACAAGAGTAAAATCTCTACTCCTGTTCAAATGACTAGGGAAGAGTGTGAACTGGACGATAGGCGAACTTATCTATTCGTATAAAGGAAAAAATATATAAATAGTATTAGGTTGGTGCAAAAATAATGACGTAATAATGTCGTTTTTTGACGTTAAAAAATACGTCAAAAACGACATTATTACGTCATTATTTTTTGCAACAACCTAATAAATAAAAATTCAGTGTTTACGTGGAAACCTTAGAAGTATAGTTGAAGTTGATTTTAAAAGGAACTGAATAGGAAACAAGAGATAAAATTTCTACTTCTGCTAAAAAGAAACCGGGAAGGAGATTGAACCGGACGACAGGCAAATCTCGTAAGGGATGAGATACATAAAAAAAAAGTATTTTCGGAAGTGAAAAGTAAGCTTTCATCGAATATTGTTTTCGAAAGTGAGGAGTAACTTTTAGATTTATTACTCAGTGACTCACCTAGCTATTCCCATTTTGCACAGATTTCGAACTAACGGAACGATTACTCGTTTATCCCTCGTTCCCACAAGAATTTCTTTGCCTGAAAATGAGCTTAAAAATTGGACTTATACTCGAGGAGATAATTAATACGCTAATATTATTTGTCCATGTTTCAAAATGAATTTCCTTAGATTTGCATTTATTGTTGCAGTTTTTGAATTTATCTTTTTTCTAGTGTTTGTTCAGTATAGGGTGCGATGGATAAATTGTCGTCTAAATGACACAGAAATGAAAATAACATTGACATCTCATTTTAACAGATATATTTACCAAAATTACACAAAAATATCTTGAAATACTAAAGAGTAAATTTATTCAACATAATCGCCATTGGCGTTAACCAAATTCTCCAAGCGACTTCGGAATCTCCTGCAGCACTTCTGCACAGTCTTCTTGCTTAATTTGGTGAATGCTGCCATAATTTTTGCCTTCAGTTCATCTTTGGTGTTACAAGGAGTTTTGTTGGTTTCTCGCTCCACTAAGGCTCCCCATGTAATTATCAAGGAAGTTGCAGTTTGGGGAGTTAGGCGGCCATATGTAAGGGGTGATGAGGTTGCAGAAATTGTCTGACAGCCATGACTGAGTTTTCCTGCTTGTGGGGCATGGTGCAGAGTCCTGTTGCCAGACATAGTGTCTTTCAGCAGCTCAAAACATCAGAACGATCGGAGTGATTTTTTCGAATTGCCGTACATTCGTAATCACCGTTAGACTCATCAAATTCTTAACGAATCCTCTGCGCTGTCTTCAGATTGACACCAAAAAATCGCATTGGAGCTTCTGGTGCGAATGCCAAGCAGTACAGCAAAACGTTTATAAATTTCTGGCGGAGTGAATTGCATCCGGGTGCTATTTTTTCTCACAGACGGTGCCCAACTGAACCTACTATACTGTGCAGTCAACAAAATAAAAAAAAAAACTACGCGCATGCGCGAAATGAAATATGTAAAATTGTGACAATTTACCTATCGCACCCTTTAAATGTTAACTGAAGAAAAAAAAAGAAATGGTGAAAAAGAAGCACTAGAAAACGAAGAAAAAGAAAAAGAATTAAAAGAACAGGACAAATAAAGAAAAGAAAGGAGAACATGTCTGGCTACTCATTTCCCATAATGTCCGCCTGCTAGGTTGGCGAGCTAGTCCATTTTCAAGACATCTGCTCAGACACAGAGAAAGCCTGTTGGTTATATTGCAACGATCCCGAGTAGACTGTAGTTGTAGTTGTAGCTGTAGTTTTTTTTTTTTTTTTTTTTTTTTTTGGTGAGGAGAGCGCTTAATTTGGTGTGATCAAGAGCAGAATAACACTCAAAACCTCAGTCACAATGCCTTGTTACTTCGTGCGAGCACAACGACCGGCAACTTAATAATACTTTCATCAGCCCACTGTCACACAGAATGTCTGTGTTAATCCGTGGCATAGTTTCCAAGCACTTCCCAACAGAGCGGCACACTGGGATCGTCTCTCTAAGAAAATGTTATCACGAAGTCACCTCCTTGACTAATCAACAATTGTGAGATTTTGACCAGCGTCTCATGTTGAAACCACTTGACCACACGACCATAGAAAAAACAGCCTAAAAGATTTTTTTTTAAATGGTATGCAGAGAAGGAAAAAGGAATTCAAAAGAGTAAATGTAAATAAGGAAAAAGAGGAAATAAAAGGAAATTGATGGAGTAAAAGAAAAAAAGAAGAAAAGGAAATAGGAGTGATAGAAAATAAGAAAAAGGACATTGAAAGCGTAGTGATTTTCCAAGCGTAGCTCAGATATGGCACAAGGCCGAAAGTATGAGGCAACCAGTGAGGATCGGACTCACTACTCAGCCGTAATATTTCTAGCGAGACAAGCTTGCTAACCATTACATCACCTCGAGGTGCCCGAAAGGCATTGAAGGCGTAAACGAAAATAAAAGAAAAAAGAAAAAGAAGAGGAAATAGAAGAACGAAAAGAAAAGAAGAAAAAGAAAGGGAAATTGAAGTAGTAACAGAAAATAAAGAAAAATGAAGTGAAAGAAGAAAAAGAAGTAATAAAAGAAAATAACGAAGGAGAAAAAACAAATGGAAATTGAACGAGTGAAAGAAAACGAAAAGGAAATAGAAGGAGTAAAAACAAATAACGAAAAAAAGGAAAGGAAAGAAACTGATGGCGTAAAAGAAACTAAAAAAGAAAAAGAACAGGAAGTAGGAAGAGAAAATAAATAAAATGAAGAAAAAGAAAAGGAAATGAGCGATTAATAGAAAATAAAGACGAAGAGAAAGAAAAAGAAACTGAAGAAATAAAAAAATATAAAGAAACAAGAAAGAGAAATTGAAGGAGTTAAAGAATATGAAGAAAAAGAAGAAAAGGAAATTGAATGTATGAATGTCAATAAATAAAATGAATAGCAGAAAAGAAAATTGAAGGAGAAAAAGAAAATAATGAAAAAGAAGTAAAGGAAAAAGGAGGAAAAGTAAATAAAGAAAAGGAAATTTAAGAAGTAAAAGAAATCAATGGAAAAGAAGAAAAGGAAAAAAAGGAAGAAAGGGGGTAAGAAAAATGAAAAGATTAAAAAAAAATGATCGTTGCGTTAAGATTAGCTAACGCCGAGTACTCAAAACTCTGAAAGTTTTTCAATTCTCAGCGCCCAATAATTGTAGTCTTTTTCCATACTAATCAATGCTTAGTCAATAATTGCACTAAAATTTTTGTTAATAAAACAAAGAAGAAGTAAAATTAAACAAAACGTGGACACATCTCGATCTTCAATAGCTGCAACCCAAGTAACTTACTTGACTTCAAAATAAAACATCATATCCTACATTTCACTCCCAAAATAGTTGCTGCTGTTCATTTGCACGTATTTCTTTTCCTTTTTTTAATTTTCAACAGAAAAGTTGATGGGTGGGGGTAAGCAGAGAACAAGAATTTGAGAGTTAAAAAAATGGTTGCAAAACAAAGTTATTTTTTATTTATTTTGGGGGAAATTCTATTTTTTTTTTTTTTTTTAGACTTCCTTGTTTATCTCGAAATCTTATCATAATTAAGACTTTACGTTCGAGAGATGAAATTAACAGTCTGGCTTCTTTGCCACGAAAACAATTAATGGTTCTGGTTAAAAAGAATTACACAATGGAAAGGGAGAGAGAATTTCATAAAGGTTGGACCTCACGGTAACCTTTTTGTTTTTTTTAGCCATATTGGGCCTTTAAGTTTTCTCTGCAGCGTAATGTCGTTCCTTAACGGAGTTCTTTAAAAAATAAAGTAATATACACGCACACATACGCTTACATATTGTCAAATACGTATGCACACATACACACAAAGCCTCATGCACGTACGCATGCACAAAATAAAGAGAATCATCGATAAATTCACAGCCTGAAAGTACAATAAACTTTCATTCCTTGTCCATTCAGTTATCTAGGTGTTTCTTCACAGATCTCCATGGATCAAACATTAGAGGAAACTTCAAATCAAAATTCAGCACTGGCAAGGTACAGATTTAGTGTTGCTTTCTCAATCATCCGTTTGCCTAATAATAGATTTAGTTGTCAAGGTGGTAGGCACTTTTACATTATATAACAAGTTCCTGTGGTATCGAATGGGATAAGGCTTCATCGATTCACACTCCTGTCCCGTTTTTTTTTTAACATGAGCAGAGATTTAACACTTGTTTCCTAAGAGCACTTCGTGAACACTTCGAGCAGCACATAATGAACAACCAAAATATCAACATCAGACAAATATTAGTAGATAACACTAAAATACTCTACAGCATACAATGCAAGGAAAACCTGAAAACACTAGAAGCTAGTATTATACAAAATAAAGAAATCACATTCAGTAAAATATTATTCAACACAGTAGACGGTATCTTAAAGTGCATATTATATAATTAATGTGCGCATATATTATATTAGTATTTATAAATAAATAAAATAAAATAAAATAAAATAAATAAATCGCATTCTTTTTTGTACCTTGTTCCCAATAGACGTTAAACATGTTAAACATTTCAAACTTCCCAAAGAATACGGGGATGTAAACAAGGGAAATCTAACTACCACACAGAAACCAACTGTAAAAATATAATAAAAATTAAAGAGAGATCTTGTCCGTTTTTTTAATGAAACTTGTTTATATATATATATATATATATATATATATATATATATATATATATATATATATATATATATATATATATATATGATGAAATATAGTTTCACGGTGTGTTATGCTTATGGGTTAAAGTGCTCAACATCAGGAATAAAGTGCGTTTAAATATAGAAGTAGATATTGAAGTCAACACCCGGAGGGGACAGTCTGTTTCATGCTAAACACAACGTCAGCTCATCTATCTATCTATCTATCTATCTATCTATCTATATATATATATATATGTGTGTGTGTGTGTGTGTGTGTATATGTATTAGTCAAGCATCAGACTATATATATATGTATGTATATGTATATATATATAAGCAAGGGCTTATACATATGTATATATACATATACACACACACATATATATATATGTGTGTGTGTGCGCGTATATGTATTAGTCAAGCGTCAGACTATATATATATGTATGTATATATATATATATATATATATATATATATATAAGCAAGGGCTTATACATATGTATATATACATATACACACACACATATATATATATGTATATACAAGTATGTGATTGGTATACGCAATAAATTCCAATAACCAACAATTACTATTCTTAAAAGAGTGCTCAATACAGAGTAGAGCGAATATAATTATTTATTTAAAAATTATTATAACATAACTATGTTATAAAATCACTATAACCTCTATTTTGATTGGTCATTTCAGCTCATGTAATAGCGTTTCCCCTTACGAGGGGTGGTTAATTAATTTGAACCTTTTAAAATCTTTATTCTACAATCTACATTCAACATCATCACTTGATAAGACACCAGAGGTGTTGAAACAAAATGGCTATTTTTGTAGTGATTTTATAGCATATTTATGTTATAATTTTTCAATATATATATATATATATAAAGAAAATGTATAAACTAAAGGTTAGGGAAGAGCAAATAATGAAAAATATTATTCACCATAAAATGATGGTTAAAAAACATATAACAACAAATAAGAAATAACAAAATGTTCTAACCGGATAAGACTCCTCGCTCTTTAGAGTCAATCGATGACAAAGACCTATAAATATGTGTGTTGTACCTAAAAAAAAAAGAGAGGAAACAATTATCAGCAGTATAAATCACAGACAGATTGCATTTAAGCTAATCAGTTCCTTCTGCTTACAGGGGCTTGGCTGCTTAGACTTAATATAAATGGTCACCAAAATTCTCAGATGGTAATTCGCTTTGTTGATGTACCCAACACACACACAGATATACATATATATATATATATATATATATATATATATATATATATATATATATATACAGATAGATAGATAGATAGATAGATAGATAGATAGATAGATAGATAGATAGATAGATAGATAGAAATGCGCGTGTGTGTGTTTGTTCGCATCCGTCCCTTTATCCGTGTAGCCACACAGATCATGGAAAATACTTTTACCTGTATACAGGTATGAATATTCCGTATTTAAAATTTTCATTCCTTTTACATTTTGTTTCATTAATTCAATTCCCGTTCGTCATTGATTTTTTTTATTATTATTTCTTAAGAAAACGCGACCCGCTCCGAAAGCGGCATTATCTTCTTTGTTGAAAATTTCCAATTTCTCTTTTTGTTTTTGCTCATCGAATTTAAAAAAAAAAATTTCACATACGATTAAATTCGAAGTTTCCGTTTAACATTTAATAAACTCCTTGTACATATATATATATATACATACATATATATATATATATATATATATATATATATATATATATATATATATATATATATATATATATATATATTGCATTTTATTCAGTTTTATTTGTCATTACTCTTAATAAAGCGTCATGAAATATTTAAAAATTATGATTGATAGATGTATATGAGATCGAGCCATATTCCCTCACTCTGAGTGATAGCTTGATAGATGCCTATACATCAACTAGAAATATATGTGCGTATATGTTTCGAGAGAGACGGCGAGAGAAAAGCCAAGAGGTGTCAAATCATTGTATAGGTAATTTGAAGTGAAAGATGAAGAATGGGTCATTAAATTTGAAATAAATATCAAGCTGTGCGACACCAGCTTCCCATTAGAAAAACAAAAGAAATACTTTGGTAGAATTTGCGACATATTATTGCATTATGCTTACGGCCATATCACGTTGAAACACCGGTTTGTATACGATCACCGAAGTTAAGCACCAGCTTAGATGAGTGACCGTTTGACAAGGCCAGGGGCTGAAAGTTTGGATGTGCGGATGGTATCATGGATAATGGCTCGGAATTGTTAATCGGAAAACCAATTTCCAATCCCAGTTGGGTTCGTTATATTCACTTACGCTCAAATACATTTGGGTAAGGTATGAATCCATATCTTCTACACCCAGCTATGGGCTAATTAGTAAAACTTTTATCACTAAAAACATTTTTAGCTCAAAAAACAATTGCGTACAAGATATTTAGATTTCGACATTAAATAACCCATGAAGTCTGATATGTTGTTAAATAAAAACAACACGCTATCTATTAGTAGTGACTTCAATCCTCACGGGGTACCCCATAATTTGTACCAAAGTAAATTAAACTTAGTAAATACTTAAGTCATTTAAGTGCAGAGTAATAGCGATCTCGTGAGATTGATCAGTAGTATTGAGTTAAATCCTCATTGGGTGCCCCATTTTGGTTGTAATGTGGATTTAAAAAATATATATATTATGCTTTATTTTCCATAATTTTACTACACGTGTTTCTGGTCTCGCGACCGTCTTCAGGTAAAAGGCGGAGATTTCCACATATTATTAAAAATATTTTTTTTTCCTTTATGTTTTTGGGTGTTAAATATCCTCGATATGAGATATTCTCTGTTTTTATGTTAGTAATCCGAATGTCTTTCTTGAATTATATATATATATATATATATATATATATATATATATATATATATATATATTCACTGACAGGACGAAGAAGATAGATTAGCACCTACAAAGCAAAAGAGACCGAGCTAAATCTAATTAAATAAAAATAATTTTTTGCAATCTAACCAAATTCATCTATATTATTTTTCTTTTTCTGTCAGTCATCTGTTTTTAAGTATCCCATATTTTCATAAAAAACTTAAATTTCCTGCGGCTGAACAAGCAATTAAAGCACTTTCTAGACATTTTTCGTCTAAGTTAATTATTTTCTCTTTTAATTAGAGTAGCATTTTTTTATTCTAATATTGTGGCCAGTTTCTCACGGTGAACAACCATTCCGTTTTGCGTGTTGTCTTTTAAAATGTCACTTTTATGTTCATATAGTCCTTTGTTTAAACTTCTTGAGGTTTCTCCAGTATATTCTTTCTGGCAATCCTTGCGGCTGATAAAGTAAATTACTCCTTCAACTTTTGGCTTGTTTTTATTTTGCATTGCCTTTTATTGTTTTAGATGTAATTGTGACAGATTTCATGCTGAGTTTAAATTAATTCTTTTCGGTTGTATTTGTGATAGAGTTACGGATATGTCCCGGAAAGGGATATATTTGATCGAAGTAGCTGAGTGGGTTTGGCTACTGTAACCAAGTAGTACACGGTAGCATTAATCGACTGGTACTCGTCGTAGTTGCAGGTAATAGGTGTAGACCAATAGAATAGTCAATGGCGTAGTCCAATGGGCGTCGTCATAGATTTAAACTCTGTCGTACCTATACGTCCGTCTGTATTTATGATGGACACCAGCCAATCATATTCCAGTGAGGGGTAACTCAGGTGTATGCATATTACATTATATCATTTACTGAGTAGAATAATCTATATTTTTGATCCGTTTAGTTTTATCAGGAAGAACCACTTTTCTATTTTGGAATATTTTATGAGCCTTTCATTTCGCATTGAATATGAAGGGTCTTGAATGTATTTTCAATATATTTCTCTTCTTCATGCAAATATTGAGGGCTGCAAATTCTGAGTGCTCTAAGTAGAATCTAATGATTATTTCTGACTTTATTTGGTTGTTATGATGGGAATAGAAGTTTATTAGGTCATTTTTATTAGTTGATTTTCAGTGCACACTAAGTATTAGGCTGCTGTCATCTCGGTGTAACATCATGCCTAAGAAAGGTAAATTATTGTTTTCTTCCATTTTGTATGTAAATTCTATTGTATGTTCGACTTTGTTTAGTTTATCTACAAGATCCGGCAAATCAGTATCACGGTGATATATTAATAGATCATCATCAACATATAGGATGTAAGCTGATTGTTTAGGTAAAATATTTTGAAAAGAACTAGATTCGAGAAATTCTAAGAAGATACATGACATCACTCTACGGAGAGGTGATTCCATTGGTAATGCAATTTTTTGTTTCTAAAAATTGTTATTAAATGTGAAATAGAATTGATTGGTGATGAGACGACAGGTTGTTATTATTTTAGCAATTGGTAGGAAAAGATTTATTTTTGATTGTGTGAGATTCTTTTTAAGAGATTCAAGCATGTTTCAACCTGGACATTAGTGTAAAATGATTTTATATCTGGAATGCCTGAGAAACTTTTTCAGTTATATTTCAAAATTTTCAGTTTTTCAAAATGTTGCCCAATTTTTTTCATATGTGATGGAATTATTGTTCCAAGGAGAGGAGTTAAAATTTTTGTAATTACCCAAGCCAGTTTGGCGGGGTGGGGGCCGCGCTGCCTATTAGTGAGTACTGAATAACTTGTGGGGAGGCACGGTGGAGTAATGGATAGTGGCTCGGATTGTGGAGTCGGAGAGCTGAGTTCGAATTCCAGTCGAATCTATTAGATTCACTTACGTGCTATTACCCTTGGGAAAGGTATGAATCCTCTTCTTCTCCCCACCATCTATGGGTAAATATCTATAGCTTTGGATATCAGCTGGTCTACCGCAGAAAAAAAAGGCAACCTAATGCGGGGAAAAATCTGTCTCGTCAGTCATGTATCGAAAGATACATGATCGCCTAAGTGTGTATCACTCATGGCATATAACTGACTGACTGAATAACCTATTTAACGAGCTTGAGTCAATGGTTAGCACAACAGGGATTAGGAAAGATAGCAAAAAGATAAACCTTCCAAAGAGCTATAAGAGAGAAGAAGTTGTGGATATCTAAGATAGATCAAGTCCTGAAGGGAACGGCACAAAAAGGAAAATAATTTCTCGATTAAATAAATAAAAGAATTTTATGTGTGGAAATTTTACGTTCAGTTGAAATACTTGTATCGTTGTTTTTTTTTTTTATTATAAAAAAAGCATAACTCCGAGAAAATGTAACTTCTTTTCTTTATATTTTATTCTGTGGAGCACGTTAAAAAATTATTTCTCATACATGAAAAAGTTTTTGCCTGTATAGAATAAAGTGGATAGACTTATAACTGAAGACCAGCGAAATTAAAACATTAAGATTTTCATTTTAAAAAAAAGATGGCAGAAATGTCGAAATGAAAAAAAAATCTTATAATACAATATGATATATTTCAAAGGAATTAGATTTGATTTATATTTACTTGGTATTTTGGGCATTAAAATTATGAAAATTTTGAATTTGTTCATGACACTTATAAACTTAAAATTATAAAATATTTTAGAGCGCTAAAAATTAAAATTTCATATGTTGCCTATTATTTAAAGCGTTAAAATTATTAAACATTTTGTATCCCTACCTAATATTTATAAGATTAAAATTCTTTTTTTTCAAATATTTATAGCATTAAAATTATAAATTAAAAAAATAAATAAAATAAGATAAAAATGAATAAATAAATAAATAAATAAAATTAAAATCCAATAAATAATTAGATATAATATAAAAAAAATAATATAATATAAAAAAATAAATCTATATAATAAATGCGAATGTCAGTGTGTCACTGTGTCACACTTTTTCAAATTTAGTTCTAGAGGCCATAACCCAACATATTCTACCATTTTTCAATCAGGCCGAGTCTGTGAACAAATTAAAACATTCCAGGCCGGATCCGGACCTGCAATCCTGAAATTTTGGTTTCCCAAATTTTCATTATTTCAATTGTTTTGGGATTCCGCCATCTTAGATTTACTGATAAAAACAATTAAAAGGACACAACTCTCTAATCTCTATGTTCTTCTAAGAAATGTTGTTTAATAGAACTGAGATAAGAAAGGTTACAGGTAAGTCTACGGGAGATTGTATTTGTAGTAAAACCAATATATATAGTGGGTTTATTATTAGTATCAGAGATACAATCTCTGAACGGGAATGTAAATTGATATACTACATTTTTGTAGAGGATTTACTTGTGTGGTTGTAGGGTTATTACTCACTATGAGGTCAATTGTTTTAAATTTTTTATAATATATGATGAATTTAATTTGTTTATTATTTTTAATGGGTTTAACATTTCTACCTACTATGTTTTTGAGTGTTGTTTCATCATATTTCTAATTATTATGCATTTGATTACAATAATATAAGTATTATGTTTATTTTGACATGCACTATTATTATTAATATTATCAATTTTATTAGAAGTATTATTAAGCTTTTTGAGATAAATTTTAATTTGTTGATCATTGACGGAATCAGGCAATCTATTATTAACAAGTGTTTGTTTAATGTTATGTAATTCTTTATAGAATATGGTTTTGGAAGAAGATATCATTTGTGTGTGTTGGATTAAGTTTTTTTTTAACGGCTAACTTATATTCACTATTATAGTTAAGAAGACCTGAGTTAATGCTTGTGGGTTTCCTATATAAAAAAAGTAGTAAATTTATGTGTGCTGGAATCAATAAATACATCAGTTAATTACTCTCTACCACCCAAGTAAATACTGTAGTAACCCCACTAATGAATTTGTACAAATTCCTCATGCTGTAAAACGAAACAACCAAATAATAGCATATTTGGACGTACAAAGTATATTTACTAACGTCCACGTTCATGAAACGATTGACATTATCATCCGTGATATATAGAATCACACTTCAAACCCACTATTTTAGAAAAATTATTATTACCATGTACCATTCAAGTAACTTTTCATGACCCCATAAGTAATATTTATACTCAAATAGACGGTATTGCGATGGGATCTCCTTTAGGCCCCCTTTCATCTAATTAACATATGGCACATTTAGAAAATAAAACACTTAATTACACTAATAAACCCTCTATATATGTAAGATACAAAGATGTCATTTTCGTTTTAGCTAAAAATATTGACCAAATTACACAACTTAAAAACAATTAATTGTTCAGTGTTGTTTGGTGTCTTTTGAAACTTAGATCCTCGAGAGTTTGAAGGATTTGTTTATTATTTTCATGGTGTAGTATATTGGTGTTGCCAGCAAGTAATTTCCTGTATTGTAAAACTGGACAGTAATATCTGTTTAAATGTTGTGCTATGGAACTTGTATCCGACAAATGAAGCGTAAGACGTCTTCATAATGTTGTGGTCGTCAAACATATGTACTTACTTTTTTGCCAGAGATACAATATAAGCGTATGTGTGTGAGTGTGTGTGTGTGTGAGAGAGAGAGAGAGAGAGAAAGAAAGAAAGAAAGAAAGAAAGAGGGAGAGAATGAGAGATTGTATTGAATCAGTGATGTTGCTAACTAAATATCGCTTACTAACCGAGAATAAAAGAAGTCCCTTGTTTTCGAAGTTTGATTATATGTAAACAGGTGCCGGCGGCAAACGAGTTAGATTCTCTGTCCCAGTGAGAGTGGAGCAACATTTCACCTGGGCCTCTTGTCCGCGACACAAATGCGACCGATGACGCAATGGCCGGACGGAGGCGGTATTATTTGACGCATGATTAAGCTAACAACCAATCAACGAACGGAACAATTATCGATACACTTGCAGTGAAGGACTGGCACCCAGAGATGAAAGGAAAAAGATCGGTTGCCATGGAAACATAATTACTGAACAAAGAACTGCTATCGATATTTCTCCTTGTCAAGCGACGGCCCCAATCGAACGACAGTTTAATTTCTTTTTCATAAATTTTATTTATACTTTTGTGAATTATTAGGATTTTTGCAAGATCAATGTCTGTTCGCTCTTTATTTTTTGTGATGCAGGTACAATGTTCTTGAACGACAGCTTACCGGTGTCAATTTTTATGCTTGTGAGTGTCAGTCGACAAGCCGCTGCACTAATCAATCTGCTCTTGCAAATTACTGACTCATTTCGCTTCTTGTACGCATGCGCAGTACATTATGTCAAATCACAAAACACGCTTTAGGACTTTTTTTTGAATGAATGAATAACAATTTATGTAACAGATGAAAAAGACCTTACCGCAGTTATTTGGCAAAGTGTAAAAAGATACATACAAAGTTGCGGGGTAGACATGAAAAACATGAATCCAGTGTTGAAAAGACATATAACTCAGTAGTAATTACAAAAAAAAAAACTAAAAAAAACAAGGAACGTCAAGCGTATTTTTTTTTTTGCCGATACGATTTTCCATACAACCACAGTAGATAATCGTTTATATTTGCCATACTATATTTCCATACGGAAAAATCCAACATTCATTGACCGAACAGCTTACATTACTTTCGGTTGAAATTTATAAAATCTTTCTCTTAACCGATTACACTGAATATAAGTTGGGTTTTTTTTTTTACCGAAAACGTCTTTTCAAACACTGACGAATAAACACGTTCGAAACATTACGTTAAATAAAGAAAAACAGCTACAGACGTGTTTATACGGGGATCTTCATTATTTTATGCCCTTGTGTGCTTGAAACGATTCCACTTGTCAACTCATACGTCCGGAAGAGGTGTAAGCCACCGCTCGGGTACTTCAAGGTACATCAGTTTCTTAATTACTATACTTAAAAACAAATTTTAAAAAAATGTCTGAAAATGAAACGTTTTTCCCAAAATAATTGGCGGGTTGAGACAGTTTTTCAGGAAATTAAACTTCAAGTCTACTGTTATCGCTCTTTCTTGTATTGATGGGAATTTCGTTCTTAGCCTTCTCTTTTTGGTAGTGTAGAATGTCCATATCTTGACAATATCATTATTTTTCTCTTAGAAATGGTGGAGAAAAAACTTATGCCATGTTTTGAAACTTTTCCAGATAAATATTTGCATATGTTTTTTTTTTTTGTGTGTAGAGAGGGGGTCCATACTTGTGACTTAATACACCTCTTCTAACGCTTCCTTTAGTATTTATATGACAGTTGTTTTAAAGAGATTTGTTCATTGGTATGTCAAACGCATAAATTTACGAGTATCACAAAATTGGCAACTGAGTCTCATCGTTTTACTGTTGAAATGGCAAGATGTAACCGTAAGTTCTACACTAATAGTTTCTTTTCTCGGACTTCTCACATCTGGAACTCCCTTCCGATTTCTTGCTTCCCCGTCAACTACGAAATTCAAAAATTTAAATACAACGTAAATTACTATCTTCTTTGATCCGGAAACTTGTTTTTTGTTTATTGTCCATTCTCCTCAGTAACGTTTTATCGTTCTTTGTCATTCCCAGTAACACTTGACGTCTTAATAGCATTATCGCTTGCTTGGCGTGAAATGATTTCGAAACATCACTGTCGTGCACCTATCTGCCTATTTCTTCCTGCAACTATCTACTACTCTCTGTACATAGCTAAATTTAGACGTGTCTGCTTATCACTTACCTAAAACTATCTATCTATCTATCTATCTATCTATCTATCTATCTATCTATCCCATTCTGTTCTATCTATCTATCTATCTATCTATCTATCTATCTATCTATCTATCTGTTGTGGATTCCGAGAAGAATTCGGTCTCCAAGGAATGACAAACGCAATAATTAAATATAAGGAATAAAATGGCTTGTCCGTTTGATCTCGGGTGGTATGGCGCCTTCTTAATATGTTTTACTTGGTACGTCTCGCAAAATTCTTTGTCTATTTTTCCTATAGTAGCAAACGGTACATTTCGCTTCTTTCTAAAAATTGGTTGGACGTTTTCTTTTAATTCTATTTTGGCCTTAAATTTGTTGCATCGTCCCAACCCGCTTGAAAATACCTCAGGAAATTGATTATATAATTCCTCCTTCAATTTTATAGTATCTGATGGTTCAACCTCTAACTTTTTGCAAAACGAGTTGATAGGTAGGTCCCAAACGTTGAATTTCTGCATCCAGTCGATACCTACTAAATTTTCAGTATCTTTCATGACGTATATCTTAAGTTTTTTTGTTTTGCCGTGAAATTTAACATTCACGATTATTTCTCCCTCAAATTTTATTCGTTTGCCTGTAACCGACTTGGCAATTTTTTGAGTGTGTAACATGGTAGGTCTGTTGAGTTTTTTCCATGTCTGTAAGTTGATTGTCGTGAGGTCGGAACCCGAATCCAGTTGTAATTTAATCTTTTTATTTAAAATTTCCAGTTTCACATATTTCCTTACATTGGTGTTGTCATTGTTATTCATCCTTGTAGCTCTTATTCTATTAGTATCTTTTCTATTTCTACATTGGGATGCCTTGTGGCCTTTTTTTCCACATTCATGACAGTTTTTATATCTGAAGCGGCAATCCTTGTTCCAATGTAATCCTCCACATCGATAACATGCTGATGGAGGTGACTTATATTTGTTTCGATATTCGTCATAATTTGTCCTGTATGTTGTACTTTTTCTCTTATCATAAAATTTTATTTTTCTTTCCGGGGAGGGTGAGAATCTTTTTTCATTGTCATAAAATTTTAGTTTTCTTTCCGGGGAGGGTGCAGAACGTAGACTTTTGTTTAACTTACGTATATGAGAAACAGCTAATTCTTCAATGTCCTTTGCGTCTTTCTTTATGCTTAAACATCTCTGGCCATCTTCCGATAATTTCTGTAATGTTAGACCCGGTTCATTTTGTAATTTTGCAAGCATTCTTCTACGCATTTCGCTATCTTTTGTAGAAACTAGCCCTTGAACAAACATGAGACATTTAAAATTGTCCGGGTTTAATTCCGCTAGTTTGAAGTCGTCACAATGTTTATTTACGATTGCGGCAAACGTGGAATAATCCTCATTATCGCCCTTTACCAGGTTAAGGCATTTCCACCTCCTGTGGAAGAGTTATGTTTTGGGACTAAAGAGTTCTTTAAGACATGTCACTGCTTCGTCAAATGTTAATTCGTTCGTCTTTTTTGGCAAGATATAATCCACGAACTTTGTATATTCTTCAGATCCTAATTTTCTAAGCAATAGACGTAGCTTTTTTGCTTCTGTCCAATTTTGACAGGCTATGTTAAAGATGTCTTCATGTCTTCTGAAGTAATCTCCAAAACTTTTGTCCTCATCTAGAGAATATTTGAAAATCTCTATGGTATTCCACACTGCGTCTTGCGAAAATGTTGCTTCTTTTTCCATATCTAATTGCTTGTTGCCCGCTACTTTCAATATTAGTTCCTGGAGCTCTGTTTGTCTATCTTGATTTTCCTTTTGCGTTTGTAATATTTGCCATTTTTCTTGTAGCTGTAACTGTTGATCATTTTGGTATTTCTGCATTTGTAATTGTTGCTCATTTTGGTGTTTTATCAGTTCTACCAACATATTTTTAAAATCTTTCATGATAACTCAATTTTATGTATTTTTACTCCTCGTAATTGTTTGTCGCTAATTTATTGTGGACAACGAGGGAAGGATTTTCCTATTTCTTTTTTTTTTTTTTTTTCGTGTGAGTTCGAATCGCTCGAAGCCAAGTTGTTTGTTGGACGACGAGGGAAGATATTTCTTTTGTTGTTTTCCGCGTGTGTTCGAATCTTTGTCGCCAAGTTGTTGTGGTTAGGCGTACGAAAAGTTTTTTCTTTCCCGCGTGAGTTTGGAATCCTCGTTCGCCAAGTTGTTGTGGATTCCGAGATGAATTCGGTCTCCAAGGAATGACAAACGCAATAATTAAATATAAGAAATAAAATGCATTTACACAATCATACAAAGAGTAATACTGTTAGTAAGTCCAGGAACGTGGTTAGTAGCAAATACAGATAGATGTATACTGTCTCGAAGTACGACTTCCTTAGAGTCTACGTGCTTGTAACTGACTTCTACAAGAGGTTACCTCACGCTATCTCCATTCGTATATTCTCTCACTCTCCGTATCCTCTCTCTATCCGACTACCGACTGTAACTCTGGGTATTTAACGGCAGCAGTCCAGGTACACTTGGTAGAGTCCACTTATATGAAAAAGGGGTGGACCCCATAACACTATCTATCTATCTATCTATCTATCGATCTATGCCATTCTATTCTATTCTATCTATCTATCTATCTATCTATCTATCTATCTATCTATCCCATTCTGTTCTATCTATCTATCGATCTATGCCATTCTATTCTATTCTATCCTATCCTATTCTATCTATCTATCTATCTATCTATCTATCTATCTATCTATCTATCTATCTATCTATCTATCTCATTCTGTTCTATCAATCTGAAAGCACCAAAAGAAATGACTAATGGCAAAAAAATAAGCCATCTCGACAAAGGCGGTGTGATTATAATTATGGATACACAGGTATATCAACAAAAAAATTAAAACTCTTTCTTGAAGACGAAAACAATTACGAAAATATAAATGAATATCATCGTAAAAGAGAAACAGAGCACAGAAATTGAAATCAAGAAATTATTAAAAATTTAAGACATTTTCTGATTAAAATTAATCGAACACAACCCAAAATTACCTTTATTCTACGGATCAACCAAAAATATATAAACCACGTATTCCAATGAAACCCATTGTACCAGGAATAGGCATTTGTCCCACATAAACTATTCGGCACACTAACCAAAATGCTAACTCCACATCTTCGCAGAATTAGCTGCTCGCATAAAAAAAAGGAAAAAAAAAATAAAAAAAAAAACTGGTATTCTTTTTAATAGGTTAAAATATAGAAATAGAAGGCAAATAAATGATTTACACATAACATCTTTATATATAAAATTCCCGTGACGAAATACCGAAATTTAGTAAAACATATCAAACAATAACAAAATTACCCCTTCCTCCTCATAAGATCGTTAAGATATCTAAATTAATTACTAATCAATGTTTTTTTTTTAACCTTCGATAACAATTTTCATTATTATCATCTAATTATGTTTGTATAAGATTTTTTATGATTTGTTTTTCTTTTCGGTTCGTAATGGTGGGTATCATTCTTTTCAACGCAACCAACGAGTAAAGTGTATACGTCTTGATAAAAAGCTACAAACCCACACAAAATCTAAAGCCGAAAGCATTCAGGAAATATTGGAAAATTTATGCTAAAATTCTGCCTGGAAATCAGAAACGAAGTAAAATAGAGAAAAAAAAGAACTTTCATTGGTCTTCAACAAAACCTGTAATAATAATTCTTCCCAAATGATACATATGTATATATATATATATATATATATATATATATATATATATATATATATATATATATATATATACACATTAAGAAATAGACAAAGTCCGACAAATGTATTTAATATATATATATATATATAAAGAAATATAGTCTTAAGGTGTGCTATATTTATGGAATAAAGTGCTCAATATCAGAGATAGAGCGTGTGTAAATATAAAAGTGAACATAGAAGTCAACACTTAGAGGCGACAGTCTGTTTCATGCTATATGCAATCGTCAAGCCACGTGTGCTGTTATTTTTCTCGGCTATTTATATATATACGGGTTAGTGGTGCATTGTGGGTATTCTATTATGGCGGTTATTTCACCGGAAGTCGTTTGTTTATCTATTTAGGTCAAATTATATTGCTTGTTTTTATTTTTGTTTCTTATTTTATTTATTTATTTATTTATTTATTAACGTAGTAAAAATTTGTTTATATCACTTATTTAACAGTTTTGTTTTGGTTTGGGAATTTAATTAAAACTATTTGTTCAGTTTTGGGGTTGATTGTTGTAGTTCATTGCAAGTATTATTTTGGCGGGAACAGTTTTTAATTGATTATCTTTATTTGGGATTGGTTTGTTTATTTATTTACTTGGATGAATTTAGGTTAATTTATTTTACTTGTATATACAAAAAAAAACAAAACGAACATCACACCAAAAATATCTTGGAAGATAAGGAAAAAATCATCAGCCTACAATAACCAATCAAAAACTTGCAAACTTTGCTCGGAGGAAAAAATAGCTATCATTACTTTTCCCGACCAAAATAAATTATTAAACAAAAGATCCGAACTCATCTCAAAATGCAGACATGAAAATAAATTTTTACTACGTAACCTAAAAAATTAAAAAACGGAAAAAATAAAATAAAAACAAATAAATATACTAATAAGCAAAAATAACAAAATAACAAAAATAACAAAATAACAAAAAAAAAAAAAAAAAATAGAAATAAAACATAAAAAAATACTATGTTACTTAAAAATCGAAAACCGAAAAGAGAAAATATACAAGTAAAATAAATTAACCTAAATTCATCCAAGTAAATAAATAAACAAACCAATCCCAAATAAAGATAATCAATTAAAAACTGTTCCCGCCAAAATAATACTTGCAATGAACTACAACAATCAACCCCAAAACTGAACAAATAGTTTTAATTAAATTCCCAAACCAAAACAAAACTGTTAAATAAGTGATATAAACAAATTTTTACTACGTTAATAAATAAATAAATAAATAAATAAAATAAGAAACAAAAATAAAAACAAGCAATATAATTTGACCTAAATAGATAAACAAACGACTTCCGGTGAAATAACCGCCATAATAGAATACCCACAATGCACCACTAACCCGTATATATATAAATAGCCGAGAAAAATAACAGCACACGTGGCTTGACGATTGCATATAGCATGAAACAGACTGTCGCCTCTAAGTGTTGACTTCTATGTTCACTTTTATATTTATATATATATATATATATATATATATATATATATATATATATTATATGTATATAAGGTTGTAATCCGAAAAATGCTATGAGAAATTCAAACTCAGCGTTGAAAACAATAACACATTTCTCATAGCATTTTTCGGATTACAACCTTGTTTTCGTTTCTCCACTTATTACTGAGAGTAAAAACAAGAACACAATCTATTTCATACCTGAGTATGTCTGTAGGAACAGACGAAAGCTTGTAAAATAAAAAGATCTAATGCAATGGAAATTTATAAAACAGGATCTTTTCATTCATAAACAGATTCGGGGTTTTTGTATATTATTGAATTGTTCGCAAAGATGAATTTCTCGCCATTTAATCATTAACCTTTGTATTTGTTTTATGTATGAATAATTCATGAATCTGTAAATTAATTCCACCTTTATTGAAATTAAATATATATATATATATATATATATATATTAAATATGTGATGCAGTTCAATTTAAATTACAATGAATCATTCATACAAAAAGATTTAAAAGAACTGATCCGACGTGCAAAGTTTCAGGATAACAACTGAGACATTACTCTATTTATTGAACTATTTAGTTCATGCCTCATTGACTGATAAACTCCTACAATAACAAAAAAAGTTCTCAAATTCCCATATTAGTAATAAAAAAAACCCAGCTCTCTTAAATTTTCAAAAAAAATCAACCTTAGCATTGCGACTGCACACTTCAAAAGTTTGTATCCGTTAATAATAACACATTTCAAAAAAAAAAAAAAAAAAAAAAACATATTTCGATTCGCATTTATTTTTTTCAGCTTGGATGCTTATTGAATTTTATCAATGCCTGAGGATGACTGAATGTACAGTTGAAAGTACTTGGGAAAGACAGTTTATAAGTTTTTAAAAATGGATCATAACATCCATCGGGAGATTTGCACGTTTAAAATTTTGTTTGCGAAAGGATTTCGCCGTTTTCTATCATTAACTTTACTAATCTACTTTTTGCATGAATAATTCATTGAAATATATATATATATATATATATATATATATATATATATATATATATATATATATATATATATATATATATATATATATATATATATATATATTGCATTTTTCCCATGTATATCTGAGTGGTAATAACGTTCGCATTCTGACAACGAGAGCCGGTTTCGAATCTTACCAAAGTCGATTTGTCAGGAAGGAGATTTCCTGATGTTATCGGACTTGAGGAGTCGATCCCCGCTTGCAGTACCTTTCGAAAGTGCTTGAAAAACCATACTACGGTTTGACCCAAGCCTTGTGAGTAAAATTGGGTAGATGGAACCCTTTGGTGCCGTCGATAGTTGTGCTAGCACGAAGTCGCAAGTCATCGTGGCCGAGGGCTTGAGAGTGCTGGCCTTGTTCAGATTTTTGATCAGAAACTGTAACTAAGGTCTGTTCAGCATAGTTGCAGTATAACCCACAGGTAGGTTCTGTGGGTGTTGAATAAAAACAAAATGCACCTGAGCAAGACAGGTATCCTCGAATACAAATAATATATACATACTAGTGTCTATCGTAAACCCACTTTTTCTGGGTTTTACCTTCCTTGGGACTCATTTGTCCGCAGAATCAGGAAAACTAATCTTATCAGTACCCTTACCCATCGGGTTTTGATGTTGTGTTCTGAGTGTAGACTTGACGCTGAGTTAAAGAAAATTAAACAGCTGTTATTAATGAATGGTTACCCCGAATGTGTTGTTACATCTACCATTGAGCAAAAAATTGTTAAGGTCAATGATGTCAAGAAATATGGTCCCTCTAAGTGTCCTGTATATGTGAGACTAGCGTGGATTGGCCCCATTAGTCAAACATACGCCGACAAAATTTCCAATTCCATTAAACGGTGTTTCAATGACGTTATTATCCGGAGTACTTTACCCTCTTGTCATAAGGATGTCATGCCTGTCAATCAACAAAGTGTAGTAATATATCAATATAAATGTCGATGTGAGAACGACTATGTGGGCAAGATCATCCCGAGGTTAGAAGTTAGGATCGCCCAGCATGTCTCGGGTCAGGTGATATCCGGGTGTTCGCAGACTAATGACTCCGCAATCGGTGAGCATCTATTAAATTCTGTTGCTTGCAGGACGAAGTATTCTCTTGAGCTCTTTTCTGTCTAGCACAGGGCACGAACCAGACTCCATTTAGACATCCTGGAGTCTGTTATTATTATTATTATTATTATTATGCAACGTCCTGCCTTGTGTAGACAACGGGATTTGAAAAATAAGTTGGCCTTATTCAGGGAATCAGTCGCCTAACAGGGAGGGGAATTATTTTTTCCCTACAATTCACTCCTCCATCTCGGTATTTTACAGTTTAATATCAGCGTTGGTAAAAAAAAAATCTTATTATCAACTACTTCGTTTTATTCTGACGATGATTTTATTTCTGAAGAAGGTCGGCCGAAAGGCAACATAAATTTTAAACGTAATACTTTTGTATCTCATTTTAATAATAAATTATTATCCCTGTCCTTAAGATTATTTTATCCTGGTGTAACAACAACAACCCGTTATATATATATATATATATATATATATATATATATATATATATATTTAAGTTATAAGGAACTTGGTAAACCGAATTGGTAAATCCAAAGAGGATGAAATCCTGAGAGCTCAATGTGAGGACAGAGCTAATATGTAATGAAAAACAAACCACTTTAAGGTACCATTACGATAATTTATTTCACCTAAATCCTTTTTTAAGGATTCAGGATCATCAGGTAAAACTTCCAACAACGAATTGAGAGGAAAAATGGGATTAGAAATTGGTGGGTAGTGTAATTTTTCTAATTTAATAGAGGGGGTTGAGAGTGGTAGTTAAACAGACAATATAAAGTATAGGGAGGGGTTAATTTTATATCTCTCTAAAGTATGTTTTATATTGGAGTAGGAGGAGTGACAGAACCTTGACCTATTTAGATGGTTAACAAAACGGAAATGAATTGTAGAAAATGTATACAAGTGAGTCTTATGGTAAAGAGAGAGATAGGGGGGGAAGAGATATGGAGTTGTTATAATTTTGTTTTAACAAAATTATGTAAAAGATAGCCTACAATGTTTGATAGAAAATTCGATGTCTGAAAAAAATTTTGTTAACTTAAATCTTTAATTTTTTAAGTAAATAGTTTCGGGACTAAATATAACTATTATTGTAATAAACATATTTATCTAGGACATAAAGAAATATTTAAAATTTTAATAGTTTATTCACCCGACTAATTGTATTTCCACAATATATAAAGAAAAAAACAGTAACAATAACATCTATTTTAATATTTAAAATTAATTTATGAATGTAATTTTTATTTATTATATTGGTGAACTAAATTAAAGATTATTTAATAGTATTTGAGGGT
Source organism: Acanthosepion lycidas (assembly GCA_963932145.1). Taxonomy (NCBI): domain Eukaryota; kingdom Metazoa; phylum Mollusca; class Cephalopoda; order Sepiida; family Sepiidae; genus Acanthosepion; species Acanthosepion lycidas. Next base: position 115,229,259 of record OZ010572.1, on the reverse strand, counting down.
AATATTAATTTTCATTTATTCATATATGTCTCACAAATGTATTCATGTGAATCCCTACATACATACGATCATTAACAAGTCCAAAAAACACATAGAAACACATGAGATAATTTACACAAAAATTAATTTATCCTCGTACATAAACTATATATACACATTTTACAATCTTTATCTATATTTTAATATTTGAAATATATATAGAGATTTTAGTTAAATTCCATAGTTAAAATTTAATTTTAGGTGATTTCGGAAGTGTCTCATTTTAAAGG
>OZ010572.1:115206490-115223990 GCA_963932145.1 Acanthosepion lycidas | reverse complement strand
AGTTTCTATAAAATGCGTCATCAGTCCTTGAGTTTAAGAACACCTGGTTATATGATGAATTGAGATGAAATAGCCAACAGAATGACAGCATAAGGAACAAATAGGAAGCGTTTATAGATTTACCGTGTTTTGCTTTTAATTAAGCTTCATCCAAAATGAAATATGAAGGAATATAGAAAATTCTGGTATTTTTTTTTATTTTTGTCTTGTTTGTTTTTTTATTGGTTATGTAGAACGTTCGTGATAAATATTTTTTATTCCTGTCTTTTTTGCTTTTCATTGGTTAATTACACCTCACGTGTCTTTGTCTTATCAGGTAGTGTTCATGTGTATTATTCATGTGAGTTTGTGTATCAATTCTCGTTGGTCTATGCGAGATTTGGTTGATAATGTGTGTGTGTGTGTGTGTACATCTCGCAAGAATGTTTTTCTTCTTTTCTTTTCACTCTTAGGGTGTCCGTATGCTAATTGGTGGATGTTTTGCGTGAGAGTGAAAGAATTTAGGTCATACCGTTTATGCTTGTAGGTAGACTGATCTTAGGTTCTTTTGTTATGGATTTTATAACAGTTGGTAATAAAATAAAATCTGTTTGGCGTGTGTATATCGAATAGAAAATATTTATCAGGATTCCTTCTAAGTATTTTCTACGTAATAAATTAGGATCTTTTCTGATTGGGGGGAACACTTATCAAATCGAAGTTATAGCCTGTTTTATTTCTGTCTATTACGAGCAAGTTGAAAGTGTTGTTCCAACATAAGTCTTTCTTAAGTTCGTAGACGCGGATTTTTAAATTTCTAGATGTTTCGCCTATGTAGCTCTTGTGGCTTGCAGGCTATACATTATAAATTTCGGCATCTTATGTAGTATAGGATCTTTTTTTTACTTTTTTATTTTCTTTTCTTTATTTTTTTGCTAACTATATCTCTGATTGTTTTGGGAATAATGGTATTATTGTAGGGTAGAACTATGATTTGTGTGTTTTGTCGTCTGTGGCGCCTTTGTTATCGGCGGTGTCTATTTTTTGGGACTTGTGAACGTTGAAAATGTTCTTTAAACGTATTTTTCTTCTTCAAGTAGGTATTCTGTGCTGCATATTATAGGGACTCTGAGGTAAATACCTATGATTGCTTCAACTTTTGTTTTTTTTTATTATTTTGTTGAGAGTAGAAAATGATTAATCAGTTTTGTTTGTGGGTTAGCGGTAAACTTTGAAATCTAATTTGTTGTTATTTTGTATTAATAGGATGTCAAAGAAAAGTCGATTTTTCATGCCTAGAAATAGACAAACAAGAACAACGCTTAGTGAGGACCCCATCGGTAAACCGATTTTTTCTTTATAGAAATTGTTGTTGAAAGAAAAAAAACAGAGAATCTGGATTAAGTTACCAGTGTTTAATGTATGTTGGGTTGGTGGTGCCTAAAATCGGACTTTTGCGATTCCTTTAGCTTTGGGGGGTGAATGGGGGCGGCGATGTTCAATACAGTGAATCTGATATGTGGCTGCCTTTCTCACTCGCTCTCTCACTCTATTTTTTCTTTTCTATCTATCTCTTTCTCTTCTATCTCTTTTCTCCCACTCTCTCCCACTCACTTTCTCTTATCTATCTCACTTTCTCTTCTCTCTCGCCACTTTCTCTTCTCTCTCTATCGCCACTCTCTCTCTCTCTATCGCCATTCTCTCTTTCTCTCTCTCTCTCTCTCTAGACGAGTCGAGTTCGACGTATAAGAGTCAAGCAGATCAGTTTTCAGGAAACCGGCAGCCCGACAACGGCACATGAGATGTGATAATAGTGGTGAAGGTTTCGTGCAGGACCAGCCACACTTTTTGAAGGGCCGAATACAGAGACCTGGTGCACTAAGTGCCACAAGGTCCCCAAACGACCCTCAGGTTTTGAATTCAGAGTTGTCCTTCTCTATCCAAGGCTATAGAACCCAGTCTGTCCTGCTATTTACCCATGGAGGGAGAAGTGGATTCACACCTTTCACAAGGGTATTAGCACGTAATTGAATGTAATGGATTCGACTGGAATTCGACTGGAACTCAGCTCTGCGATTCCTCAATCCAAGACGCTATCCATTACTCCACCGTATCTCTCTCTCTCTCTCTCTCACTCTATCTCTCTCCCTTTCTCTCTCTCTCTATATATATATATTTATATATATATATATATATATTTATATATATATATATATATATATTTATATATATATATTTATATATATAGTTGTGCGTGTTTAATATGCAGGGTGCAGCAAAAGTAACGCCCTTTTTTATTTATTAAAGTTTATTGAACAAAAATGATTTTTTAAAAGCATTTCACCCCAAACAAGATGGGAGTGCCACTAGTTCGCAGGGGTGGGTGTTACGTAAAATAAAGCTGAGAGTTAACTGTGTATAGGGGGAATGATGAAAGGATTAAAGATGAATGGAGTTCAACACATCAGAAGATGGCGATTGACGGTACATTTAAATTTTTGGAGATTCTAGTTTTCAGGGAAGCAAGTAAACGAAAGGGAATTCCACAGGCGTGAAGCGTGAGAAAAGAAGCTGTTGAAGTAGAAATGGCGATTACAATTAACTATTTCAACAGTAAAAGGGTAGGACCTAGATTCCAGTCTGGTAGCACGCTTAAATTTATTGTTATGGTCCCGGTTAGAACCAAGGAAGAACAACACGAAGACAAGAGTAGAAATAACGAAGGTATATTACACGAAATAATAATACAAGATGTGGAAGGTGTTAGTATGACTGTCAGTCTGGTTTAGAGTGAACTACTATCGGCTCGACTCGATTCGATATTTACTTGCACCCCCTACGAGGGAAAGATGTGGCACAAGGCCGAGTTTTACGTGGTTTGTCCGAGCCCATAGGCTCGGCCAAAAAAATGCCCGTAGAAACTGTAAAAACAGAATAGGGTTGGTTAACCTCCCCGAACGAGGCTCTACCATTCGACGGAGCCTCGTCCGGGTTCCTCTCTGCTCAGAGGCAGAGAGTTCGACCGTCAAGCCGAAACGGCTCGACTCGATTCGGTATCTAGCCAACCCCACCCCACGAGGGTTGCATGTGGCACAAGGCCGAGTTTAACGTGGGTTTCCCGATCCCGTAGGCTCGGCCAAAAAATGCCCGTAGAACCCGTATAAACTTGGTTCATTTTACTCCTTTTCTTTTTTTTCTTCTTCTTCTTCTGTCTTGTTCCATGCTTTTTCTTTTTATTATTATTCTTTCTTTTTTCTTTGCCTTTTAATTGTTCATGATTTTTTTCGTTTCTTCGTTATTTTCACTTCTTTTTCCTTTTCTTCTTCTTTTTCCGTCTTCTTTGTCTTCTTTTTCAGTCTTCTTTTTCTTCTTCTTCTTTTTCCGTCTTCTTCTTCTTCTTCTTTTTCCGTCTTCTTCTTCACGTTTCTTTTTGTTGTTTGGTTTTTCTTCCTTTTTTCCTTCTATTTTTTTCTTTCTTGTCCTATACTCCTTTTTATTTCGAGCATCTTTTTGTTACTTGGTTCTTTTTCTTTCTTTCTCTCTTTCTTTCTTTCTTTCTTTCTTTCTTTCTTTCTTTCTCTTTATTTTCACTTCTTTTTCCTTTCTTCTTCTTCTTCGTTATTTTCACTTCTTTTCCCTTCTTCTTCCTGTTCTTTTTCTTCTTTCTTCTTCACGTTTCTTTTTGTTGTTTGTTTTTTCTTACTTTATTCTTCTAATATTTTTTCTTTCTTGTCCCATGCTCCTTTTTATTTCGTCTTCTTTCTTATTCGAGTACTTCTTCTTCTTCTTCTTCTTCTCCTTTTCTTCTTTTTGCTTCTTTTTGCTTCTTTTTGTCTCTTGGTTCTTTTTACTTTTTCTTTCTACTTGTTCTTTCATGCTTGTTCTTTTTTTTTTATTTCTACTTCTTCGTCTTTCTTCCTTCTTGCTTCATTTTCTTAATTCTTGTTTCGTATCATCATCATCCTCATTACTTCTTCTTCTTCTTCTTCTTCTTCTTCTTCTTCTTCTTCTTCACTCCATGCTTTCATTTTTCCTTTATTTTTATTCTTTCCTTTTTTTTCCTTTCTCTTCATTGTTTTCGCCTTATTTATATTCTGTTTGCATTCCTCTTCTGTGAAATAAATCTATCTACATCCCTTTGAAAACTGTCTTTCAAATCCCAATTCACTCTATTCCGCTACAACTCTCGGCTGACAGCAGGTTGACCTTTTCTTTTATTTTCTTTGGAAAATTAATTCCTCAAATGAGAGCGAAAGATGAATTTAAAAAAAAAAAGAAAAAAAAGGTCTAAATCGAAATCTGTAAAAGAATCGTCGATTGGCACCTGAGAGAGACAACGCCAAAAATCTAAACTCGATGAACACGTGAGAGCGAAAACATGAGGTGGAGGTTGGCAAAAGGAACAGAAAGAGTGGGGGGGGGGCAGAAAGTCTCAACAAATTAATTAATTTTTCTTTGCTTTTTTTTTCATCAATAAGTAAAAGAAGCAATCAAAGTTTTGATTGTTTCTCTTGCTGCACGACTACTGCATACACGCGTACCCACACATTCTATTGCGAATACAAAACTGCACACACACACACACACATATATATATATATATATATATATATATATATATATATATATATATATATATATATATATTAATTAGTGATACCCCAAGCAAGGCAGTACAGCCACTAAGAGAGTTTACAGGGTGTTGAAGAATTAAAAACAGGGACATTAGTAATGAGTAGAAAGAGTAAAGAAAATTCAGGAGGACAGTCGATAGCCATTGGCATTGCATTGTTCCGACAAAATGGAGATATAATGCCTTTGTTTATAGCAATTATATTTATTGCTTAAATATAATTCATGATAAAGAATAAATCAGCACATGTTGATGTATCACTTAATTCCATCGACTGAAACGTACCAGAAATGTAAGCACAGTTTATCATTTTCCAAACGTTTTTCCCAATATTTTGAACAATTAAAGCTGGTTTTATGGATAAACATCTACTTTTAAGTTTTTAATACTTCTTTACTGGAGCGGGGTGGACGAGAAGAGGTTACTTCTTATCAAACTTTGTGGGTTAGTTTAACTTTATTTTGGATTGTAAGTAAAATATTGCTTTCTTTTTTCTTTTTTTTTTTAGTGAATCACTGCAATGATTTTCCAAATACAATTCCTACTATTTAACCCATAGTTGATGGGAGGAGATGAATTCATAACTTTCTAATATTTAAAATATTTGTGCGTAATTGAACGTGACGATAGTGGATGTTCGGTGGTGTATTGGATAGCGGAATGGAGTGAGAAATCAGAGAGCCGATTTCGAATTCCGGTCGATTTCGTTACGCACAATTACCTTTGGTAAAGGTATGAATCTATCGCTTCTTCCCAGCCATCCATATAAAGAGATCAGTATATCAACACATACTGGACCATAAAACCTTGGCTGGAAACCAGTCTAGAAGAAGAAAATAATCACCACCCGACCCAGTGATCTGTGAGTTCACTCTCTGGGTCGTGCATTGTGTACGCAGTGTAAACAGACGTGCAATAATTCACAAGTTTCTGTGGGACCTCTGTAATGTCCAGTACACTTACTCTATATTGTAATTGTTGTATCGTCGAGAAAAATGAGTGCTTTATGTATTTATTCAGCATCAGTATCCAGTGCTAATGGATAGATACAAAAAACATAGAACAATAAGTTACGATACAATTAACAAAACAACTTACAAGGAATAAATGAGGATCAAATGCTGTATCGCCAAACGAAGTAAGATCAGTCAGAATATTAATCAGCTTAGTTTCAACTTATTAATCAACTGCTGATGTCCTTAATCGTAGACTCTTTAAGGCTATGCGCCAGGTGATCTGGTAGAGTGCTGAAGGGTGGCTAACTACTCTACAACAGGAACACTGATATTTTAGACAAATATTCGACAAATCGTCAATTTTTGGCTGGCCGTAACTTTTCAACGTCTAAGGAGATTTCTTCTTTCTTTTTTCTTCTTTTTTTTGTTGTTTATTTTGTTGATTCTAATTTCCATTCATATTTTTTTCTCAAATAACATCCAGCCAAATGAAGGAGATAAAAAAATGATTATTTCCTCATATTTGCCTATTGGGATGCAAAAATCCAATAAGATATTTTATGGTTTCTGAAATGCTGTTCACCAAAACAAATCGACTTTAACCTGGGTTCGAACACACATTAAAGACGACGGGGGATATCGGCAATTACCTATGCCACAAGACAGAATGCATATATATTAGGTTGGTGCAAAAATATTGTCGTTTTCTCACATAGTAACATATGTGAGAAAACGACATTATTTTTGCACCGATAGATGTTATGGTGAATAATGTTTGAGAAATGTTTTTAGCTAATTTGTGGTCGCTGATTTAGAAATCGGCCCCCTTTTTTGCCCATCACATCAAATTTTACTCTCTAGCAAAACCCTATTATAATGTTATCGTTGTGCAGTTTAATAAGGACAAATTTAAATCTCTCTTACATAAAATTATTTCTTATTCAGCTCCGGACATCATCAACTACTATTAGAGAGTTAGTGTGTGGCTTTGGGAGTTTTCTTCGAACTTGGATTTTACACTCTCTCTCACGTGGATAAAAGTGACTTTCCTCTTCTCTCTCGGGTAGGTGCCGATGTCATCCGGTTTGTCTCCGGTGTACAAATCCTAACGTAGTTGGACGACCACCTATTTACATGTAGGTAGATCTTGTGATACGTAGACCTGCGCCTGTTGGCTAGGAGAGACTCTTTCAGATCAACACCTTGATTCGTCTGGCTTCTTTGATAGCTGGTTTGGTTTGTTGGGTCTGGTTTGCTTTACGACATATCAACCTGAATCGGTTATTTATTGCCGACAACATTTTTATTTTTTCAAAAATGTATTGCTGGTAATAATGTATTGGTGGAAATATTTTTAAAAAGTATTTCTGGTATTAAAACCTATTTTTATACTTTCAGGACGCGGATGTAGTTTATCGTCTTACCCAGGACGCGGATGTAGTTTATCGTCTTACCCAGGACGCGGATGCAGTTTATCGTCTTACCCAGGACGCGGATGCAGTTTATCGTCTTACTCAGGACGCGGATGCAGTTTATCGTCTCACTCAGGACGCGGATGTAGTTAATCGGCTTACCCAGGACCCGGATGCAGTTTATCGTCTTACTCAGGACGCGGATGCCGTTTATCGTCTCACTCAGGACGCGGATGTAGTTAATCGGCTTACCCAGGACGGTTGATGGCTGGTGTTTGTTTGATGGCTGGTGTTTGTTTATTTGTTTAGTAACATATCAACTCTTTATGGATCACTTAATGCCGAAATTTAATTTTCTTGTGGGCATTAGTATTTATTTTACAAAAATGTATTGCTGGTACTTTTTTTCATAAATGAGTTTCTTGTTATTTTTTATTTTTATTTTTTTATTTTTTGTTATAGTGGAACACACCTATTCTATAGTTAATAGCCTCCCCCACCTATAATAAGTGGGAGTAGTAAGAGTAACAAGTCGGTCGGTCGGCAGTGAGTTGGTCAGTCAGTCAGTCAGTCGATGTCGGACGACCGTTAGTCGGATATTAAAGTATCAGCCACCCCAACTAGATTACTGCGTCATTACCTATTATATCAAGTTCCTAACGTTTTGTACGTCGAACCTATTTTAGGACCGACTTAGTACAAATACAAGCCTCCACTGTGAAACCACTACATAACAATTTTTTATAATTGCTGGGAATTTTTTTTTTACTATAAAAATAGTTTGCTGGTAATTTTACTACGAACATATCTATACTTTCATAGTGTTTTGACCCCAGTTTAGGGGTCTATTATTTGCCCAAAGCTGAGACCACAACAGGTGCTACCACCCCCGGTCAGACTGTACTTGGGAACAACGGCAATTAAGATGTGGTTCCATGCTCCTCAAAACTTTCTGATCAGAGGCCTTGCTGCGGGATGTAGTTTATCGTCATACCCAGGACAGGAGGACTAGTGTGAAGGTCTAATTTGGCATCACAGGTAAGATATCATATATAATTATTAATTAAGATACACGTCCTTCTTCCCAATACGCGTCTATCTACGCACCCATGTACTCCTGTCAGATAAGCACCCTACGGCAATCAAGCCTAAAATAAATGCTCTGTAGGTGAGCTGAAGGCCCTCTTGACTGAAGGTCTCTTGACTACAGATTAGTTTAATCTGAATAGCAAAATAGGTAAGAGATAAACTGGACATGAGGTAAAAGAGAACTGTAAATGAGAGGCTGAGTGTTTAAATAAGAAAAAATAGGTAGTTAACTGACTAAAAATGTTTAAAGGTTACAATATTTAGTTGTTTTTTTTTCTGTGTACCGTTTCCCGCCAGGACTTCCCACAGCTTTCCTATGCTTCGTATCTCATACTAATTTTGATCTTTTTTACCATCCCACTCAACTCCTTTTCTGCAATCTATTTACATCAGCTCGTTAGGTAAGTTACACACCGCTTTCTTATAATCATTTTCCCTTCAAAATATCCCGTGAGTGTCAAATTTTCCAGGCCTCCTTTTTTTATTATGTCTCCCTGAAATTTTGAACTATCTCTTTCGTTATATATAATTATCCTTTTCACTACCATTTCCTAAAGAACTTCCACGCACTTCCTCTTCTCCTCCAGCTATGGTTTAATTTGTAAGACTAAATCACTAAATGATTATTATCTCAAACAAAACATCTCACAATCTAAAAATATTTTCTGGCTTTAAATAACCTGCAAAGCAGTAAAAAAAAAACAACGAATTAATCAATCAATAAAAACTTCGACGATACAACTGAAATTTCACGGATATATAATGAGAAAAGCAAGATTAGAAAATTTGACACTCAGAAGAAGGCAAGAGGGTCTGAGGAGAGCAGCGAATAATCTACCGAAAGAGCTTGTGTAAATGGTTTGCAAAGCAGGGATTAGGAGATATAGCAAATAGAATAACTTACTAAAAGCTATAAAGAACAAGAAGTTGCAGAGAGCCATAATCACCCGCGTTCTGAAGAGGCATGACATCTAGAAGAAAAAAAATTCCTTATGAGATGGAGAGAGTGATCAATATGAATAACTTACCCTTATGGAGTAATACACATATTAGCTCCTCTTTGAACTATCCAAAAACAACTGCCATTGTCTCAGAAGTGACATTCCCTTGATATAACTAACCCCAGAGAATTAAATGGCTTTCACAACTAAGAAGAATGATGACCAATTAACCAGCATTCAGAGACTATATTCTCATAAGTTTAGGCATACGGACAAAAAAAATCATGAACTCGTAGATGTTAAACTGAGGCTGTGATAGAAACGTCAAGTAGCACTTCCTGATTAGAGAGACGAGCCACGAAACCACTGACAGTCCCTTTTATCTCTCCAATAAGTAGCAATACAACAGGAAATTCTAAGGAAAAAAATTACTGTTATCATAAATGGATTCAGTTTATCAAAGCGCCCTCTCGGACAAAATAACTGGTCGCTAAAACCTCCCTTAAAATCCATATTAAAAAAAGATTAGCCACAATTTTCTAATCACTAATGGAAAGTATCAAACCATTCCAAGTGTACACCACAATATATATATATATATATATATATATATATATATATATATATATATATATATATATATATATATATATATAAAGCAAACACCCAAGAAGATGCGGATAATAGGTATATTTGTCAAAATGCAGCTTAAAAATGGCCGCTAGAAAACGAATTTGCTAGCTTGGGATTACCTTGTTGGCGCCCAGAAAAAAAATGTTGTCTTTCTCTTTTCACTAAACAGCTAATGCGATACTGTCGATAAAGTATCCATGATTGAAAGAAGCAGACGAAAACAGCATCCATACTGAATTTACATAGAAATTTGCGACTGTTATATATTTCAATATCTCCCGAAGGCGCACGATTAAGTTACCCTAAAAAATATTAATGTAAAAAAAAATTTATATATTCTATGTAACATATCTTTAGAAATTTCTTTACATTCTGAAAAAGAAAATTCAGTTTAAATTGCAATGTTTCCTCGCTTTCAAAAGATAAAAGACAGCCACCTTGAGTACAATATGATGCTGGTAATAAAGGGTGTTCCAATAAGTTACACCGATTTTAACTATGAATTAAGTTTAAAATCGGTCCACGTTATTGGAACACATTTTATTAGCCGTTTCTTTATAAGGAAACATTTGGCATTCATTGACAGAGAAACCAGTTCTACTATCGGTTGAGATTTATAAAACATTTTCTTAAAACAATTTTTCAGGGATATAGGTTTCTTAATCCAGAAACTATTATCGCCCATTAATGTGGGTTTACTTCTTAACGTTTTGTGGTGACATGTCGACATCTTGTTTATGCTATTATTTTTTCTTCGAGTTCCATGTGCTATACATTTAACGGTTGCTGCTGTTGAAAGTCCTCAACTGATGTGGTTTCTATTATCCGGTACAAATCTTTGTTTGGGATTCTGTAGCGCCAGTCCACAATGTTCGAAGAAATGTGATCTTTGCCAAGACCATCAGGCTTCGCTCACTCAAAACCATTTCTAACCATTGAACTGAGAAAGCGGTTGTATACAGCTGACAAGTATTTCTGAACGAGAGCATGACATCCACACGATGTCCTCGATTTGACGAGGCTATTTAAGAAGAGTTTATCGGGTTACTGTTCTTGTTTTGTAGCAAATGGTGGTGTTGGGCGAAACTACCTATAGCACAGCCTATTCTATGTTCAATTTCCATTTCTCATGTGCTAAATTTGTCATAACTGATCGAGGTATTTGAAGTGTTTAGTATTTACGTTCTGAATTTTTAGGATGGATTCAGAGTAGGTGCCACTGCTGATTTTAATCCAAAACCAGGTCGTACTTTCAGTTTTGAAAAGGTTTATTTTGAGTCTTATTTCTTAGAACACTTGATAGAGGATGTCTTCATATTTATGGTGGATTCAGGGTAGGCGCCATCACTGCTTTCATTCGAATTCCAGATCATTGATTCTGTTTTGGGAACGTTTATCTTGAGCCCTACTTTTTGAAACACTGTTAATTTATTTGTTTAAACGTTATTCTTAATGGACACTCATATTTGAGTAGATGCTCTGTTTTTATTTATTTATAAAACAGTATATTTATTTATTTAGATCTACCGGCGTGAATATTCGAGAAATCTTGTTAGAAAAATATATTCGAACCTGCATCCTCTAGTATATATATATATATATATATATATATATACAGACAGTGTAACCCGGATATAAGAGAGTTGTCGGGACCAGAAAAGAAGTGTCTTATATCCGGGTTGCTCTTATATCTGGATTTGGTCTATTTTATTTAGGTAATTATGGCTCTAATTTGGGACCAGAGAAAATCTATCTTATATCCGAGCTTCTCTTATATCCGGGTCTCTTATATCCGGGTTACACGTATATATATATATATATATATATATATATATATATATATATATATATATATATATGTATATACACAAGTGAGAGAAAGAAGCTTCCTGAATCTGAAATTTAAAAAACAAAAAAATTTCTTTTGAAATTAACATTACGTCTGATTATGTTCCTTCCCCTCCTCTAAGCGTCCTTTGAAAAATTGAAGATGTCATATTTGCCTACAATCAAAATACCTTTGTTGCTTACATGTTTTCCGAATTGGTCAATGATGACCTGCTTAACTTCCGGCTTATTATGTCATGTAAAAATACATCCCACGTCCACGCTCTGAGTTTAATTTTCTATTTAGCGTATTTGATTGGTTGATCAAGACAAACCTACAAGTATATTTTTAATTCTGTTCTTGTGCTTTCTCATCCCCTACCCTTTTATCTTTCGGAAAAGAGATAACATTCTGAAATTTTCTTTAAAATTATTTAATCACCAGTCATTTACCATCGGCTGAAGAGTCACAAGGTAGTGCCGAAACACTATAGTGTAGCGATTTTAACATTATTTTGTTATCATATCTTATAATAGTATATATATATATATACTATCTGATATAGTATATATAATTATTTATTTAAAAATATGATTCCAACACGCTACATAAGAGTTCTCATGTTTCAAAACAAGAGCCGAAAACTTCAATATAATTATTTGAATTAAATTGAATTAAAGTAATTCAATTTAAATTTAAATTGAATAAAAGTAATTCAATTTAATTCAAATAATCTGATAATAGTATATATATATATATATATATATATATACATATATACTATCTGATATAGCATATATATGTGTATATATATATATATATATATATATACCTGGTAATAGTATATATATATATATATATATATATACTATCTGATATAGTATATAGTATATATATATATATATATATCTGACATAGTGTATATATATATATATATATATATATATATATATATATATATTGGTGAAAACTACAATGATCGCTAGTTTCAATATTATAACGAAAACGCTGAAGATGCAGAAAGATTCTGTTGTAAAACAAATGCTGATCAATGTCGGCTATTTAAAAGCACTAATAATAAAAATAAAAATATTAGAAAACTAAATGAGTTCGGTCCGGTTATGCATCTAGATACACCGGACATATACTTCTTTTAGTATAAAGCTAAGATCCCTTGTACTTTTTAGCGTTTGAATGCTAAGGTTCAATGCAAATTGCAAGAAATTACATGGGAGACATGAATACCAAAGTAGGCAAGGGGAAAGATGCTAAAACAGTTGGTAAATTAGAACTCGGGACTCGTAATGAACGCGGAGAAAAATGTGTCCAATGTTGTACGGCAAATGACCTGGTATTAGACCACATCTGGTTTGAAGAACACCCAAGGCGTATATTGATAACGAGTTGCCCAATAGGAAAATTAAAACACCAAATCAACTATATAATATCAATAAGCGTTTCAGGAATTCAGTTTTGCACTACTAAACATAGCCAAATGCCGACTGTGGAAGCGACCATCTTCCAGTGATATGTAAACTTAGAGTAATATTAGAGAAATTGAAGAGGTTCAGGGCAGCACCCAAATTGCAACACGACAGACTCAAGAATGACTGGAATAAGAAGGAGAAATATATGGACAGTGTGAAAACCAGATTCGATGAATAAAATGGAAACTCAAATTAGGATACACTAAGAGCAACATCAACAATCGAGATCATCCCAATAAACACAAACACAGAAAAAAGAATGGATGACAGATGTAATTCTCCAGTATCTGTCTATATTTCTGAGATGAGGTATTATGTACATTATTTACATTATTCGGACTATTGTCCTCATCTTTGTCGTCATATTTATTACGTTTTGGCCGTTTCTTCAGTTGGTTGGAATGTCGAACTGAACCCTTTATTTCGCACACTGTGGTAGACTGTTCTAGTTCCACGTGCCATGTTTCATGGGTGTTAGTTATCTCCTGTTAATTTCCCTCTGAACGTTTTCCACTGCCATAACCAGGTATTGGGTCCTGTCACTTGATTTAACTAACGCCTTTATTCACTATATCATGTGTCCTTGAGGACATCTGTGTATGAATTTCTGGGTATTATAAACCTAATGTCTTCAGCAATCATTTTTTACCAGTGCTCATATTGCAATTTTTGCTGTTATCATTGCATGTTTTTACTAGAGTTCATATTGCAATTTTTCTTGTTATTATCGCTTTTCTCTGGTACTCCTTATTACTAGTTCCCATATTGTATTCATTTCTATTCTCAGGAGATTTTTGTGGCCTAGCATATGTGCTGATTCCTTAAGTTTACGAATTTTCCAAAGGTGTTCTTTGTCTATGATCTCAACCTGATCCCACAGAGGGCGGTGATATCCCTTCTCTCTATATATGTGGTCAGCCACGCCTGATTTTTCCACTTCTCCTTACAGCTTTCTGGTGTTCTTGAAGCCTTACCTTAACGGAGCGGCCTGTCTCCCCTTTATATTTCTTTCCGCAGCTGCACGGGATGGCGTACACACAGTCTTTAGTCATGTTCTCCTCTATGGGGGTCTTACTCGGGAGAGATATCTGCGAAGGGTCGTCAAGCTTTTGAAGTTTGTCCTGATGTTATATGGACCGCAGATATAATTCTCGACATGATGAAAAGGCGACAAAAAATAATGCCAAGCTACAGCACAGAAGATAGGAATAAATGCACGCAGGCTAAAGAAGAATGACTCAACGAAAAATCTGAAGAATTAGAAAGAATTAGTGTAAAGCAGATATGCATAAAAAATAAGAGAGCAAAAACATAATCATAAACAGGTGTGTAAGATCAAAGGACAGAACACTGATAGAGAAAGAAAATACTTCAGAGATGAAACGAATATCTCGGAGAACTCTTCCAGAACGAAAGAGAAAAACCGTCAATACACAAAAATATCGAAGGACCAGAAATATCAATATCCAAAAAGGAATCTACATTATTACATGCAATCTATTACTGTTGTAATGCTCTGAGATGTCTATAAAAAGAACAGTTTTTCACACTTTAATGCGCACGTAACCATGACATTAGAACACAGAAGAAAAAAAATCCATAATGGATAATTTTTTCACGTTCTAAAGAAAGCAAATCATGACTGTCAACCGTTGCATTTGAAAGCAAAAAAAAAAACTTACAGTAATGAATATCAAAAAACTATTTTGTATTACTACTTGCACCCGTGAACAACACACAGTTTTGTATTACTGCGTACACCCCTGAAGATGATCTCGGAAGAATATCGAATGTACTTGGGGAATGGAAAATAATATCGATATTAATAGTTATAGCACATTTCTCACATCATTTAATTGCAATGCAATATGCCTAAGATCATCCGTGGGTATGAACGGATTGTATTAAAAATAAGCAGACATAATGTCTCTAATATATATATATATATATATATATATATATATATATATATATATATATATATATATATATATATATCACAGTTTGTATTACTACGTACACCCCTGAAGATGATCTCAGAAGAAGATCGAATATACTTAGGAAATGGAAAATAATAACGATTTTAATAGTTATAGCACATTTCTCATATCATTTAATTGCAATACACCGAAGATTGATAACGTACATCACAAAGAACTGTTGAGAATCCTTAATTGCCCTGTCATATTTGGGAAAGATATTAGAATAATCAAGAATCTATACTGGCAGCAAACCGTCTGCGAAGGTATAGAAAAATAAATTCAGTAGACATACAAATATAGAAAGGGGTGTAAGACAAGGATGTGTCATCGGACTTATTCAACAGTGAGGCAATTCTGCTGAAAGAACTTATGAAGGCAATTTATATATATATATATATTTTTTGAAAGAAGTTTCAATGCGAGAATGATGATTTTTAATAAGATTATTAATTGCAAGATTTAAATTCGTTAAGCAAACAAGTATAAAAAGGATATATCTAACAGCGAAGAGAGAGAGAGGGAGAGAGGGAGGGAGAGAGAGAAAAGAAGTAAAAAAAAGGAAAGAGAACTGAAAATAAAGAGAGGGGGCAAGGAAAGAAGATGTAAAAGATCGTTGCATTATTGGCAAAAGTAAAGTTCGTGGAAACTTTGTCAACGTGAGTAATCAATCAAAAAATAAACAAACCCCAAGAAAACGGCGGCGATAACAACAAAAAGAAAACACACACACACATACATACACAGAAAGAACACAACCACCACCACCACCTCAACTGCATCATCTTTTTCACTGACAACAACTAAAAAAAAAAAAAAACTTTTAAAATACGTAGAAGAATCGAAATGGCCGCCTGCCTGTTCGTCTTTTCTCGAAGTCTGAGATGTACAGTGGGATCACGTGATAGACTTGAACCCTTTCCCCAACCTTCACGTAACCTTTCCTACCCTCTTGCCCAAATCCATCACACTCCTACCCTTCTCTCTTTCCACCCCGATTCTAGCTCACTTATTTGTTTGTTTCTTTCATCTTCCCAGTGTTGGATGAAGAAGGCAAAAACCAATCAGGTCTTTTCCACCTTTCCTTTGTGGGTAGGTAGGTGTGTGAGGGTGTAACGAATGATGACGTATCACCTTATGAAATATTCAAGGATCTGCTGTGCACACGCCATTACTACTGAGAGGTTGATAGAAGGAAAGACGGAGTGGTGGTGGAACGGAAGGAGTTGGATGAAGAAGAGATGAAGAAAGAGTAGATGATGTTGCGGTAGGAACGCATTACTTTCTCTTTCTTAAAATTTTGTTTTGTTTTGTTTTGTTTGCCAGTGTTTGAAACGATGCGAAGAGTGTTTGAAATAAAACTACAGGGGGAGAAGAACAGAAGTAGGAAGAGGAACACAAGAAGAAGAAGAAGAAGAAGAAGAAGAAGAAGAAGAAGAAATTCCAAAGCCAACGTGAAGAGATGAAAAAGAGGAGGAGGGGGGGAGGATGACTAGAAGAAGTATTTTCTGGTTCGAGTTGCATTCCCAAAGCTAAAGTGAGAAGAAGATAATTCCAGAAATTGCTGTATATATATATATATATATATATATATATATATATATAATTATTTATTTAGAAAAAGATTATAACATAAATATGTTATAAAATCACTACAAAAATAGCCATTTTGTTTCAACACCCTCGGTGTCTTATCAAGTGATGACGTTGACACACACACACACACACACACATATATATATATATATATATATATATATATATATATATATATATATATATATATATATATATATATGTATAAGAAATATATTCTTAAGGTGTGCTATATTTATGGGATAAAGTAAGGTGACAGTCTGTTTCATGCTAGACGCAATCGTCAGGCCACCTGATATATATATATATATATATATATATATATATATATATATATATATATATATATATATATAAAACTTTATTAGAAAACATTAAAGGTATAATAGTTTCGTTTCGGACAAATGATCCTCAAATAATTATTAATTATGCACTACCTAAACTCTACCTGCTTCGGTGACTTTTTTTTTGGGGGGGGTGCAAAAGATCAGTGAGGGAACATGGAACTTCCCCGATCGTCGGACACATCTCTGTTGTGAGAATTCACATCACGAAAGACGTCAGATATTTGTGAAACGTTTCAATCGATTTGCTTAAATTTGATCCTTCGAAATATCAAATGATGCAATTGTCAGCAGACGTAACTCGATATAAATATTTCCGTCATACTCAAGGACAGAATATTTGGAGAGCCTGAAACCCACTGGACCACTCTGAAGGCAAGAAAAGAAAACGCATTACAACGCGTTGCAAATTTGGAAAGTCTGAGTAAAGAAATAAAAAAGTGCATGAAATGTCAGGAAAAGCCATCAAAGTGCAAATATCACTGAGAGCAAGAGAAGACAGCATGCCGAAGAAAAACACAATCGTGTAAGAACATACCTAACACACATACGCACACGCATATATACACACATATACATGTATAAATATTAATAGTGTGGATAGAGGAATCAATACTGCATGG
>OZ010572.1:115138990-115201490 GCA_963932145.1 Acanthosepion lycidas | reverse complement strand
AAAATTTGAAAATAGTGTCACTGCAAAGTTATAAATAACATTAATGTAGAAAACAGTAATTCCTCGATTATTTTGCTTAATGTGTACATTAAAATATACGCACTAAACTTATTAATGGAATATAATAACTTATCAGAAATTAAGTCATTTGAAGCTCAAATTCTAGTCTCATTCACAATTAATTTCTAAATTGCATACTTTTTAATTAAAGTATTAGTACAATAAAAGTGCTATGAATTAATATATATTAAGCTGATTTTTTTTTTATGAAAATCTTATTTACAGTGGCTTACCGCACAGTATTCTTCTGTTCTTCATATAATTGGCGGTATCTTCCAAACATATAATAATTATTAGTATTTTAATCTGAAAATTTTATTTATAATTTTTTCATAGTAAATGCATGCATCTTTTGTTTCTATATTTTTTAATAAATGTAATTTTCTGTATCTAATTAAATCGTCTATTTTTTAACAAAAGAAAATCAGAAATTTCCTTTTAAGACCTTGAAAATAAACATAAAAAAAATCAAAATATTCAAAAAAAATTATATTAGAGACAAATATTCAAATATATATTTTTATTATCGGTTTATATTATAAAATTTATCTATTTATAACCGCGTATTTTTTTAACAATACTCTAATTACTAAGTTAACGTAATTTAACAAACAAAATATTTTTTTACTTTATTAAGCAAATCACACCAAGCAAAGCGGGAGTGTCACTAGCATGCAACGGAGAGTGAGAATAAGAGTTAATGAGGGGGAGTGTTTTGGAAAAGCATAAAGGCAATGACAGGGATCAAGGTCAAGGCATCAGAACTATAAAACATTTTAACTATAAAAAAATCAATTTTCAATTACGATGGTTAAACTGCAAATGTTTTACCACACTAATCAAGTATTACGTGTGCACTAATCGAATATTGGTATTTAAAAATTTTAGCGCACTGATCGAAAACTCATTAATCAAAGAGAGGGATTCGTATATAAGCAGAATTTTGTGAAACTATTTTTAAAAACCATTGCTTCCTTGATTTTCTGAGTTGTTATATTTCTTAATCTTAATTATTTTAATCAGGTCAGGTCAGGTCAAGTTTACGGCCAGAGCACGTTGAAAAAACGGTTCCCGTACGCTCACCGCAGTTAGGCAATAACATCGTGCCTGGTCAGTACTTAGATTGAAAATTGTCATTGTAATGACAAAAGTTCTAACATAACATTAATGTGAAATACATGCTAAATTTTACAAAACTATTTTTAAAAACCATTGCTTCCTTGATTTTGTGAGTTGTTATATTTCTTAATATGAAACAGACATTCCAAAGTTTATCATACTTCACAAGTTTTTAATCAGATCAGGTCAAATAACAATCCAATTACTTCAACAATTGAATGTCTTTGAAACCATTTTATTTAGATATTGAGTAGTTTTCTTCTCTGAATGTGATGGAGCATTGTTGTGTATAAAAATGATCATCTTCCTAAAAAAAATAAAAAAAAAAAATAATAAAAAAAAATAAAAACAACATTTGTGTACCTTAAAAAAAATATCTATATCTGAGCTCTCAGCTTAACACCATCTGAAACTCATCATGGGAACACCACTTCAGCACCTATAATCCCATCCTAAAATCCTATCACACCATATCCACCTCATTAACATCGATTCCGTTGCTCATTTCATTAGATTTTCCTTTTACAATGGATCTAGCGATTGGTCTCATGTGTTTTACCAGTTGATTTAGGACCAGAGATCAATGTGCCAACAATTTTATGACTTACAAATTTTACATTCTTACACAGATTACAGAAACACATAGAAGCATTGTATTATAATTTTAAATACTAGACAGATGAATAATAGTTTACTTCTGAAGCTTATTTTCATAAAAACTATATTATGAGAAATATTTTATAAATTCCAACTAACAGTAACACTACTAAGTCAATGAATATTAAATAAATAGACTGCACAACATCAAGAATAACATTCCAAAGTTTATCATACTTCACAAGTTTTTAATCAGATCAGGTCATGCTTTCGGCATAAAAATGAACTATTTAGATTCCTATTAGCTCATTATCTTACCATTCTGTCAGATTTCGATCCATATTTAATCTATATTTGATTTTATACATACATATATATATATATATATATATGTGTGTGTGTGTGTGTGTGTGTGTGTATGTATGTGTGTATGTAGGAAATGGATTAAACCCGACAGATTTTTAATCTATTTGTTTAAACGTTATTTTTAAATGGATATTCATATTTGTGTAGATGCTCTGTCTTTATTTATCAAACAGTATATTTATTTATTTAAATTAACCGGCCTGAATATTCGAGCTTTGTCTGATCAGGATGTCCTACGGAGCTGAGTGCTCTAAATCACTTTAGATCTAATGACGGTTCCTCATAGGGGACGCAAGCTCGAATCCTGGCTGAGCGCGCATAGTTTTTTCTAACAAGATTTCTTGAATATTTATTTTTTCTGATGTAAATATACACGTGCAGTAACGCCAAGGGAAGTAACTAAGTTATTGAGATAGCTAACTATTTTTTTAAAAAAACTATTAATTATAACCTAGATATTTTAAACTACTGTAAACATTTTAAAACATTTGTGTAGTATACATAATAACTTTTATTAAGTGTTAGTTTCAATTTAAGAGCTTCAAGAATTTTTAGTTTGTGTTTATTATTTTAATGAAAATGTATAGATGTATTTTCGACAAGAATTTTTCTTAAATGCGAATGTGGACAGACATACCGTTGTAAATGTTGAGAGATGTTAGATGCATCATTCATATGAAAACTCAACCTTCTAGACAACGTTGTGGTGCGACCAACATATATATATATATTTTTTTTTTGTTGTTGGAGATACAATCTCCAAAGAGACATTTAAAATTATCTATAATATTCTTTTTGCAACACGTTAATTGGTGGGAAGGAGTCATTAGGAAGGATTAAACTGGATATATTGAATTGAGTATAGTATATAATTAATCTTATTTTTTACTAGTTTCTGTGGTGGATATATTAGTATTTATTATTTTATATATATATATATATATATATATATATATATATATATATTCCCAAGAGGATAGAATCCAGGTAGAACACAATGTCCAGGATAGAGTAAGAATATAATATAAAAGTCTAAAATACTAATATTCCATGGTTATAATTTATCACATTGGAATCGTAATTACGATCCTGTTCATCAGACCTACAAATAATTGTAATTTGTAGGTCTGATGAACAGGATCGTTATTACGATTCCAATGTAATAAATTATAACGATGGAATATTAGTGTTTTAAACTTTTTTTATATATATATATATATATATATATATATATATATATATATATATATATATATATATATATATATATATATATATATATATATATATACAGCAAAATATAATGTTTGTCTGTGTTATCCATGCTGGAAAGTTGCCTATCACTGTGTACAGTCACGCCGAAAGGGTGACTCTTCGACAAATACTGCGAGTGTTGGTTTCCTAATATTTCTTGGACGGGTTCTCTGCCTCCCTTTCTAATTGCGCACTTTCTGTTTGAATGTTCAATTCTCATCTGCTCAAAATTGTTGCAGCTTTCACAAAGCAACTATCTCCAGACGGATTTCCCAGATTTGCCAATTTCTCAGCCTTCAACATTAACGCCAAGAGTCTTTAGATTACATTTAACTACATCCTTGAAATGTTTTAGGGGCTTATGAGCGGACCGATTACTCTAAACAATCTTACCATAAAAAAGTATTTGGGGCAATCTACCATCCTCCATAAATGCCAGATGACCTGTCCACCTCATTTGATGACAGAGAAGTAGTTTCTCTATGTTTGCTATGTTTTTATATATATATATATATATATATATATATATATTGTTTAAACGTTATTTTTTTTTTAAATAGATACACATATTTGAGTAGATGGTCTGTTTTTATTTACCTAACGTTTAAAACAAATAAACTAAAAAATCTGCCGGATTTAATCCATCCCTAAAAAAGTCTCTTTGTTTACTTTAGGATACAAAACAGAGCAGATATGTATATTGCGAGAATCGGAAAGATGCGTGTTCAAAAGCACTATTCGGGCTTTGTTTGATCAGGAAGTCCTACGTGGCCGATTTTGTCTAAGGTACGTCAGATCTAACCTAGGGACGCAGGTTCGAATCCTGCCAGAGTGCGCATATTTTTCTGACAAGAATTTTCGAATATTCAGGCCGGTAGATGTAGATAAATATACTGGATAATAAATAAATAAAAAAACAGAGCATCAAATATGAGTATCCATTTAAAAATTAAAGTTTAAGCAAATAAATTAATCTACATATATATATATATATATATATATATATATATATATATATATATATATATTGTACTGCGCAAAAGTAAGTGAGCCCCTAAGATAATATTTTAAAAAATGTCTCTTTTTTTAAAAATAAAGAACAAATTTTAATTAAACTATATACTCATTTAGAAAAAAAAAACTTTATTAAACGAATTACAATCTCTTTCAAAAAGTTTTATTAGGCTGGAATAAAAAATATTAATTAAAATTAAGATAGGTGAATCCTTACATTTAAAATTTGGTAACTCCCCCTTTTGAGGCCACAACGTATTCCAGTCCTTTTCTATGATTTTTAAGAGGTTTTTGTCAGTAGTAAGCGTCAAGGTTTGACCCTCGTTCTTGGCAAGACTCCCAAAATTGCTCGATATAATTGGGATCCTTCCATGCACTGTCTTCTTTAACTCGAATCACAGATTTTCAATTGGATTTAGATCAGAACTTTGACTCAGCCATTCCAAAACTTGAAATTTATTTTTTCGAACCCATTCATTTGTGACTTTGCTTTCATGCTTGAGATCATTGTCCTGTTGGAAGATCCAGCCCCGACCTAAACCCAACTTTCGAACTAAGGACAAGAGACTTTCGTTCAAAATTCCTTGGTATCTTGCAGAGTCCATTGTGCCATCAATGCATATTATTTTGCCTGTTCCAGCTGCCAGGGTCATCTTTAACTGTTGGCACTGAATTGGGGCTCGCCCGACATACTGCCTATCGTTCCTCCCAAAAAGCTCTAGTTTGGTCTCGTCCGACCACAAAGCCTGAATATTTCTGGCTTATTAATATAGTATTAATATAGGTATAGTTGAGTAGAGATTATTTAAACTTTTTTGTAAGCAGTGGCTTTTTTCTAGGCATTCTGCCATGAAGACAGTACCTTTCAGATTTTGTCGTACTGTAGGCGTGTGCACATTGATTCCAACATTGGCTACGAAGCTTTGAAGAACCGCGGAGGTCACAACAGTATTCTCATGGGCTTGCCAACCTAGATGTCTACTTGCTCTTGCTGTTATTTTTCGTGGATCGCCATTTCTTGATTGAGAGGCCGTCATACAAAAGGCCTTCTATTCATAAATAATTTGTCACACAGTGGAGACGAACACCCCAAATCGTTTTGACAGCCTTCCGTAGCTTTCTTCATCATCATAGTCTTCAAGTATAATGTTTTTAAGCTTCAAGAAGTTATTTTGATCTTGGCATATTTCTTCTAAATTTAGTCTCTAAGTGCACACGTTTGCATCCACAATTTTTCTGAATTGCGAATATGGGCTGGTATGTTGTTGTAAATGTTTAGAAATGTTGGACATGTTATTCAAATGAAAACTTAGCCGCCGTGACAACGTTGTTGTACTGCGTCGAACATAAATATTATTTTTACCGTGGGAGATACTATCTCTCAGCGGACATTTAAACTATGTCGTTTTTCTGCAACACATTATATATATATATATATATATATATATATATATATATATATATATATATATATATATATATATACTTCAATTCTGACTGGGGTCAATGCAATACTAATACAGAGTTTACAGGTACAGGGCAATGCAGTGTCGCTCGAGCTTTTGCCTTCATGACGCAAACATACTCATCAAAAGTACGCTTTACCCAATGCAGATAAAACAAAAACAAGAAACTACATTGCAAATAAAGAGAGATGCATAAAAAAGAAAGCAAATAATATTTTACTCATTGTGATTATTTTAAACATCTCTAACATGCTTTGAACAGCCATTAAAATTTGTTAATTATTCACTATGAATATTTTATCACTGAGCTAATGAGAAAAATGTCACTGCGCTAACTTTTTAACATTTTCATCAAATTTGGGGAGCATTGGAGACAACTCACCTCGAATCTTATTCGGGTTTCAGCAAACTGAATCGTTTTTTGTTTTTTGTTTTTTGTTTTATTTTTGTTTTGTTTTGTTTTTTTTTTTTTTTGTAAAGGCAACGATGGAAAATCCGACCCCATTGGTGGATATACTTGGGAAAGGCGCTAATCGTAATACAACCTCTCCCAGTGACCTCACGAAATTCATCGTGAATTGTTAACCTTCCTTTCTTCGAGTAACATCTTGTAAATGCTTGTTCTTTTGCTCTAGAAAGCCATTATTGGAGATTTCAGTCCATGAATTTAACCCTTGAACGACAAGAACCGGTGTAAAAGATGCCTGGCAAGCGAATAAATAACAAAAAAATCGTGATTTTAAAGAGTAGTTCTTAAGCTTATTCCTGCTTTAATTACATACAACAGGTCTAGAAAAGAGGTTTGAACTTTTACATTTTAAAAATAGGGAAAACGGAATTAAAAGAGAGATGAGGATCCTAAAATGTAGGGGCTGGGTTGCTATAACTCATATAAATAATACTCTATTTTTATCACGATGAAAGACGGAAAAAACATATCGGAGCCGCTGTTTGGTTTCAAAGAAAGAAAGAAAGAAGATTACCCAGATCAATATACACCTGAGGAAGGCCAGGGGGGAACAACGACTGAAACGTTGTGATAATGACAGATGCTGGCAATAGTCTGAACATAAATAGTCTAAATAATGATAACTCATCATCTCACATTTTCCAGGGCTTACGGCCATATCACAAGAAAGAAAGAAAGAAAGAAAGAAAAGTAACGTGGATGAGGTAATAACATTCTCAGTTGCTTAACGTCGGCTTCAGGGAAATAAAAAATAAAAATTTTAAAGCTTTTTTAATTGTACCCTTTTAGTACTTGTAATGATGACCTGCAAGCATTCCATGCAGAAGGGATTTGTACATTCTTTGCATCAAGTTGTCATAATTATTTGCTTGTTTTCTATGCGAAAAGTATGCATTTTTTTTTTCAATCCTTTTACACCAATTAAGGCAATAATATCACTCGGAAGTTGAGGTTTAGTGAGAGTGAAAGAGAATGAGAATTAGTGAGGAGAAGTGAGGAAAAGGACAATAAAGAAACATGGTTCAGGAAGAGAGAAGTTAGCGATTGACGCTACATTTAAATTTTTGAAGATTGTAGTTATCAGGGAAGCTAGAAATCTGAAGTGGGTGTAGTAATTGAAGAGTAAACAGAGCTCAGGACAGTAAAAGTGCTGAGCTTTATTCGACTAAACGAAACTCAGCTACAAAAAGAAAATAGGAGTTACACGGTAAATAGCCAACTGGGGCGGGTCCATTGCTTGTTCATAGTGAACATAGGATACTACTACCACAAGGGATTCCACAGGTGAGAAGCCAGAAAAACTATTAGAATAGAAAAGGTGGTTGCATCTAGCTAGTTCAACAGTAAAACGGTGAAAACTAGTTGCTAATCTAGTAGCACATTTAAATTCATACAGTCGAAGCACTAAGGAGAACAGCTCATCAGAACAATTGCCATGAAATTATTTGTAGAAAAGACAGACGGAAACTACGTCACGTCGGTGACAGACGGAAACTACGTCACGTCGATGAGAAAGTGACTGAAGTCGAGATTCCAGGTCAAAATTGATTACAAAACCTTCTTTGAATTTTTGTCAAGAATCTCGAGATGAATGCTGACATAAAACTGTATTTGGCTTGTTCTTTAAGATTTATTTGCATATTTATTATAGTCCAGGAAAACGGCATAAACCTCACGAATCTTTATAAATAATAACCTCAGGAATCCTAGAGAATCCAGTGAGTTATTTAGACTCGAATCACGAATGAATGATGTTAATATCATTGGAGAATTTTAAATCAATTGATAATATCCGTTGAAATATCAATTGATAATGGCCGTCGTTTATGGTTTAACCTATAAGGGTTTAGATTCTTGCCTTTATAAGAACATAAAACGAAACAGTTTTCTGAACCCCGAATAAAATCTGACGTGTGCTGTCTCCAATTTTCTATTTAAGGAAATGATCTCTTGAGACGCAAAAATAGTTCTCTCAAATTAGCGATCACTTTATTTTTTTACTCAAATCGATCTCATCATTATCCTCATAGAACAAAGAGGGAGGAAGGGTGTAGCTTTATGTTACGTTTCAAACCAACACTCAAGCCTTTCTTTTAACATTTGTGCAGTTTCAATTGCAGAATTTTATTTTTCCTTTTCAACTGAATTTTCACGTTATATACATTAACAGAGGAGAAACTGTCTACTCAAGAAATAAGCGAACCATTCAATTGTCATCGAAACACACGCATCTCTTTAACCAGCAACATCTAAGTTTCCGTCTTCAGCTCCCAAAAATTGATTCCGAAGAACATTCTTGTTGACAGTCAATGGCTCTCCGTGAAGAAAACGATGTTCTTTTACTTCATGAATCTGCTTCGAAACACAAACCTATGGATAGTTTCGGGTTTAAAACTTCTAATTTATTAAATCCATGGCGTCCGTTTGTCCAGTCGCCAAGACCGTTGAAATCCGGAGATTGGCAACGCATCTTAATGTGTGTTCACAGAATCTTACTGTTGTGCCGTTTTACTTCGGCTATGAATCCTGGACGCAGATCCAACGCGATTACCACCACAAAAATCACACGCTAAACCTCGCTAAAATAAAGTCATGAATGTTGCTGAATATGTCACTACCTCAGTGAGTCATATTCAAAGACAGGCAAATAAGAAGCTCTTGTTCAATCGTGGTTTGAATCTTATTTATAGATCCAGTATATATATGAAAACAGTATTCTACTGTAAATAGATAAGCTACTTAACCGAAAATTTATACATGAACAGAAAATATGCGAAAAGTATATACTTCTTTTTCGAACAACATATAACAACTCAATAACAGAGTCCAAGAAGACAACAAAAATAACACGGAGAATAAGAAAAAAAAAAACATCAGTTTAGAGAAATACATTCAAACAATGTAATCTTTGCCTAGAAAAGAAAAATAGCGATACTCACCTTTTTAGAAGACGATAAGCTCCGAATCAAAAGATCTGAAATCATTACTAAATGCAGATCTGAAAACAAATTCCTTCACCGCGACCTACAAACATATTATGACCAAACTACTACAAATCCCGTAACGTAACTTCATAAATGACATAAAACAAAAAATAATCTGAATGACAAGATCAGAAATAAACCGACCGTATTCACCTATATGTGTTGGAAGTCAATGACATAATAAATAAATTAGCATTTATACAGTGTAACCCGGATATAAAAGAGTTGTCGGGACCGGAGAGAAGTCTCTTATATCCGGGTTTTTCTTATATCCGGGTTTGGTCTATTTTGTTTAGGTAAGTATGGCTCTAATTTGGAACCAGAGAAAATCTCTCTTATATCCGGTTCTCTTATATCCAGGTTACACTGTATAAGCATTTATTAAATTAGATAACTGGTCATTTTCATTAATTGTTTTTTTATATTCTATGATATTTATTAGATCGTTGCAAACGTTCGTGTTTGATTCTTCTTGCCATGACCCTTCTGGACAGTAGGCGATCATCGCCCTCCATATCATACTGTCCCTTGTAGCTCTTAATAAGTTTTGTGTTTTTTGTTGTTTCTCCCAAACCATGTTCTACCATTCATTTACTCAAGCTCTTCAAGCATGTTACACGCTGCTTTCCTTTGTCCTGTGAGTATCAAATTATTCAAGCCCTCCTTCCTCAGGACGTGCCCCAGAAATTTCAGATGCCTCTTCTTGATGTTAAGTATGTTTCCTTTTTGTTACCATTTTCTCTAAAACCTCGTCGTTACTCACATGTTCGATTACTGGTATCTTCAGCGTCCTTCTGTGGAACTGCATTTCCCTTGCTTCAAGTCTCTTTGAGGAGATTGTCCAGCGTTCACTGCCATACAAGAAAACCGATATCATGTAATTTTCCAATACTCTTTTCTTTGTTTCTAGCGAAATTTTTATTTCTCTTAATACTTTGCTTAGCTTTTTTGGAATGCATCTTAGGCCACGCTAATACGTCTTTGATTCTGAGTGTCATAGTTTCCATACTCTGTTATAACACATCTCCGATATCTGAATTTTCTTACTTGTTTGATTTTAGTATCCCCGATTTGTAATCTGCATTTTGGACTCATCCGTTTGCTGACGACCATGCATTTCATCTTTTTAAACATAAAAGCAAAATTTTACTTTATTTAAACGATTTATATTCGGACTATTGTCCTCATCTTTGTTGTTACCGCAACGTTTCAACTGTTGTTCCCACCAGCCTTCTTCAGGTGTATATCGAACCGGGTAACCTACGGAGAATTCTGAACTCAACTTATTATCTAATCCACGGTGCTAAACTGTTCTCGTTTCACTGCTAATCTCTAGGGATATTATCCAGTTCTTATTTTTAGTACTGCTCAGTTATTACTATTTACATTATTCGGATTATTGTCCTCATCTTTGTCGCCATATTTATTACAACGTTTCGGCCGTTGTACGTTCCGGCCTTCTTCAGGTGGTTGGAAAGTCGAACTGAACCCTTTATTTCACTGGGGTAGACAGATGCTCGGTTATTGTTCAGTCATTTCCACTGAGTTCACATACGCACTACCCAACCCAGAGATTGAACTCATAACCACTATGTCACCAAATTCATGAACCAACGTTTTAATCACCTAGGCCATTTTCCTACGGGTCAGCCGTACTAAAAATAAGAACTATACGCTATTCTTAGACACAGGCAGTGGAATTGGAACATCTAATCCTGTGGATTTAATAAAAAGGGTTTAGTTCAGAATTCCCTGAAAGTTACCCAGATCAATATACACCTTAGGAAGGCCAGGAAGAACAACGACCGAAACGTTGTGATGACAATAGTCCGAATATAAGTAGTGTAAATAATGATAACTCATCATCTCAGATTTTCAGGGACTTACGACCATATCAAAAGACAAGTTCTCATACGATCACCGAAGTTAAGCAACGTCAAGCATGGCCAGTACCTAGATGGGTGACCGCTTTGGAATACCAGGTACTGTAAACGTTGATGTGGTGTAATGGATAATGGAATTGTTAATCGGAGAGCAGAGTTCTAATTCCGGTTGGGTTCATTATATTCACTTATGCACAAATACCCTTGGGAAAGGAATGAATCCACCTCTTCACCCCCAGCTATGGGTTAATTAGTAAGACTTGTATCACTAAAACCATTATTATCTTCAAAGAAAAAATAAAATTGCGTACAAAATATTTAGATTTCGGCATTATATAACCCATAGAGGTTAATATGCCGCTAAGCACAAACAATCAAGCGGTCAGAAATTCAGACAGAAATATATTTTACATGCTTACAAAAAGCATTTAAAAGTCAAGTACATAGTCCCCATTGTTTTTAACAAGTATCACCAATCGTTCTACAAGCTTGTTGATGACATTTTCGGAGAAACTTTGTGTTTTTGTTAGAAGGTTGTGAGGAAGACGGTCGGGATTCAAGAACGGCTCCTTTTTGTTGCATAAGAACAAAGAAATCGCCGTAGAAACACGATCGAGGTTGTTCTGCTCTATCAAAGAAGATGACATCGACGTGTCAAATTTGAAAGCGAACATTAGGCGATCATCGAATGGCGAATGGCAGTTGAAATATCGATTTTCAAAATATTAGCAACCTCTTCCGTCGAAACCTTTGGTTTATTCTCCACGGGTGACAAGGTAGAAGATCCCCCGGAGTGTCAGTCGAACGTTTAGGCTAAAATCACCGTAACGAAATCTGCCAAACTACTTTTCGACCGTCTGAAGAACTGGAATACGATTCAAATAGACCTTCTGAATGTTTGTTATCGTAGTTCCTACGCTTACTCCTTTCCAAAATACATAAATCATGATATGGCGAAAGTAAACCTATTTATCCTCCATCTTTAAGGCATCCATTTTTTAACAAAATGTTAACATTCAACAAAGCCTGACTTGCAACTGAACAATGCAAGGTTTCAATCTAGAACACAGCAGAAATCGGCTATAAAAAAAGACAAAAAAAACAGTGTCAAATTGCAGTCATTTTAAATTAACAATGAATATCTAACAAGCTTTTTGCGATGATCTGATCATATATATATATATATATATATATATATATATATATATATATATATATATATATATATATTTCTGTGTGTGTGTGTGTGAAAATCGTTTATTTTCATAAGCTGTCAAACCACTAATGTACCATAGCTATGTTGATGTCACATTTTGTCTCTTTGAAAATATAACGGAGAAAAATATTTTTATTTCATTTCTTAATGGTATGAATCCGACATTGAGGTACACTATGGAAATTGAAACTAATTCCCCTATATCTGTTTTGGATGTTTTAGTAACTAAAACACCACAAGGTTACACTGCATTAATCTATCGTAAACCAACTTTTACCGGACTATACATTCGACGGGATGCATTTTGCACCAACAAACGCAAAGAAAACCTTATTAGTACCCTTACACACAGACCTTTGATAATCTGCTCAGAATCAAAACTAGATGAAGAGCTGAAAACAATTTGTAATGCTCTAGCTAATAATGGATACATTTTGGATATTATTAAGTCGGTCATGAATAAGAAAATCTCAATTTCTCTAAACCTAGACCGAGTACGGCTTCTAAGTGCTCTGTGTATTTGCGTTTGCCCTGATTGGGTTCAAGTAGTAAATTTGTCTAACAAATCAACTCAACAGTTAAAAATTCCTATTTTTCCGCCAATGTGCGTGTTGCTTTTTCTACCGGGCATCATTCGGTGTCTCCTCGAAAGGACGTTCTGGTTCCCCACCATATTAATGTGATATATTTATTTACTTAATGTCGAGCTAATGTTTCATTCGAGGAAGTTTATAAAATGATATTAATGCTTTAATTTTGATAATTGTGAAATTCATTTAATTTCTAGCGCTAATACTTTTTATAAATGTTTTCAATTTCTGTAAAAAAACATTTCTTGTTCACTCAGCAACGATGTCCGCTCATATTTGTTCTCCTTTGTTAAAGAAACTGATCCGATTTAGCTATGATATTTGGTGACTTTATTCGCCCATTCACAAATGGAATAACAGACATTGGAAAATGAACCGATGATCTCACAGTTCTCGATGACAGCACTGTAAACACTAACCTGTTTATCTCTCGGCGAACACGTGGTAAGTGTCTGAAAAAAAATAATTCATTCGTGAAGTTTATGTTTATGTTTTTGTTTTTTGTTTTTTATTTTGCATTCGTTTCAAATTCAGCTTCCGGCTTCGACTTTTTCTTCAACTTTACTCAACTTCGAGGTTCGATGTTTTATTTCCTTCTTTAAAGCCGACTTCATTTGTGACTTGGACGCAAACGAAAAAGATTCATTTCGTTCCAGCACGCATGTTATCATCTTTCAATCAGATTTTGTCTTGTTTTATTTTAAAAGTTTCCCGAACAAATTTCACTTGGTCCTCAGTGTATGTTTTCAATCAAATTCCGAATTCCGTATTGAAATATGAATGAGTCAAAGTAATTTCCCAGAATTCAATGTTGCAACAAGAATCCTCCCGTGGGCTGAGAACCAGTTGAAATTCTTCACACTTTCGGCTCTTGAGGAACGTAATGACGCAAGCTATCTGTTCCTGCTGCTTTAGATATGGGAGACAAGAAAGAAACGATATAAAATGATCATCACCGAAATAACAATAATAATAATAATAATGATTCCATAAGAGCGCGATATCCAAAAACGAAAAACAAAGACTGTCGTACTGTGGAAATATTGTTAAACGTTGTGTCGTATCTTTGCTTTGCTTTTCTTTTAATTATCTGGATATTGCCCTCTTTTGGTAATGTTTTAAAATATTGGAAGAGTTACGTGAATTATTATTATTATTATTATTATTATTATTATTGTTGTTGTTGTTGTTGTTGTTGTTATTATTATTATTAATAATAATAATAATTCCGGAAAAATACGATAGAGTAATTATTTTAATACTGTTAATATGAATTTAGGTCTTGCATTAATTTAAACTGAATAAAGGGATATTTATAATAAAATATGACAGTAATAATTGTGTTAGAAAATAATTGTTACATAATAAGCAAAGCTTAGTTTGTGACAAGGCCAACTAACAGATTAGCTCGCTACCTGTTAACCCACACCGAGGCAATCAATATATTTATCAAGCTTATTATAACGACACAAGTACGCGGCTATATACAGCCTTCAAGTTTCGATCAAAAATCTCTAGAGCCGGCAAGTTACCAGATCATGATTGTTGGTAAGAGCTGACATTCCCAGGATCATTTTTCATTGTAGGATGTCGTATGATTGTGTATATGTTAAAATGTATTAACAGATTAGATGCAATTCACCTCTTCTCCACCCAGCTATGGCTCGTATCAGTAAATCATTATTATCTAAAAGAATAATATTACAGTCTAAAAATAATTTCTGGCTTTAAATAACTTGCAAAGTGTTGCTAAACCGTATAAATCGGATAACTCAACCACCAACGTTTAACAATATCCAGGTAATTAAAAGAAAAGTAAAGATATGACACAACATTTAACAATATTTCGACTGTACATCTCTATCTCTAAGAT
This sequence comes from Acanthosepion lycidas, assembly GCA_963932145.1. NCBI lineage: Eukaryota > Metazoa > Mollusca > Cephalopoda > Sepiida > Sepiidae > Acanthosepion > Acanthosepion lycidas. Next base: position 115,186,599 of record OZ010572.1, on the reverse strand, counting down.
TGTGTATATGTTAAAATGTATTAACAGATTAGATGTCGAGGCAAATGCCAGTAGTATAGGCTCATAACCTGTTGCATTGAGAAAACTTCACTGAGGATGAGGGAAGTAGGCATGAGTGAAATCTTTTACGTTATGATTATTATTATTATTGTCGTTGTTGTTGTTGTTGTTGTCGTTGTTGTTATTGTTGTCCTTCTTGTTTTCTTACGATTTAGCTTACTAATTTATAACTTAATGTCTCATCCTGGTAGATATGCAAGCAAAACTGACTTCTTTTTTAATCTTGAATTTAAAAATTTATTATGAAGTTCACTAATTTTGTTTATTTACCATATTGAAGAAAGAAAGCTTTACTCGTATTAGACGAACTCAGAAAATGTCAACGAGATTCATTTTCAACAGCAGGTTCCTTTGTTGTTGTTTTTGTTTTCTTTCCCGCAACAAAGGTTTCTTTATAAAAAGTTTCTATGCCTACTCGCATAAAATACTGAATTTTTTGTCCGCCATATTTCTCTATATCTCTTCGCTCAAAAACTGCTTTGAAGCATGTTATAAATCGTTAAATTCACTTCTACTATTATGTAAAATTTCCTCTAGCATGGCACTTTGGTGTGAGATAATAGTTAAGGAACTATTTTAATTTAATATTAGTAATACTTACGGCTACACCACGTTGAAGTTAAGCAACGTCGATACTTGTCAGTACCTAGATGAGTGACCGTTTGGGAATACCAGGTGCTGTAAACTTATACATGCGCCTGATTTAATGGATAATGTCTCAGAATTGTTAATCGGAGAGCCGAGTTCTAATTCCATTTGGTTTTGTTATTTTCTCTTACGTGCAAATACTCTTGGAGAAAGATATGAATTCACCTCTTCTCCACCCAGCTATGGCTCGTATCAGTAAATCATTATTATCTAAAAGAATAATCTTACAGTCTAAAAATAATGTCTGGCTTTAAATAACTTGCAAAGTGTTGCTAAACCGTATAAATCGGATAACTCAACCACCAACGTTTAACAATATCCAGGTAATTAAAAGAAAAGTAAAGATATGACACAACATTTAACAATATTTCGACTGTACATCTCTATCTCTAAGATTGTGTATATGTTAAAATGTATTAACAGATTAGATGTCGAGACAAATGCCCGTAGTATAGGCTCATAACCTGTTACATTGAGAAAACCTTACTGAGGATGTGGGAAGTAGGCATCAGTGAAATCTTTTACATTATTATTATTATTATTATTATTATTATTATTATTATTATTATTTTCGTTGTTGCTGTTGTTGTTGTCGGCTTCTTGTTTTCCAGTCAACTTTGATCTTCAAAAATGTAAATGGACGTGGCACATGTTCAGACCTTTACACCTAAAACCCGTCATGCCATATAGCCGGGGACAAATCATCCCCATTTCAAGATAGTGGACTGGTTTCCTGTTGAGTTCTCCATAGATTTAAAACAAATGATATTTGTTGGTAATCTCTTAAATTTCAAAATTTAAATAAGTGTACACCGCTCCGTTTATCCAAGAAGCAAGTGTACGGAATGAGAAAAATTACTCTAGTCTCTTGTCGTAAGCTTATTTAAAGTTTGAAATTTAATAGCCCTCCATCATTTTGTTTGCATCTCATATTCATATGAAGATTATATGCGGGCAAGTGTTTTGTGCATATAAGAAATAAACATCACTTCTGTGTACGTGTATATTTACATAATGTACAGCGTAGATATGTTTGCGTGTGTCCACGAATGCACAATGGTAGACAAAATTTCTAAATCTGAATGCGTGTTCTTTTGAACTGGACGACTATTTTTCTCTATTGTTATCCGAGGGCAGCCTTGTAATAAAATCAATCTGTATCTAAATACGCATCGATTGATTTTGCACCTGCCCTGAGAGCGTGCCCAAACACAGTTCATCCGACACAGTGTCGAAACTTGGCTTCTTTTTTTCCATCTTACTTTCTTTCTTTTTTTCTTTTTAATTATTTGTTTGTTTCTTTCTTTCTTGGGGACTCGGTACAACTTGAGCAGTCAGGCTTGAACGCTTTTTTTAACAAGATTTACATGAAAGGAGACATCTTAAAATTGGCACGGTAGCGATTGGCTCAAGCCCAGTTGGATATGGAATTAAAAAAAACAAAAAAAACAACTGGTACAAAGAATAGGTAAATATTCCAAAATCAAGCCAAAGGAAATCACTGTCTCTACCTGTTTCTTTTTTTCGGAGAAAATCGTTGGAAACCAGGATATTGTTCTGAAACTAGTGACAAATATGTGTGGGATTTTGTAAGTTCAAGTATTCAATGAGACGATTGATTTGCATCCACGAAAAAGCACCAACGATTTAGGTCGAAAAACTTAATGTTTCATGTTCAACAGACAGACAGACAGACGATATGTATATCTCAAGCGAATTGGAAAAAAACTTGCAAAGAGAGAATTTCGGTTCCTCACGTGGTATCGTTCAAGAAGCAAAACGTTTCACCATCGGCAGCAGTCTCTTTGACCAGAAATGACAACCTTTCATTGTTTTGCAGCACATTGTTACACAGATGATGAAAAATAGGTTTTGCATATCAACCGAAAACAAAAAGAAAAGTGATTGTCACAAAATGAGATATCCATGATAAAACCAAAACCAGTACTTATCTACAAAAAGCCATTGTTTTTTGTTTAGCGTAATATGGAATATATTGTGAAATGTATTCCACCTATTTGTTTCCCAGTCAACTTTGATCTTCAAAAATGTAAATGCAATGTCATTCGTTATATTCTGTCTTCTTAATTCTTGTTTTTTTATTGCTCTCTCTCTCTCTCTCTCTCTCTCTCTCTCTCTCTCTCGCTCACTCTCTTTAATAGTATTTTTTTCTGAGTATCCCCTTGCGTCTTAGTGGCTTTATTGCCTTGCTCGGGGTGAAATGATTCAATTGTGGTGAGATACTGGAACAAAAAAGGACCATCACTATATATTTATTTTATTTATTTATTTATTTTTTCATATTTTTTTTTAATATTTTGCTAGCATCTTTTTCGTTTAAAGTAGGCATTACGTTGAAATTGTTCCTTCTTGGTAAACGAAAAAGGTGTTATCCTCCAGCATGACAATGCAAAATCAAATCCTACTAAACAACGACTACGAAAAATAAGATCATTAGTACGGGACGTTCTTCTGCAACCTCCACATTCACTAGAGGTAGCAGATACCGACTTTCATTCGTTTTGACGACGAGGACATTTCATAAATGGTATGTTATATTCCGTGCTAAGGGAATAAACACATAACACCAGGTGGATACTAGAAGAAAGGTTTATTGTACACAACAAGTACAATATGAAATACGGTACAGTTATACACACAGCTCAATCTAGTAGTGAGGGCCACTAATTGGAAGGTCGGACGTGATTGCGTCGTCTCTCTCACTTCTCCCTCGGGTCTCTGTCCTCGACTTTCTCGTAGACAGTGGACTTTATAGTCACTTACTACCTATAGTATAATCATACATAGGAGTGGCTGGTTATTCTATTACATCATAGTAGAACATTCAGAAACAAATGTCTTAAAGTCTTTCAAGCATATTCAGTGGTGTGTGGGAAAGCCAAATTCCTCGAAACGCATAATCGAAAAGTTGCTTTCTCACTGGCAACATTCCTTACAATGAATTACATTTTTTTTATAAATAATATTTAAAAAAATATATCTTATATATGTTTTGATATCCTTTCTGGTTAAACGTTATTACTTTCTGAACACTGTAATATTTTCATAGTATGAAAATCTCATGCTGATAATTTCAGCGAAAATGACTTACGCCACTTGAAGAGTTTGATACAATATAATCTTCATGCAACATACTATATTATGCATTTGAATAAGACTAAGTATTTAGAATCAGAAAATATTTAAATTTCTATGACACATAAGGAGGGGATCTTAAAAAGTTTTACACTCACAGGACATATTGAAGGCAAGATGGACCGAGGAAAACAGCACTTAACCTAACTAACGAACTTGTTTAACTGGTTGGTAGAACATGGATTAGGATAGACAGCAAAGAGACTAACTTTACTAAAAGTTACAACGGCCAGGAAATTGTGGAGAGTCATGAACGCCAACATTGGGATCTATGTCCATGGACAACTGTCATATTGCTATATTTACGTATTTTTTCCGAACAACTCTTTGATTTGAATCTGGTTCTCGTTTAATGAACCACGGGTCTTTCTTTGAACGTTGAATACTTTCAACAAAGATCGATCTATCTATCTATCTATCTATCTATCTATCTATCTATCTATCTATCTATCTATCTATCTATCTATCTATCTATCTATCTCAGTATGTTCATATCTATCTATCTATATATCTATCTAAGTCTGTTCATATCTATCTATCTATCTATCTGATTGTTTGTCGTTCATAGGTCTGTCGGTTATTTCATATCTGGCTGTCATAACCGTTTCTTCTATCTATCTATCTATCTATCTATCTATCTATCTATCTATCTATCTATCTATGTCTTTTCATTATCTATCTACCAATCTATCTATCCATTTGTTTGTCGTACATAGGTCTATCGATGTTCTTATCTAACTCATTTCACATCTGGCTGTCATAATCGTTTCTATCTATCTATTTATCTATCTATGTCTGCTCATTATCTATCTATCTATCTATCTATCTATCTATCCGCTTATTTATTGTACATAAGTCTATCGATGTTCTTATCTATCTCATTTCACATCTGGCTGTCATAATCGTTTCTTACTATCTATCTATCTATCTATCTATCTATCTATCTATCTATCTATCTATCTCTCTCTCTCTCTTTCTCTTTTCCTCTTTGTATATTATTTTGAAGTTTTTGGCTCTTGTTTTGAAACATGAGACCTCTTATGTAGCGAGTTGGAATCATATTTTTAAATAAATAATTATATATATATATATATATATATATATATATATATATATATATATATATATATATATATATATATTTAGTTTATGAAAAACTAGGTAATCCGTATGGGTAAACCCAAGGAGGATAAAGTGACTGGATTATATATATATATATATATATATATATATATATATATATATATATATATATATATATATAAAAATATGATTCCAACACGCTACATAAGAGGTCTCATGTTTCAAAACAAGAGCCGAAGACTTCAATATAATTATTTGAATTAAATTGAGTTAAAGTAAGCTCTGTTCCATCTTCAAGCGAAATTCTTTTTGGAATAACTTATTTCTGAAATTTACGTGTTTTAATAGTATATTCACAATTGAAATCAAAATTTCCATGGTAACAGCCAGGGCGAATTGTTTAAAATAGTTAGGGGTGTTGAGTGTTAATAATTTGTATCACTATAGAGTTACTTTCATAGATGTCAAGTCAGGGCAAGATCGGGGAGTCTAAATTTAAAACGGAAGATGTTTTCGCCTAGTCTGGTTTACGTGTCTATGGAGATTTTTATTTTTTTTATTTTTTTTTTTCTGAAAGGGATTTGTGCATATAAAAACTGCCGTAACATTTGTTTTTTGACGACTTCATGAAGGGCTATCTTTTTTTGTAGGGTATTTAAACTATTTATTTGTGCTATAGATTATAAAAGTTATTTTATTGTATGCTTGTTTTTAGCTAATTATTCAGTCCTATTTATAATTTTCCATTATAGGACTAGAACTTGTAAAATTTGGGATGATTCATGCCCTTTGTGCCTCCATGAGAAACTGCACATTATTAAGTTTCTAAATAATAAAAGTCTATTAAACAATAGACATGAGTTAACGGTTTTTTGCGATCAGCCTCTCTCTCTCTCTCTCTCTCTCTCTCTCTATCTATCTCAATATTTTTATCTATCGATCTATCTATCTCAGAATGTTTATATGTTTGTCTGTCTGACTATATCTATGTTTATCTATCTATCTATCTATCTATCTATCTATCTATCTATCTATCTATGTATCTCAGTATGTTTATATATTTGTATGTCTGACTATCTATCTATGTTTATATATTAGTCTGTCTAACTATCTATCTCATTGTGTTTATATATTTAACTGTCTGTCTGTCTATCTATCTATTTCAGTGTATTTACATATCTGTTTATCCATCTATTTTAGTCTGTTAATATCTATCTATCTATCTCAGTATGTTTATATATTTGTCTGTCTATCTATCTATCTATCTATCTCAGTATGTTTATATATTTAACTGTCTATCTATCTATCTATCTATCTATCTCAGTATGTTTATATATTTAACTGTCTGTCTATCTATCTATCTATCTATCTATCTATCTCAGTATGTTTATATATTTAACTGTCTATGTATCTATCTATCTATCTATCTATTTCAGTCTATTTACATATCTGTTTATCCATCTATTTTAGTCTATCTATCTATGTTCTAATCTCTTTTTATTTACTTGTTTTTTGGTGGTTTTCTGATTATCTCAGCATTTCTCAAATTTACGTTTGATCTGGTTTTCATATCTATATAATTTCAATTAGGATTAATCCTAGCTTTTGTATTATAATGAATAGTTGTGTGCTGTAGGCCTAAAACGAAGTCGACCTTTTAATCTCCAGAGGGGCGAACACTGTCTAAAGACACGCAAGTTAATATTTTTCTTTTTTTACGTTTTTTTTTTTATTTTAAAGGAAATAAAAATAACAAATAACAATAGTAAATAAAGACATCGATGACTTCAATCACACCCAGTGAGTGACACCGGAAATTGTGTGCGTGCGACAGTAAACTAGAGTTAGCCTTTTTGCGGCGAAGAATGGGTCATTTCTTTTCTTTTTTTAGGGAATGGTGCAAGTCAGGTGTTGTGTGTAACAAGAGAAAGTTTCCTCCCTTTTCCTTAGAAAAAGAGCTGAAGTCTTTTACTTTTCTTTTTTTATGGAGAAGGTGTGGGGAGGAGTTGGAGGCTGTCTTCAGACCAATCAACATCCGGGTATCTTTGGTGGCTTTCATTCATTTCTTTTTAGCTACTTCCTGAAAGAAAAAAAAAAAGAAAAAAAAAACATTCATTATGCTTCACTGAATATGGAAAACAAACACTTAAAAACGAATTGCATACAGACACGCGTGTGCACACACACATACACACTACACACACGAATATATGTTCACACACAGGAAACAGAATATCGACTCCATACAGGGATTAGCACAAGCCTAATACAAATACAAATGGACACATTGTAATCGTAGTAATTAAAATGCAAATGACAAATTTTCACACGTACACACATACAAGTGTTCTGCACACTTACACAGATACAAGTGTTTTGCATGTGTACACACATAACCATTCATATTTATAGACGATACAAAAAAACATGTAGAAAAATTCACTTATTAAAATACGTGGCGCTAATTCTTTTATATAATGCCATATATGTGCAGTATGTAAGCGATCAGGACGTAAGCAACCAGGACGTAAGCGACCAGGACGTAAGCGATCAGGACATCAGCGATCATTATTCTCCACAAATTCTTACTGTCATCGGGAATTGATTGATTGATTTGTCTTTTGCAATAAAAAAAAACAACCTGTATTCATACATTCCCCACGAGTATTTGCGCGTAAGTAAATGCAAAGAACTCGACTGGAATTGGAACTCGATGCTCCGATTTCCAATTCCGAGCGGTTATCCATTACACCACCCGCACATCCAAGCTTAGCAGCACCTGATATTCCCAAGCAGTCAACTCTCTAGATATTGACTAGGATCGACGTTGCTTTCGTACCAGAACCGGGGTCACAACGTGATATGACCGTAAACTATAAGAAGACAAATAACCACGACATTCGACGCATATGCACATACACACGCGGACACTAAAACATACATATGAACATAGACGCATACACAAACACATATGAACATAGACGCATACACATACATACACAGGAAAAATCAATCTAATTCATGTTTTATTTAATACAAAAATTAATATAAAAATAGCAAAAATGAGAAAATCTACAGTTAATTGATGAAGCGTCCTGGTGAGTGATTACTAAACCGTTCGTCTACGAAACTCTAAAGTCGATGTTCTGAAAATGGCATCTGCTAAGTGATACATTTTATTTCTATTAATCATATTCATATATATATATATATATATATATATATATATACGTTTATATATATTTGTATTTATTATTTATATTTATTTATATATATATCCATTTATATATATATATATACACACACACACACACACACACACATATATATATATATATATATATATATATATATATATATATATATAAAGTGCATTGTGCAATCAACATAGGGTAGTATTTATATTTTTAATATATTAAAAAGCTCTGTTATGTAACATTGAGCACTGTTTTTTCTTACACTATGGGATATATATATATATATATATATATATATATATATATATATATATATATATATATATGTATTTGTATATGAACCCTTGATTCTGCAATTACCTATATTTATCCATATGATATATATATATATATATATATATATATATATATAACGTTCAAGTAATATATATATATATATATATATATAATAAACAAATTAATACAAAATTACCTCAAATGGCCAATAGCCTATTTCGGCAGACGATGTTATTGGTCGTCTGTCTTATCAACCCCGATGTGGAATGAGTTCATGCCTACAAAGTTAGATGCGGCAGGAAGTAGAATTTATAACTGTGAAAGCTGACAAATTAACTCAAATCCAACTTGCCGACAATATTTAATACAGAGTTTACACATTTCAATGTTTCAGTCAAACGAAAATCACGAGACATATATATTTCTTCCCATGTGTCATCGGTGTATTTTTACAAAAACATAAGATATAATTTGAGCCCGATGAGCTGGAAAACCCGCGAAACTTCGCACACCTAATCACACACACACACAGACACCCTCACGCACACGCACACAAACACACACACAAACACACACATATATATATATATATATATATATATATATATATATATATATATATATATATATATATATATATATATATATATATATATATATATCGGGTGTGTGCATATATATATATATATATATATATATATGAAGAAAAATATACGGAAAAAACAAACAAAAATCCTTATATGCAATTATGCTGTTTTAATGTTAATATAATGTCAACGTCGGACGTTTCGGTCTAATAAACCATCTTCAGAACATATTCATAAAATATAATTAACATTATCAATTCAACATGACAAAGACGTCCGACGTTGACATTATATTAACATTAAAAAAGCGTAATTTCATATAAGGATTTTTGTTTGTTTTTTCCGTATATTTTTCTTCATACTGTCGGATCTATATCCATATATTTGCTTACACACATATATATATATATATATATATATATGTGTGTGAAAATATATAGAAAATAGGAAAGAACTGGTTAGTTAAATAATCCAAAGTTCTTATTTTTTTAAAATAGTGCTCGATACAAAAGTAGAGCATAAATATAATTATTTATTTAAAAATATGATTCCAACTCGTAACGTGTTGAAATCATATTTTTAAATAAATAATTATATATATATATATATATATATATATATATATATATATATATATATATATATATATATATATATATATCGGGTGTATATAGGCATAAATTTATATTTATATTTGATTAAATAGCAACGGAAGTTCTTTGTTAATAATCGGGATGAGCGCGATAGGTAATCCTTCACTATTACTATTAAGATATATATTGGATTAGAAACGGCTTTATGATTCAGTATTCTACTGAAATATTGTGAACAAAAATATTGCTTTTAAGCTATAATCTGGATTCCCAATGTGTATAGTGATGATTCGTATCCTGAATCCACCATAGAAATTCAGAATATGGAATTAAGCAATTCTAAACACATCAAATGTCCCTGTTTATTTATTAGCTAAGACAAATTTAGTATAGAAGATAAAGAAATTGAACAAGCGGATACGTTGCATTAGGGGAACCTTTTTTGCAGCACTGTAAGACGCTACAAATCCAAATATTAACAACTCGGGTCATGGACTTAAATGGTCTTGTCATATCGAGATTCTTATATGGTTGCCATGCATGGCTTTCCACTCGTTTAGAAATATCTAAATTAGCAGCTATCTAAAACTGATTTCTCAACTCAAGAATTCAAATTGCTTCAAGTGAATGAACCATTTAGGTCCTAAAGATGACAATCCTTCACCCGACGAGTTCTACAGAATCAGACACAAAGATGCCCCACCAAATAACAAAAAATACATCATTTTGAACATTTCCAACAGTAGGAAGAATTTTAAAAAAATGGCTAGTACATGTAATTAGAAGAGAAAATAATGATATAATCACAATGTTAACTTTCCACAGATCCTTAAACAAAATGTGAGGTAGGAAACGTCTATCAATATTAGAAAACCTTACGGTCACATCACGTTGAAACACCGATTTCCGCGCGATCACCGAAGTTAAGCAACGTCGAACCTGGTCAGAGCCTGGATGTGTGAACGCTTGGGAATACCAAGGGCTTTAAGTTTGGATGTGCGACTGGTGTAATGGATAAGGGCACAAAATTGTTAATCGGAGAGCCGAGTTCCAATTCCTGTTGGGTTCTTTATATTCACTTACGCACAAATACTCTTAGGAAAAGCATGAATCCACCACTTCTACCTCCAGCTATGTGTTAATTAGTAACACTTGTATCATTAAACATTTATTATCTATAAAAAAATATTTTTGCAATCTGAAAATATTTTCTGGCTTTAAATAACCTGGAAAGGGTTGATAAGCCGTAGGAAGCGTATCAATCCATAGTAGAAAGAGCGATAACATTTAGTGGATTTGAGAAATTTAAAAGATTTTCAAAAATTTTAAGCGGCTGTTTGACTCATAAGTGATGAATGTTTCATGTATGGAGACGGCTACTTTATTATTATTACTTTTTTTATTTATTTTAAATCAACAAAAACCACACAAATAAAATAATTAATCATTCTAATATAGGCTTCTGTTGAATTCCTTCTTTGGTCGAAATTTTGTGTAGTCGCAAATAACGTTTTGATCAAGGATAAGAGCTGAAAGTAAAAAAAATGAAGAACCCAGATAGAAAAAATAGCACGCAAAATGTCGCTATAGTAGACATCTGTTCATCTCGCGAAATAATGGTAGCACCCTGTTTGGTCAAAATTCAGTCCTTATGGGTGCGTTTGGAGTGATCTGGGTGATGGTGTAAGGAGAACAAATCGCGACTCAGACCACATGGCGCCGTTCTCCGTTGTACCGACAAGATCCAAAGGAACACAGGGTATTACATTTGAAGCCGTTTTCGTTGCAAGATATACCGGAAGTTTGCCAGTGCTGACAGACCTCGGGGCTCCACTCTGGGTTTTCTGTCAGGATTTATTTAATGTGACTTTTTCGACTTTTGGATATGGCGGCAAGGCAGCAGAGGTTTAAATCGGGTTTTAAATGTCTCTATTATATTATGAATGTTTTATGACTAGTTTAAGTCGACTGCTTCTTTTCATCGCAAAAGTCGGAGTAAACACAAATCGTACAAATTCAGAAATAAAAAAACGAATTCTAATCAGGCGTGAACTTGCAAGCAACATACTTGCCGCTCCTCTTTCGTGGGGGTCATCTGTGCTAATTCGGCCACAGAAGCCTTAATGATTAAGTATAATGCAATACACTTGAACATTCTGCAACCTTTTATTTTTATCACAAAACTTTCCGTCCAACACCCCTTCATTATTCCTGGTATATTATTAGCGCTTTTAATCCGCCATATTGTTATTGCCTTTCGTGATACATTCTGAGGCGTTAAACTGGTTAATTTGCAGTGTAACACCCGCGCTCAGTTCGCATTAAAAATTTCCAGAATACTTACATTTATGCGTGATTGTACATGCTACATTTGAAACTGGCTTGATAAATTTGATAAAATCCACCATTTTGGAGTTATCGATAGTGAAAGTTTGGATTCATTCGCGTCGTTGGCAGCAGCCATTACTGTCGTTGTTTGCATACATTCGCTACGGAAAGCTCAGCATGGAACTTATCTTTCTTGTCTAATTTTGCTTCAGTTACTGTGTACGAGAACTATTTATGTAGACACGCTCGGTTTGGGTAATGAAACCTACACTGATAGCTGTTCTGCAGCGAATGTATGCAAACAACTCCAGTAATGTCTGCCCGCGACACGAATGAATCCGAACTTTTACTGTCGATAACTCCAAAACGGTATTCTGGAAATTTTAATGCGAAATGAGCGCGGGTGTTGAACTGTAAATTAACCGGTAAATTTTGCTTTCTTCCTTTTAACCCTCTTGATATTGCTGTTTTTTTTTTTTGTTTTTTTTTTTTTTTTTTGTCACAACACGCTGCGTAGATACGCACATCATTATTCTATTAATGAAGGATGTTCCAATAACTTGGAACGATTTTAATGTGAATTAAGTTTAAGCGTCTAATGATTTTCTTTCAGATTTGGCGGACATTTGGGCGATATTGTTTTTCACACATAATTTCCATGACTTAAATAATATCATCAAATAGAGAAATAAATAAATTTTCACCAGTAACACTGATTTATTTACTGCTGACTTTGATCCGTCTTAATGAAACATCCTTATATATAATGCGACTTAATGGAATACCCTTTATATTATTATTATTAATCCCTCTAAATATGACTGATTTTTCACAATATATGCATAATCCAGTCTGTTTTGATAGCATCGTTAATAAAGTTTGAAATTCTATGTGACAATATACCTTATCGAATTGTATCAGAAAACTCCCCAAAAAATGAAAGGACTAAAATAGTTAATATATTCAAATCGTGAGTACTGTTTATATACGGCGATCTTCTGAACAGCACATATCAGATGTACACTATAGGCGCAAATGTTTTTAGATACCATCTGAAAATAATAATTAAATCTCATATCTTTGGTTGAATTGACTCCTACTAAGCTAAGATGATGAAACTTTTTAACCCATTGGTGCATGGTGTTCAATTATTTGAAGAAGGGAGTACCTAAAATCTGAACTCCAACAGCCTCAAGATTACAATTAGCCAGGTCGGTAGAATAAGCAAATAAAACTATAATGCTAATGAAACTTTATACAGTAATAAGTTAGTTTCGTTGCTATTGTTATAATAGAATATATCGTAAAATCTTTCATGAATCTCTTCTGCTAGTAAATTTTAGACGATTCTTCAGTGGTTGATCACAAATCCTTGATGCATAGTGTATATATATATATATATAAATCTCATATATATATATATATATATATATATATATATATATATATTGATCATGTCCCGGAAAGAGATATATTTGATCGAAGTAGCTGAGTGAGTTTGGCTACTGTAACCAAGTAGTACACGGTAGCAGTAATCGACTGGTACTCGTCGTAGTCGCAGGTAATAGGTGCAGATCAATAGAATAGCCAATGGCGTAGTCCAATGGGCGTCGTCATAGACTTACACTCTGTCGTACCTACACGTCCGTCTGTATTTATGACAGACACCAGCCAATCATGTTCCAGTGAGGGGGAACTCAGGTGTATGCATATTCCATTATATCATATATATATATATATATATATATATATATATATATATATATATATATATATATATATATATATATATATATATGATCGACTCTCCCGTCGAGATTCGACGTATGAGGGTCAAGCAGATCAGCCCGACACCGGCACATGAGATTTGATTATAGTGGTGAAGGCCTCATGCAGGACCATCCACACTTTTTGGAGGGACGAATACAGAGACCTGGCACACCGAATGCCACAAGGTTCCCAAACGACTCTCCGCAGGTTTTGAATTCAGAGTTGTCCTTCTCCTAGACCAGTTGCCATCCAAGGCTATAGAACCCAGTCTGTCCTGCTATTTTACGGTTTAGAAGGCACGGTGGAGTAGTGGATATCGGCCTGTATTGAGGAATCGGAGAGCCGAGTTCGAATTCCAGTCGAATCGATTACATTCACTTACGTGCTAATACCCTTGGGAAAGGTATGAATCCTCTTCTTCTCCCTCCAGCTATATATATATATATATATATATATATATATATATATATCCAGAAATGATTGGCAAGAGAAATTTTGCATGAATGCACCAAATTTGAGTTCACCTGACTTGTCGTGGCCAAAGTGAAAGCTGTATATATAGACGCACCAGGCTCTCTCTCTCTCTCTCTCTCTCTATATATATATATATATATATATATATATATATATATATATATATATATATATATATATATATATATATATATATATATATATATATATATATATATATATATATATACACACACACACACTCTAGGAGATAAAAGTTCGATTCCTGCGGAGGTGAGCTAATTTTTATTTAATAAAATTTCTCGAAATTTCAGGCCGGTAGGTGAATATAAAAATATCGTGTTTAATATATAAACGGAGCGTCGACTCAAATACGTCTAACTACTAATAATAATGTTTAAAGTTATACAAATCTCTTAGATTAATAAATTTCCTTAAATTTGTTAACTTTGAAAAAAAAACTGCGAGCAGAAAAGAAAAACTTCCTCATCTCAATTCCTGTACCATATATACATATATATATATATATATATATATATATATATGTTTTTTTGAATTTGTAGGTTTGATTACGATTCCAATGTAACAAATTATAGCAATGGAAGATTAGTGTTTGAGCCTTTTATATCATACTCTTTCTCTGTCCTGGACAGTGAGCTCCACATAGATTCTATCCTCTTGGAAATATATATATATTGATCACTAATATCATATATATATATATAATTATTTATTCGAAAATTATAACATAAATATATTATAAAATCACTACAAAAATAGCCATTTTGTTTCAACACTCCTAGTATCTTATCAAGTGATGGTGTTGAATGTAGAATAAAGGGTTTTAAAAGGTTCAATATCAAACACCCCTCGCTAGGGAAACGCTGTTACATAAGAACTTTTATTAATTCTTACTCTCTCCCTCTCTCTCTCTCTCTCTCTCTCACTATGTCTTTCACTCTCTCTCTCTCTCTCCCTTACTCTATCCCCATATATATATATATATATATATATATATATATATGATGCAATGTGAACGAAAATAATTTATAAATTTTAACGTTCACAGCATTTTGATTCTCACCAGTCGAGGTGCAATTGAAATGCACTGAAACGAAATTGCATCTTTGTAGTGAATAAACACTTTTTCTCTATATGATAAAATTATAATATATATATATATATATATATATATATATATATATATATGGATATAGGTACATAGGTAAAAAATTATGATATTTTATTCCCAGTTCATAAAGACCATATTTTTTATACCAAGTTTGAATGTCAGAACGCTATATTCGTATGTACAAGGTGGTTCAAAAATTGGTCTGCACTTTCCTTTTAATATAAAACCCAAGTGAATAAGATAGAATTAGTAATTATTATTTCTCTTTTTTTCATAATTATCAAAATGTTTCATTATGAGGTCGATTACGAATTTTATCACAATGAGTTTTAGATTTCTTCCGATTTTACTCAAAATCAAATCAAATAACAAAATATGAAAATTTTATTTTCTATCTCTTCGGAGAAGTTTTTCCATCACTTTCGTAAACATGGTTAGTAAGAAATGGAAAAAAATAACAAAATTCCGAAAAAAAGTAGCATTTTTGGTTACAAGAAAGAAAGTTTTAATTCATAGAATCAATTATATATATATATATAGAGAGAGAGAGAGTGAATTTCCAAGCGTAGCTTAGATGGGGCAGAAGGCCAAATTTAAAGGGCACCCAGTGAGGATCAAACTCTCTGTTCAGTCGTAATTGTTCTATCGAGACAAGTTTGCTAACCATTACACCACTTCGAGGTACCACTTATATTTTCTAAGCGTAGCTTCGATGTGGCACAGGGCCGAGAGTTTGGAGCACCCAGTGAGGATCGAACTCACTATTCAGTCGTAACTTCTTTAGCAAGAAAAGCTTGCTAACCATTACACCACGCCGAGGTGCATATAGTGCCGAAAGTAAGGGGTACCCAGTGAGGATTGAACTACGTAATTGTTCTAGCGAGACAGGCTTGTTAACCATTACACCACCTCGAGGTGCCTATATATATATATATATATATATATATATATATATATATATATATATATGAACTGGATGTTCCCCCCCCACTACATCCTATTGGTCTCCTTCGAGTCATGGAAGCATATGCGGATGGTTCAATGGCTCAGGATGAAAAATCGAAGATCTGAGTTCAAATCCCAGTCGTTCGTTATATTCCCATACGCGTATTTTTTTAATCATTTCACCCCAAGCAAGGCGGGAATGCCACTAGTAAGCAGGGGTTTACAGAGAGTTAAAGTGAGAGAAAAGAATGAGTATAGGGAGGATAAAGGAAAGGACAAAAGATGAATGGGATTCAAGTAGATAGAAGATGACGATTGACACTGCATTTACATTTTTGAAGATTGTAGTTATCAGGGAAGCGAGTAAATGAAAGAAAGTTCCACAGGGGTGAATTGCGAGAAAAGAAACTGTTGGAGTAGAAGTAGCGGTTGCATTTTGTTATTTCAACAATAAACTGGTGGGATCCGGATGACAGTTTAGTAGCACGCTTAAATGTATGTATTCGGAACACCAAGGAATACCTTTTGGAAATGTACGAATCAACATCCTCCCCCAGCTATGGTTTCAATAGCAGAACCTGTATTTAGAAAAATCCTTTTATCTCAAAGAAATTGTTAACGCAACATTCTTCTTAATATTCAAAATATGTTTTGGCTTTAAATAATCTACAAAGGGTTGATAAACCATTAAAAACAAATCAATCAATCAAAACGACTCGTGGGGAAGACTTCGAGCATCGATACAGATAAAAAAAATCCAGCGTTGAACTCCCTAAGATATTTCGTGGATTCTGGCAACTCCAGCAACGGTGCTTGTACGATGTGTATCGGCACTTATATTTCTATTTGATCATTTTAGCGACGCAGAGATAGTGGTCCTACGGCTGAGCTCCCCACATCTACCTACGTTGGCTTTGTGAAACGATGGACACTGCACTTGAAACATCGTCCTGAGTATAACAGTACATTCACCGGAGACGGACACATGACAAGATTTGTGTTTGTGCGTGTGTGCGCGCGCGTGCAGTACGTGTATGTGTGCGTTGAGTGCGTGTTCACACTTTCTATTATGCGTAATATATGTGCATTTGCTTGGCAGCAATTCCTCTCTGATACATGTCCATTAAAAAAGGGACCCTACAACTTCTACTAAGTTTATTATCCGTTTCTTGTACACAAACTAGATTCAGAAATTTATACAACGCTCACCAAACTCTTAGAAAATGGTTAATGGAAAGCACTCGGAACGAACGATCCGTTCAAGAATTCCCAAACCTGCAGGAAGTCACCAAATAACATCTCTTGTACACATCTACAAAAAACACAATAAAAACTTAACAATAGTACCTTGTCAGACATTTTTAATAAATATATATAATAAATGTCAGACATTTTTAATATATATATATATATATATATATATATATATATATATATATATATATATATATAGCAATTTCTCCGATGCTAGTAACATTCTGATTTTGTTTTTATTAGTTACCGAGTTAAATTTTTATTCATTTCGTATTTTGCTTTGATAAAGTCTACACTGGACGAAACGCGTCAGCAATTATTAGTTTTTCTATTGTCATTTTTATTCATATATATATATATATATATATATATATATATATATATATATATATATATGCATATACAGAAGGAGACTCTGATGTCACCCCCTAGCGGTGACAGTCTGTTTTATGACTGAACGCATTTTTCAGGACATTAATTTTCACATATGATATGCATATTTACTTCCTACGACGTAAAAACTGTTAGATCGCCTGAATATTGCATTCAAGCATGAAACAGACTGTCACCACTCGGTGTTTACCTCAGCCTTCACTTTTCTATTTACATACGCTCTATCCCTGATACTGAGCACTTTTACCCATAAATATGGTGTACCTGAATACTATATTTATATCACCGTATATATATATATATATATATATATATATATATATATATATATATATATATATATATATATATATCGGGAAAGGATTGTAGGGAAAACATATTGGCATCAGCGTCTCTCGTACTAAAGCTAACAGTTTTTTAACATTTTGTGAGAAATTCCTTTTTGCAAAAGGTCCAGCAGGGAAAGATTTTATGTGCCTGAAGAATGTCACAAGACTGGAAACTCGTGTAGCAGAAATATGAAGAATAAAATATAAGATATATATACTAAAAGAAATCTACATTATAAGCAAAAACTTTTGTGGTTTCTCTCTCTTGTAAATATATATATATATATATATATATATATATATATATGTGTGTGTGTGTGTGTGTGTGTGTGTGTTTGTGCTTGTATGTGTGTGTGGGAGGAAACTTCGATATATTTGCCTTTCTATATGCGCGTATACGAAGGAAAACACACATACTCACAGGTGTGTGTATAAGAAAAAACGTATTTTTTTTTTATCAATGCAGAGGAAATTGCACGGAAGGAAATATTCAGGCAGTTTATAAGAATGTTATTTTTAGTTTCAAAGTGTTCATTACGAAATCATTATTTATTTACAGACTTCAATGCAATGTGTGATTTAGAGTGTTCACACATGATATTCATGCTTGCTTTCTTCGACGTAAAAACTGTCAGATTCCACCCGCCCAAAAAGAAAGTACTTATTAAAAACAAATGACATCAAATGGTGATTCTTCCTTCTTCGTGTTCGATAATGTCTTGTGTGCATCATCTTTTATATTTCGGATTATACTGAGTATTCATATTAAAACGTCCAAATGTAACTTATAACAACCCTCTTCATTTTTATCAGCGAAGATACAAAAAACAAAATGGCGGTTTCCCTTCTAATATGTGTGTCACCCCAAAGTCAATAGGCTTCGTTCAATTTCACAACAAACCAAGAAAGCAAGTACGATTTACCTGAGTTGACACCAACCGGGTTTGGGGATGCGCGATTTACCCGTTGTCTGTGCTGACTCCGTGACGTGAACACCTGTATGAAAGGCTGTGTCTCATATCTGCGGGCGTGAAGAAAAATGCTTTGGACAGATGCATATAATAACAAATGTTCCAAAGAGGAAGAGTTCTGCAGTCTCTCATACATCGCACACGAGGATGAAACAGTCCACGCATGAAACAAGAAGCTTCGTGTGCAGCGTACAACCATAGTGTCCAAGAGTAGTAGGCATGCGTTTGTCTCGCGAGATAAAGGTAGCCCCTTGTTTGGTCAAAATTCATTCCTTTGAAATTACCGCTGAATTCCTTCTCCAAATACCAATTTCATATTTCTCTTTGATTTATCTATGTTGTGGTTCAATTTATGCTCGCAGAAAATGATTAGCCATGCTTTCTCCATACAAAACATATTTCCAAGTCAGAAAAATAAAATTAAATATTAAAATGAATAAAATGTCTGAGGAGTAGATTAACCAGATTTCCAATGCCAAACGATAGAATGTAAGAAACGTTAATAACAACAGCCTGATCAAGGCTCATCAGGTGTAAAAATCGTAACTACATATGAAAACAGGTAAATCGAACCCAAAATGAACCGAAGACCACCTGCCTGTCTTAGATCAGCATCAAAAAAACCTGACATTTATCTCTGCTCAAACTTTAAAAAAATTCCATGTGCTGTCAGGACGTAGGCGAATATGGCTCTCCATAGCTTCCTTTTCTTTATTCTCTGTGATTTCTTATGACCTCTTGGCAATAATAGCGGAGTAGTTTCCCGTTACCTTTTGTAGGGTTTTAAATTTAGAGTTTTCTTCTTTTTTTTTTTTTTTTTCCAAACATTTCACACCAAGCAAGGTGGGAGAGCCATTAGCACACAGGGGGTTACGGAGAGTGAAAGTGAGAGAAAAGAGTGGGTTTAGGGGGGGGGGGGTTGTGAGAAGAGAAAAAGAACAGGGATCAAGGCAGCAGAAAATGGTGATTGACATTGCATTTAAATTTTTAAAGATTGTTGTTATCAGGAAGCAAGTGAGAAGAACGGGAGTTCCAATGTCGGTAAATGCGGGGAAAGAAACTGTTGGAGTAGAAGTGGCGGTTACATTTAACTATTTCAGAAGTAAATGGGTGGGACCTAGATGCCCATCTAGTAGCACGCTTAAATTCATGCAGTCGGGACACCAGGGAATAAAGATCATCAGAGCAGTAGTTATGAAAATATTTCTAGAAAACACAGAGGGAACCGCTATCACATCTATGAGTCTGAAGTCGAGAAGCCAAATTCAAGGCCGATTTACATTACACAAGCTTCTCTGGATCTTCTTGAGAACCTCGAGATGAACGGCAGGGGTACCAGACGAGATATGGCAACAGTATTCAATGCAAGGACGAATGATAAATTTGTAGATATGTAAAGTGGACTCTGACGAGAAATACCTTCTGGCAAGTGGATGCAGCTATTGATTCAATGTAGTTGTTCCACTTCAAGTCAGTTGAAAACGTAAGGTTAAAAAGGTGCAGTGAGACACTCTCACGGAAACGAGCATCAACCATACTGATGATGGAGGGTAGGGACGTTCTTCGAAACTTCATACCATCCAAGGCTAGAAACTCCAATCTACCCTACTGTTTAACCTATGTCTTAGGTGGTAGATAGAATAATTATTATATAGAATAATGGCTTTGTGCGAATGTAAACGTAATAGACTCGTCCACATTTTGAACTCGTCTCGCTGATTCCACTGTCCGTGCCAAATACCTTCATGTTACCTACACATTCTGTGCTACTATACCGATTAATGAACCTGCTAACAAATACGAAATTAGCTCACCTAGGAGATAAAGCGACAGGAAATAGATATATATATATATATATATATATATATATATATATATATATATATATATATATATATATATATATATATATATATATATATATATATATATATTGAGAAAGAATGGATGAAGGAAAAAAGGAAAGAAAAATGAAAGTAAAAAAAAAAACAAAGAAAAAGTAGTTAGCTGAATTATAGACGTAGCACCTGTGTTCCTACGGGTGGACATTTGCGAAAGTTTGGTTTAAATTAGGGAAAAAATGACACTTTCTGTGATTGGTTAATAATATCCTAGGACTGGTCATTTTTGTTTTCTTCTTGCTGCTGGTGAAGATAATAAATGTCTTCTTTCTTACTAGCATTTGCATCTTTCTCCGATTACAATGCAAGCATTCATTAATTTGAGCAAATAACATAAATAATAATACCAACAGTAATAACAATGATAATAAAATAGCAACGCTTACAAAAGGCATATATATATATATATATATATATATATATATATATATATATATATATATATATATACACATACAGGGTGACTGAAAAGTAACTCCCTATTTTATGTATTAGTGGCCAGCCAGCCAGAAGTTCTGACTTAACACCCTGTGACATTTGGGGTTCGTTAAAGGAGTAAGTCTACTCTACCAAACCAAGACTTCAGAAGAACTTGAAGGGCGATTATAAGAAGTTATGTTTTCCATATCACAAGAATTCCTGGTGAAATCAGTTGATGCGATTCCTGGGCGGTTTGAGAATCTGGTTGCGAAATTTGGTGCCCATATCGAATTTTAATTAAAACCTCATGCTAAACGCTTTCCTCTCATATCCATTCCTTGTAAAAATTACAATTAATAAATAAATTATATAAGCATTTTAAAATGAGAAAAGTGCTCGAAGCTTAGATTGCTAAGTTTCCCGCTCATGCGATCTTCAGATGAATTGAACGCAAAAAATTATACATATATATATATATATATATATATATATATATATATATATAGCCACTAACTTCAACATGGAGTGGTGACAGTCTGTTTCATGTTTGAACGCAAACTTCAGGCCATGTGTGTTGTGTCTTGGTTCGGCTATTTATATATACTGGCCAATGGTGCATTATGGGTAGCAAGGTCTCTTGTGTTATCCTAACGGTTATTGGGTAGGGTGTGACGGTTTAGGTTCCAATTATTCTAAAGCCTATTCACTTGAAATCACACCAAAGGTACTGCCACTTCCATATGTATAATATTTTGTTTCCGAAGAGGAATATTTCAAGGATCTTGAGGCCATCAATATTCCAGTTGTAGCTGGTGCTATCGGATTGATTAAAAAAGTTTCCGATAGATTTACTGAAGACATTCCTGGTAGCCCATGCCTTTAAAAAACATTGTTCTCTCCATTACGAAGAGCTTTATCTATGCAAAATGTATGTGATCTTAATTTTTTTTTTTTTCTTTTACAAAAATGATCAGTGGAAAATTTCATGAATCCCTTTCTGACCTTAGATCTCTAGTTGGGACCCGGAAGAAAATGAGTATACAACAGAAATCAAAGGAAATAATAATAATAATAATAATAATAATAATAATAATAATAATAATAATAATAATAATAATGAAATTAATACTAATTAATTACTACATAAAGTTTCCTTAAAAATTATGCGTTGTCAAAAAGTTTCTCTCCGTTCTCTTGCACAGTGTTAATGAATTTCTCCCTAAAATATCAACCTGTCATTGAAATTGAAAATCTTTACTCGCCTGGTGATTAGGAAAATTATTGAAAATGATTGAATAATATCTACACAAAGAAAGACAGTATCTGGAAAGCATCACCATCATCATCATCATCCTTATCATCATCATTATTATTATGGTGTGAGAGAGCAACAGGCCAATAATGTAAGACTGCGGTGCAAATATCTGAAGACCAATATACCCGGCATGACATCGTCTGATAAATGTATACCAGCTCCATCCCACACAGCCAAGTGTGCGTAATGTCAGTTTTGTTTTGTTTTTTTTTTTACTTAAATACCTTCAGTTTGGGTAATCTAGTCCGATCAGACGGTCACCGACTGGGACCCAAGTATCTCCGTCTGACTCACAATTGGCCTCGTATGCCGCATCGATATCCAGCCACGATGCTTCTCTATTAACCGCACCTATGAACAGAGTTGCACTGAGCATGAACATTTAAGGAACACACCAAACTAGTTAAAGCCAGGCAACTGACAAGCAAATCTGCGCTAAACAAGAGTTTTACTCTATCCCAATTTCATTCAAAACGACAAAATATATACATGCTAACAACGCCAAACACTTAACGATAAGCGTCATACCTTGGCTAACATCAAGTCGGTATTATTTTTGTGTCTGGTATAAGTTTGCCAGTGATTAATTTTAAGTGCATTAATTACAGAGTCCCCTCCGAGGCCTATGAGTAAAAAGGACACTGTGGGAGAGTTATCTATACACATTCGTGACGTTTCGTTTAGATGGAGAGGGTTTTGGAGATCAAATGTGCAGTTCCACACAAAGAAATCTTTTGTAGCTCTGAGATGCTGATGGAATTTTAATCATGATTTTCGAAACCTTTCTTTATCTTATCTATTGCGCCTATCACAGCATAGATAATCGTAGTTTTAAGTCTGCACATTTTTGTTACTTCGATTTGCAGGTCCTTATAAGTTGACAGTTTTTGAAGTTTTTTTTGGAGGGGGGGCATTGGCAAGTAATATCAATTGATTAGCAGGTTCCTATTATTATTATTAGTATTATTATTATTAATTATCATTATTATTATTATTATTATTATTATTATTATTATTATCATTATTAATATTATTATTATTTATATTCAGTGAGTATTTGCATTAGTGCCTTGTAATATTCACTAGAGTTCATAGGAGTCCAAGTCTTCTAAAATATCCAGCAATTATTTCCTCAAAAGACTTTCGATTCTTCCATATTGTCATATTGACAATTTTCGTTTTTTCTCCGTTTTCTAAGATTTTTTTCGATTTCTTTTGAAACCTTCTTCAGAACTCTTACAAGTCCGCCGATAAAGATGACGATACCTTTCATGTTTCACGGGTGATTTTTGTCTCTCAACGTTTGGCCAATTATTCGGCTTTTTCCCCTAACGGCAACAGCGACATATACTTAAAAGATATTCTTGTTTGCAATGTTTAGATCTCTTCTGAATACCATGAGTTGTTTCAATTTCCAACTCCCGGATTATTTCTTCATTTTAAGAAATTTCTATTCCTTATTTCAAATATTTTTTTTTAAATTTAATTTGGATTACCTCCTTAAATAAATGTTGATCCATATATACAAACATACACACACACACACACACACACACACACACACATATATATATATATATATATATATATATATATAATCATTTGGACTCTAGTGCATATCACAGTGCATATATATATATATATATATATATATATATATATATATGATGTGAGACATTACGATATGAACAAAGTCCGACAATTATTTTAATATATTTTATTGTCATACGTTATTTGCATTGACTCAAATAGTTAAGCTAATGCTCTGTTTGTAATAAACTGTATTAACAACATTTACCGGCCTAAACGTGAAATTTTCCTAAAAAAATGTCCTTCGACAGGAATCGAACCTGTATTCTACAGGGAAGCGTCATATAACCAGACATGTTATACCAGTTTAAGCTACAGAGGGGAGGGTGTGATGTCATTTGTTCATGTCTAGATACGCTTCGAGCAGATATGACCGTTTGGAAGATTGTAGTTTAAAAGCAGTAAAATCAACCTTGCTAACCAGACGCTCCTATATATATATATATATATATATATATATATATATATATATATATATATATATATATATATATATATATATATATATATATATATATATATAGCTACTGGTTCTTTCTCCTGAAGATGATTATAGACGGAATTGACACCTTGGGAGAAATGAATAAAGTCCCTGAGAGAGAAAATTATAATTTCCAATATATATATATATATACAAGGTGTATAAAAATACTTTTAAAAACTTTAGGGTTGATTCCTGACCCCATATGTCCAAAATGACAAGTCTAACATAGTCTAAATGGCAACACAGCGCCATCTACCGTAAACTATCTTGAAACTTAATAACTCACAAATGAAGGATTTCCAGATATATTTTTATATGGACTTTTGTCCTTGTTTTGGTGTGAGGATCCCGCTCCCACTGTCTAGCAAAGTATTTTTGATACAGCATATATATATATATATATATATATATATATATATATATATATATATATATATATATATATATACAAGTGTGCATTTCATGAAATAATTTAGACAAGTTTTGTCTACTTATTTTTAATAGGATCTTATATTTACGAATGAATTTCTTAGTATCCTTATTAAAGGAAGAAAGAAAATTACCATGTTGATATATATCCTTTTTATTCCTGAGTGCTTTCGACATTAGCACAATGTCATCTTCAGGGTCTTGTTTTTGCTAAGAGAAAATTGCTGTGTTTATATGAAAATTATTTTTTATTTGTGAAGGGAAGAACGATATAAAATATTTAAGTAAATTTTCTGTTTTTAATTAAACGGTATCAGTTACATTTACCGGCCTGAATGTTCGAGAAATGTCGTAGAAAACATGCGTTCTCCGACAGGAATCGAAACTGTATTCCTATATGGAGATATCATTTCACCTGACGTGCTGTACCATTCAGCTACAGAGGAGCGCCTGGTTAACGAAGTCCGCGTTACTGTTTTTTAACACACAATCTTCGTCGATTTTTCTTGATAGATCATATCTGCTCACGAAACGTATTTTAACGTAAACAAAGACAACATATAATGAAATGGATTATGTCCGACAATTATTTAATATATTGTCCGCTTATATGTTACTTTTATAGATACAGTTTATTTAATTAAATGCTCCGTTTTTTAATTAAACACTATTAATTACATTTACCGGTCTGAATGTTCGAGAAATTTTGTAAAAAATATGCCTTCTTTTATTTAAGCTGACATGCTGTAACATTTACTTAATTAAATTGTATTTCTAAAAGTAACATATAAAAATATATTTGTCAAATTTAATCCTTTTCATTATATATATATATATATATATATATATATATATATATATATATATATATATATATATATATACTTAAATGTTTTATTATTTAAAACCTATGATATTTTTTAAAAAGTATTGAAGAAAAAAACACTTTTTTATACTTTGGAAAAAAATAGTTTTTCATTTACAAAATTACAAGCAAGGCTACAGTAAGAAGAATTTTGGCGCAATGAAATCTTCTTTTTGCGTTTATATCCAGCAAATTTATTTTTCCTTATAACGTTTTGTTGATTTTAACTAATATCATCGTCACCTCTGAAGTATTTCCTTCGGTCTTCTGATTCGTAATTTTATCATTTTTTATTATGTTGCTTCTTGTCGCTGTTCTTGTGACTGTAGTGGTTGTTATTGTTATTGGCGTCGTCGTTGTTGTTGTTGCTGTTGTTGTTGTTGTTGTCTTTATCGACTTTAGTGCAAATAACGATGTCACCAAAGCAGGTGCTAGTGCCACTCAAAATACGTTAGTGCACTTTGTACGTTGTGTCTTAATAGGCACACACGCACACACACAGAGAGAAAACAGACACATATATAGAGACACACGCCTTTCTCTCTCTCTCTCTCACTTCTCTCTCCCTCCCCCTCTCTCTTTCTCCCTTGCAATTTACATCACTTACTTTCTTTACTCTCTTCTACCTCCTTCAAGCTGTGTTTTTCTTCCTTCAACAACCAACTTCCATTTCTTCCCGCTGCCATTTTATCCTCAAGGGTGAATCATATCAGGTCACTCATTTCTTCCTGTCTTATTGCATCGACATAATAATCTGAATAGAGATTATTTTTTTTCTTTTATTTGTTGAGATATTTTGCTTGCTTGTTTCTTTTCCGAAAGACGACGATATATGGACATTTTCTAAAAGTTATTGCTGTTTAAATGATTCCAAGTCCACTCTTCTTAAAAAAGAGATTAGAAAACTGAAACACTGAGTGCTGTATTTTAGGATGGTGGTCGATAGAACTTGAAAAAATAATTCTTTTGTTACTTCTATGTTTTTTTTTTAAGAACATTATCTTCATTCTTTGTGCCTTCTTCCTTCACTTTTTTATTATTATATTTGATGTTTTTCTGCGCCGTATGTCTTGACATAAAGCATTCGAAATCAGTCTGTATTTCAACATATATTTTGTCATACTTATGTAGGTACCACCAAAAATAGCAATACCTAAGTTTTAAAATGCATTTTAAAAATGTAAACATGGTCTTCCGGTCACACCACGTACGATCATCGAAGTTAAGCAACATCGAGCCTGATCAATACCTAGATGGGTGACCCCGTGCTCTAAGCTTGAATGTGCAGGTAGTATAATGGATAACAGCTCGTAATTAGAAGTCGGAGAGATGAGTTCCATTTCCAGTTGGGGGCGATATATTCACTTACGCGCAAGTAGTCTTGGAAAAGTCATGAATCCGCCTCGTCTCCCTATATATATATATATATATATATATATATATATATATATATATATATATATATATGAGATGGACTCTCTTGGCTTAGTTCCTAAACACCAGCACGTATGATTTGATTATAGTGGTGAAGACTTTGTGCACTCTTTTTGAAGTACTGAATAAAGAGACCTGGTGCACTAAGTGCCACAAGGTCCCCAAACGACCCTCCGCAGGTTTTGAATTCAGAGCTGTCCTTCTCCTAGACCAGTTGCTATCCAAGGCTATAGAACACAGTCTGTCCTGCTATTTAGCCATAGCTTTAAGGAGAAGAAGAGGATTAATTCTTTTCCCAATACACACACACACACACACACACACACACACACACACATATATATATATATATATATATATATATATTCATGAATCATTCATACAAAAAACAAATATTGAGGTTAATGATTAAAATGGCGACAATACTTCGTCGCAAACTATCTAAATAAGATACATCAACCCCGAACCTGTATATGAATGATATGATCCCCGTTTATAAATTCCAGTTGCATAAGGTCTTTTTAATTTTACAAGCTTTCGTCTGTTCCTACAGACATCATCAGGTATGGAAGTAGATTTTGTTTTTGTTTTTGTTTTTACTTCTCAGTAATAACAACACAACGAAAATAGAGATGTAATCCGAAAAATACTATGAGAAATGTGTTATTGTTTTGGAACGTGCGGTCGCAACGCTGAGTTTGAATTTAAATTTTAAGATTCTGCGTTTTTGTACAAAGTGTGGGTATGTGGTTTCTGGCTGTCTAATAAATTAACTATACAACCTGAATAATGAATTAATGTATACAGTTATTATTAGTGAATTACGTGTATATACATAATAAAATATAAACGAGTGGGGTGTATGTATTTATATCTGGAGAGTATATATATATATATATATATATATATATATATATATATATATATATATATATATATATATATATATATATAGTACAGGTAATGGATCCGTTGGTATATAATCCGAGTGGATCCTAATAATATTAATTATTAAAACTTATCCATAGAGAGCTCGATGTTTTTATTTTAACAGAGCATATGTGTTTTTTAAAGCAAAAAAATAAAATACCTCAACATAGATATAGTCTATTTGAAGTATGAACATGTAAATGTACATATATGTATTTATGTATGAAAATATGTACGCATATAAGTGTGTTGGACAGCATAATTCATTCCATTGTGTGCTCCGGTATTACCCACAATCTGAAAACCTATAACTCAGCTAATTTACATTAATCTTAATGGGCTTAGGTTTAAATTTCCCATCACTTACATACATGTACATTTACATGTTCATACATATACGCCACGATAGGTAGACATACACCCCCATATATATGCACATGTATTCATATGTAATTTGGAATTTATTTCT
This sequence comes from Acanthosepion lycidas, assembly GCA_963932145.1. Classification (NCBI taxonomy): domain Eukaryota; kingdom Metazoa; phylum Mollusca; class Cephalopoda; order Sepiida; family Sepiidae; genus Acanthosepion; species Acanthosepion lycidas. Next base: position 115,157,566 of record OZ010572.1, on the reverse strand, counting down.
ATGCCTACATTTCGGGATTAATTCGCCCCGTTGATTTAATAGTTTGCATTGATCTTTACATTTTATTATCCTGATTTTTTCTTCTAAACATACCTTGCTCCATACGCCCACACTAATCGCTAACGCAAACCAACTCTAACAAGTCGTCTACGAGGGGAGGACTGACATTGGAAATAAATTTAAAACAATGTTCCGAGACAAACACTTAGAGACTGGTGATAGCCATATACAGAACGGCTTGAAATAGACTATATCTATGCTGAGGTAATTTTGGGTTTGGCTGTAATATATATATATATATATATATATATATATATATATATATATATATATAGCGAGAGACAGAGAGACAGAGAGATTCATTGATTGATTGATATATAAAAGGAAGGTTGAAAACAGCCGTTCTTAAAAGATATACAAAAAGTGCTCAGTACAAAATTCATTGTCGAATATCTAGTGCTAAGATATTCAAGAAATGGTTAAAATGCCATCCTACCTTGCAACCCGTGTTTCAACCGCAAGGTCTCCTCAGGCAAGTGGAAGAATATTTATTATTGAAAAAATTACAATAATTGCGGCACAAGGCCAAAAGGAGAAGTGTGGTGAGGCTGGTCATCATTAACTATCCTAAACCTAGCTAATCCGATTCACGACCAATTTATTCATTGCAAGTAACACAAATACCACAAGAAGTCATCCTTCACCATTTATTTCTACATATACCACAATACCCCATACGCAATGGGAACCTGCAAAAACATCTCGTGATTTAAAAATTTCTTATGTACAAATGTTCATATATATATATATATATATATATATATATATATATATATATATATATATATATAAGACATTTTCTATACTTATACGTTCTTTTTATAGATACAAATATTTAAGTAAATGCTCTGTTTATAATAAACAGTATTAACAACATTTACCGGCCTGAATGTCCGAGAAATTTTCATAGAAAATATGTGTCCTTGTGCGTGCTTGTAGCTGTTGGGATTGTGGCTGAAGTACAGTCTTCTTCCCAGGGTACTATTTTGAAAGGTGTCCTGCAGCCTCACAGGACCAGCACAGAAGACGATGACCTTCTACCACGACATAGATTGGCCGACCGCCACAAGTCAAAACATTTGTGATGTCCATGTAATTCTCCCTGTTGATGGTCACCATAATTTTGACATCACCAGTTGCTATACCCGCCTTGCTTTTCATCGCCGAAACATGATTTATCTCTCCAAACTTCGGAAATAAGTAACTCAGGTGGTCCTCCATGATGAACAAGGACACTCCATGCGAAGTCACACTTGTTTTCCTCGTTCTCATCTATTCGAGTTTGTTGTTAGGATATTGCCGGCCATAGCTTTTGCGGGATCTTCGGTTGCCAACAGGATCTCCCACAATGCGTTACTTCGCCCAGCCAGCACTTTGGCCCTAATAGTGAGGCTCTTCAGGGCCTCCTCCATGCATTTCCTGTTGGCTCCGATCAATTTGTATGTTTTAACATCCGTAGTTAACAGGGAAATAGTCTTCGTATTCACCGGCTCTAGAAACGACGGCACTAGTAACAATTCAATCCCGGAAATAAATTGTTCGAACTGATCTTTAAGATTATTATAAGTCTGGTCTTTTTTTTGGGGGGGGGGAGTTCTATTTCCTGCCCACGCCGACGGGCTTATTGCATTAGGCGTCGGTTCAAGAAGCTGAGACTTCTTCATAAAAAAATCCCAAAGAAAACAACGGACGAGAATTGACGTACAGAAACCAAAGCAAATACACAAAAATACAACAATATTGACGGACGCAGACCAAATAAAACTTATTTGAACAATAAATTGAACAATAAATTGCAAATTCAACTAGCGTAGAAACATGGCTGACTGATTGAATGCCAGGCAAGCGGAAGGATGTCCAAGACAGGGAACTACTCCAATATACCAGAACACCGAAAATGAGAGTGTAAAAACATGAGGATAAGGGTAGAGGAGAGAAGAAAAAATATTTATTGAGTTTTATTTCACTCATCCAGGTTCATAGTTACCTAAACATATCTTCTTAAATGCCTGCACCCAGACATAATTTCCTTTCTCTCGTTTAATAAAACACCTTTATCAGGACACGTGGTAATAGCCAATTTCTCTTCCTGGCACAGTCAGCAACACTTACCACGAATACTGCCGCGTTTTGCCTTCATTACCATTCTTCTCCTCCTGCCATATCTTTCTTTTATTTCCAGACACGATCGGTCAACTTGGTGTCGTCTCTGTGGTTTTTCAAGCTAAAAGACTAAGCGTCATTATAAAATGTCTTCTTGAAAGGGCCCTCAATACATCTAATGTATATTTTCTTGAAACCATTCATCTCACTGACACATCAGCAATGTAAATGATGTCTTCCGTGCAGCACATACCATCCAATGGGCAATTATTTTTATTTTTGCAGTTGCATATCTTCTTTTTTTCCCTTCCATCTCTTTACATCTCCAAAATTTTAACGTTATGATTCTTAATTACATTCTCCAAGTTACCAATGCAACTCCAGTTGACCATATTCCGATTAAACACCTTAGCTAATAAAGAGTTTTTAAGAAAATTCTTATCCAATAACTTAAAAAATATTTTTTCCAATTTCTGTTTTCAACTGCAAATTAAAAGGCGGGTGGGGGTGAGGGGGTAATAAACCAGATCGTATCTCTGCTCCTGGTTTTACATTTAGACTGGGTAAGAGGTGTAAAAACCAAGTTGGTAATATGCTCTTCCTCTCTCAAAGCATTTTTCTATTCTTTTTTGTTATGATTAAAAATCGCCTTTGTGGACGAATTTCTTGACATCCTACATTCAACTCCCCACTCGAGATATGCTTTGACCTGATTTATATATATTTATCAATAATTCTGCACAAATATATATATATATATATATACACACACACACACACACACACACATATATATATATATACACACACACACACATACATATATATATATATATATACATATATATATATATATATATATATATATATACACACAATTATAAAATGTTATTTTCCACAGTTGAATTAGACCAGGAAACAGTAGTATTAAAAGTAATCAATACACGTATAAATAAAATTAAAAAAATTTAACATGCAGAGATTTTAAATTTAAAAAAAACTAATTAGGAGATCAGCAGATCACGCTACCTTGGTTTCAACCTTTAATTGAAGATACCGAAAATTTTGAAACTAAGGTAGTGTAATCGGCTGATCTCCTAATATATATATATATATATATATATATATATATATATATATATATATATAGAGAGAGAGAGAGAGAGAGAGATGGCATTGAAACGTGAAACTGACAGTGTTGATATATATATATATATATATATATATATATATATATATATATATATATATATATATAATGCCTATTCAAGCAGTAGTTTTTCATCGATAACGTTTTCTAAAAGGCAAACAATGATTTATATATAATAAATGATAAATCTTAGCTGTTTGTTGCACTCATTGAGTGGTATGTATCGGCTAATCATATTTTTAACTGCTATTTTATCCTTATAATTAGGCTGCATCTGGTTCCAATGGAATAAGTTAATAGGGCGTTTATTTTTGTTTGCGCCAGGGAGTAAGCTTGTGTTATTTTTTTCTAAATTTCGTTAACGCTAATTTTATTTGTTCATCGTCACCATTTGCTCCTTCATACACGAAAATACCTCACATACACTGAGCACCGACTAAGAAAAAACTAAGCCTCGAGTTATAGCTGATTAGGGTTTGTTTAATATTGTCGAGTTCCTTACAGAATAATATCTCCGTAGAAGAGATTACTTCGGACTGGTAAATCATGTTTCTTTTTTCTTTTTTATAACGGCTATTTTGTGAGGATTTTCTCTTTTGTAGAGGTACAAGAGGTACCATGAAGAGATTTGATTTTGAAAAGTTTACATAAGATTTTATTAGTAAGAATTTTGAGCGTACGCACACAGACAGCCACACACATACACTCATATATATATATATATATATATATATATATATATATATATATGCGTGCGTGTGTTTATCTCTATGTGTGTTCATTTGACTATTTTATGTAACGTATAATATTTGCGTTTTTTCTATATAACATAATTTGTTTTAACACCTAATTGATAATGACAGGTTTCCTGTAAATATTATTTTATATACACGCATATAATAATAATAATAATAATAATAATAATAATAATAATAAGAAGAAGAAGAAGAAGAAGAAGAAGAAGAAGAAGATAGAAGAAGAAAAATATGACTCATCCACAGAGTTAAAAAAAAAACAATTTCAAAAACTGCCAAATTATAAGGACCTGCTAATCGAAATTCAAAACTACGATTATCCCACTCTCCCCATCCGTCCACCTCCGACCCGCTTCACCCAGCCAGAGAAATGGGAAAAAAGAAGAAAAGAAACTGTTCCCCAATGTAGAGGAAAGTGGACAGACGAGAAGCAGAGAGAAACCTTTCTACCCGGAAGAGGGACACTTGGGCCCTCTATTAAATATTAACTCCGTCGATGGAAAGTTGGTGGAGAACACCACAATTTCCCCAAGGCCCCAGGTGTGATAACCTGCATAAGGGACACGGGAAGTTACCTGAAAGTGTGGTCCGACCTGTTCCAGGCGAAGGACGCCATCCCAGATCTACGTGTGGCCCATATGGGAACCCCGTAAACTCTTGAGATTTTGTGCAGGGATATTCCCGGTAATGCTCCATCACTCTCTATATAGAGTTTTAAAAGTAATATATTCCAGGGAAGTTGGCGGTTTTGTTCGAGATGGACGAATGACGTCGGAAATGGTCACGGTAAGACTAGGACAATCCGCCGCCGTTCTCAACCCAGCAGATTTCCACCCAGTATGTGAAAAGGGACCTTTCTGTTTTTCTTTTTTTCTTTTTCATGTCTATCAAAATAGCCAGTTTGAACACGGATGAGCTGAAAAAATGGGGTACGGCGACTCGCCTGCTTCGTGACCTTTTGTCGTTCGGTGTGGATGTCGCCGCAATGCAGGAAACGCACTTTGTCTGCAACGTTGATGCTTGTGTGTTGTCTAACGACTTTGTCGTATATTCAGAATACGGACACGGACTGGCCAGAGGCGTTTCCTTAAAGCGTACCCTGTATGCGAAAGTGGAACATGACCACGTCGATGCTGAGGGCCGATTGATTGTGGCCGATATTGCCGTGAAAATTGGTTCGGTTCGGATGGTTGCGGTTTATGCGCCCAACGACCATGGGGAGAGCGTCTCGTTTTTTCGTGAGCTTGGATAGATTCGTTGCGCTTAGTCTTAACGGGGGACTGGAATGCCGTCCTGAACCCCAAGTTAGACAGGAAGAGTGGAGCTAGCAGGAGGTCGATCGATTGTGGCTTAATTGAATTTGATCTCGTCGATAGATACCGGGTCGATCACCCAGAGAGGGAATGTGGACGTGGGCACGTAATTGGCCGTCTAATTTTAGTGAGAAGAATCAATCTAGATTTGTTAGATTTGTCCACTTTCTACTGGTTTGGCTATACCGACCACAGACTCCTCTGTGCCTGAGTGGCGTTAGACTATAGGCCTAGAATGGCTGGCTACTGGAAATTCAAGCTCTCTACTGGACAGGTGGAACTTCCGTCAACAGCTGAATAGTGTCGTGCAGTGGGAATTAGTGGGGCGGTTATTAGAAACAGGTGATGGGAGGAGCTTAAGAATAGTATTAGGTCCTTCACCACCAAATTTAGCCAGTGACTCGCATTAGATAAGGCTAACAAGGTGAAGAGTCTTAAAGATAGTCTTTCCCGGGCAGTGACTGGGAGGGATCCCCTAGATATATACTTAGCTAGGGAGCCTCTGCAGTGCGCGGGTGGTGAGCGTGTTATGGGACCTTACCCATAATAACATAATGGACTATTCCATACGTAATAAATACTGCGCCTCAAGAGGAAGCAGGGAGTTCAGTCTGAAGTCTGGAGTGAAGTCCGTCAGAAGTCTGTCAGGAGTCTGTCAATCAGTCAGAGCGAGCGAGTCAGTCGAGTCAGAGGCAGTCCGAAACAGACTCGCGTTCAGACAATTACTACTAAACCTGATTGTTCGTACTAACACTTTCTACTTCTCTGTATATATTCCTGTTTGTAATATATCTGTGTTATTCCATATCCGTGTTCGAGTTCTTCTTTATTGGTTCTACTTGGACTATCACCGTGGTACAATGAAGCGGGCCATAACAGTGGCGACAAGGAAACCAACTCTCTACGCGGAGGACATACCTTTTTTTTTTTTTTTTGCTATCCGTCGCGCATAACAAGTGGCGACGAAGATTCGAACTCTCACGTGAAGAACAAACAACAAAATCACCTCTCGTCAACATAACAAGAGACGATGAAGAAACCCCTAAAATGGAAATACGAACCTTATACTCGGAGGACATAATTTTTTGCTATCCGTCGTACGTAACAATGGATGACGATTAAATTCTAAAAAAAAAAAGAAAAATTTCTTTTCTTGATATCAAATTTCACTGACAACAAAGGAAAGTTGTTTTTGCGAGCACAAGCTACAGAATATCAGGTTACACAAAAAAATACGTTAACATGGAAGATCTTAAGTCAACCATTATGGAACTTATCAAAATCCAGTTTGAACAACAACAAAGGTACGAACAAAAACATCTAGCAATGCAAGAATTATTGTTACGTGCAATGGCAAATAAGGATCAAAAACCCGAGAACGAATAAGTTCTCTGTCAAGACGCTATTTGGAGTAATATCGAAGATTTCAAGTACGCACTCGACGAAGATAAAACTTTTGCAAATTACTTCCGAAGGTATGAAGATCTATATGATTTTGACTGCAAAGATTGGTCAAACGCACGTAAAGTACGCCTTTTATTAAGAAAATTAGACACAGGCGAATATACCAAATTCGTTATTTATATCCTTCCCAGAAAAACAAGCGAGTTAACGTTCAAAGAATCTATAAAATTGCTAACAGAACTTTTCAGCCATAATACTTCACTATTTCATAAAAGATGGAAATGCATGAACCTTGCAAAGAAGGATAGCGACGATTACGTAACTTTCGCATCGATTGTTAATAAATATTGTGACGACTTCAAATTATCGGAACTCAGCCCTGACAACTTCAAATGCTTAATTTACGTCCAAGATCTGGTTTCAACCAAAGACGCAGAAATGAGACGTAGAATACTTACTAAATTTGTAAATGAACAAGATCTGACACTTCAAAAGCTAGCTGAAGACTGCCAGAGATGCGTCAGCGTAAAAAAAAAGACTCTAAGGACATAGAACTAGCTGGCATGGCATGCATACGCAAAGTACGAAGACAAACAAATTTTCCCTCCTCACAAACAAAGCAAACAAATTTTCCCTCCTCACAAACAAACCAAACTGATTTTCCCGCCTCAAGAACAGGTAAAACAAAATTTTCTAATTATAATCAACATAAAAAGAAACTACTACCAAGTCCATGCTATCGTTGTGGGTCTTAGCATTGGGTTAAAAACTATACATATCGTGCTAAAACTTGTCTGTCATGTAAAAAAGATTGACCACAAAAGTTTTATTGGTATAGAAAAGAAAGCAGAATAAGAATTACAAGAACCGACCAAACAGATGAGACTAATATAAGAAAATATGTACAAGTTGAAATGCAAAATAGAAAAGTTAGGTTACAGCTGGATTCTGGCTCAGACTTAACTATCATAAATCTACAAACATGGAGAAAACTGAACCAACCTGTCATGTTAAAAACGGATAAAAGTGCGAGATCAGTTACGGGGAGAAATATAAAATTCGAGGGTGAAATAATCACAAACGTAACATTTAACGGAATGACGAAAAAACTAAAAATGTACGTCTTAAGAAATACCGAAAACCTATTCGGGACAGACTGGATGCAAAAATTCGAATTGTGGGATCTACCTATTAGCACCTACTGCCAGAATGTAAAAAGCTTATCAACCGAGGCAGACAAATTAAAAGGAAAACTAAAAACGAGTTTCCCCGAAGTATTTTCGGCAGGTCTCGGAAAATGCAAGAAAATGGCAGCTAATATCAAAATAAAGGATAACGTTCAACCTATTTTTTTTTTTTAAAAGGAGTGTACCGTTTGCGTCAATAGAAAAGATTGACCAAGAATTATCTAGACTCGAAAATACGGGCATATTGAAAAAAGTAGAGTACAGCAAATGGGCCGCACCGACGGTCTGCGTTAAAAATAAATCAGGAGAAATTCGAGTTTGTGCTGATTTTTCTACAGGTTTGAACGCAGCAATAAAGGACTACCACTATCCGCTACCCAGTCCTGAAGAAGTATTCACTCAATTAAATGGCGGAAAATATTTTTCAAAAATTGATCTAAGTGAGGCCTACCGGCAAATTCCAGTTGATGAAGAAAGTTCAAAACTACTATGCATAAACACATACAAGGGATTGTACAGATACCAAAGACTACTATTTGGAATTAAAGTAGCGCAGGCTATTTTCCAGCTGACAATGGATACGATGCTGGCAGGACTAGAATACACAATAACATATCTGGATGACATATTGATTAATAGCGAAAGCGTTGAACAGAACTGGCAACATGTACAAGAAGTGTTTAAGAGAATTCAAAGCTACGGATTCAAAGAGAAAGAAAATAAGTGTGATTTTTTTCATGAAGGAAATTAAATATCTTGGCCATATAATAGACCAAGAAGGTAGACGTCCAGACCCTGAAACGTCTACAGCAATAAAAACAAAATGCCAGTTCCTAAGAACATAACAGAATTACAAAGTTTTCTTGGATTAGTGAATTACTACCAGGAATTCATACCTCAAATGCATAAACTTCGCGCACCATTGAACGAACTGCTAAAGAAAGAAAAAGTTTGGCAGCGGACAGACCAATGCCAGGAAACAGAGGACACCCGGGTAAAAATAGAATGAAGTCGCAAATGCGAAGCTATGTATATTGGAAGAATATGGACCAGGATATTTTTCAAATGGTGGAAATGTGCAAGGGTTGTAATTTAGCAGCTAAAGCACCGCCAATCATACAGTAGCCTTGGTCTGAAACCGATCGTCCATGGTCAAGAATACACGCAGATTATGCAGGACCAATTGACGGCTTCTACTATTTAATCATAGTTGATAGCTACAGTAAATGGCCGGAGGTTTTTCGGTGCAAAAATCCTACTACAGAAACGACCATAAATTTCCTCCACGAGCTATTCGCTCGGTTTGGCGTAGTGGACGAGCAAAGTAACACATAACGGAACGCAATTTACGTCAACAGGTTTCTAAGAGTTTTGCGAAATCTATCAAGTAAAACATAAAATCCCCGCCTTACCATCCAAGATCAAATGAACAAGCGGTAAGATTCGTGGATACTCTCAAAAGAGCATTACGAAAAGCGTACAATGTGCCTATGGAGAAAGCATTACAGCAATTCCTACAGGTATATAGAATAACGCCAAATAATGCGACACGATCAACATTATCACTAGCAGATATCATGTTTGCATGGAAAATCAGATCAGCGTTCGATAAATTATTACCAAGTAAAACAAAACAAGTAACACAGTCCTACACACCATAAAGAGAATTCCTCCCATGGGAAAAAAGTTTTTTTTGAGGCATACAAAAGTAATACCTCTTGCTGGGAACAAGGGATAATTGAGAAAAGAATTGGCAATATGATGTACATAGTTCAAGGAAAAATTCTTACACAGAAGACCGGTAAACCAAATAAGGAAGAGACCGTTATAGGAGGCTAACTGTCCAACTCAAGAAGAGGCATTGGACACGATTTTCGACACATTCGATATAACAAGACCTCAAATAATGCCATTACCAAGAAAATCGTCTAGAAAAAGAAAATTTACTGAACCTTTGGAAATAGATCCAAAGAAAAAAAGATATTAAAAAAACCCTGCTACGCAAAGTTTTCGGAAGGGGCGGTGTTATGTTATTGCCGTGTTGTCTGGCCTATGTGGAAGCACTGTAGCTGATGGGGATCGAGCCAGCATTTCCGCGTATGCCGAAGACGTGTCCAATTTCGTGTCGTCCCGCAGCGACATTGAGGTGGTGCTCAACGGCACGAAAAGGTCACGGGGGCCGAGATTGCCGCAACAAGCGGTTAAGTGCCTGGAAGGGCGTCGACCTTCCGGGGACCTTTGCTTGGACCCGCCGCATTCTCGGAGTGTTTTTCGAGACCGAACTCGAGCTGGAGAAAAATTCTTCTGAAGTGCAGGCAAAGGCCGGCGCGTCGGTTGCGAATTGGCGCTGAAGGCAGTTATCCTTGAAGGGGAGGGCTGATGCTTATACCACTTATGTCATTCTTCTCATCTTTTACCGGTTGGCTCTACTTCCTTTCTGTAAGGAATATAAAAAGGCGATCGAGCGCTTACTTTCCTCCCTTTTGTGGGTGGTCGCAAGCGTCACTTTGACAGATCTGTCTGTGCCCAACATCTGTGTCATGGAGGGCTGAGAATGCCACACGCCTCGAGTTTAGACTTCCTACGCCGCGCATTGACAGAGGATTCGATTTTTAAAGAGGAATGAGAAGACCACATTCTCTCACCTTACCATCACTCCTCCGGTTTCGAGGGCTGAGCGCAATCGTAGGCATAGGCGAATCTTGTATCCGGAATTAGTGGAGGGGGTCGTGAAGGATCCAATCTGCAGTCAGTTCGGTTTGTCGGCGACCGAGTTGCGCTCTTTCTTGTCTTGGGCGCCAGCGGCGGGTTATCTCAGCAAACCTGAATTTTCGCTTACCTGGCGATTGGTTCAGAATCACTAAATGACGTAGCGTTCAAATGGGGCTTGGCGGATTTGCCAAACTGTCAACGATATGACCATGGGTTAGAGGAAATGGTTTCTAAAGCCTTCTATAATCTTCGAGTTCGCCCTCTTTGAGACTATGTCGACGAGTTGATGGCTCGTATCGCTCCCGAAAAGCTCGTCTCATTGATAACGCATACACGCATGACAATGTGTCCCCCCGTATTCTGGGGTGAAATGGCTGGTGTTTCAGGCTCGAAGGGTGATTTGGACGACGCGAATGGGGGAAATGTTGCGCTGCGATCGCTATTTTCATCAGGATCTGACCAGATACTTTCAGCATCAGCTCAGGATGAAGATGCGAATTGATAAAAAGCAGTTATCCACAGATTTCAACGAATTCTTGGTCACTGTAGTGAACCTGTTTTTTTCCTGAAAGGGACTGGCCATTATTTTCTAAGTCACAGAAGGATGGTTTCCCGAGGAAACCTCCCCTGGTTAAGATAAACTCTTCACAGTGTACCTAGTTAATGTGAGTAAGTCTCGTTCCTGGCCTATTCCTGGCTTCAGCTTTTGTTATGATCCAAGTCGAGATTCCCAACCTCCCCCGTTTGTTTTCGCCCTCCCTTTTCATCTCGACTGGGTCAGTTTTTGAATGTTCAAATGCCCATAATTTTTAACCTTTCCCTTAGTGATAGCGCCTCTTGATTTTGTTAGAAGACAGAATACAGCGATCACTCTTATTTTTGTGGGGTGGACTGATCCTACTAAAATCATTCCTTCTTTTTCGGGGTCATCACCCCACCATCATTTCATTGATAAATTTTATATATATATATATATATATATATATATATATATATGGATTTATAACTCGAGGCTTAGTTTTTTTTCCTAGTCGGTGCACAGTGTACGTGAGGTATTTTGGTGCATGAAGGAGCAAATGGTAACGGATAAATTCTTATGGTAAACGGATATTAGCTTAGATGTGGCCGAAAGAGAGGATCGAACTCATTTGATCTAGCGAGACAAGCTTGCTAACTTATTACACCACGTGTGTGTGTGTATATATATATATATATATATATATATATATATATATATATATATATATATATATATATATATATATATATATATATATATATATATATATATATATATATATATATATATATATATATATATATATATATATATATATATATATATACTGTTTATTATATGTATGCGTGTGTATATATATATACCTTTGCACACGTAAGAATATTCCAAGTGTCTCCTGAAAAACCTGCTAAATAGCCTTAAACACACACACACATATATATATATATATATATAGGGAGAGACTTAATCATTAATTATTTAAGGAGGGGATTCAAAAACATAATAAAAATATTTGAAAATAAATTATAGAAATTTCTTTTAAAATTTTAATCTGAAGGGAAAATAATGATATATATCTTCGTTCCCGAAGTCAGAACATATATATTTGTGTGTGTATGTGTGTTTGTGTATGTGTGTGTATGTGTGTTTGTGTATGTGTATGTGTGTTTGTGTATGTGTGTATGTGTATGTTTGTTTAATGTGTGTCTAAATTAGGGTTTGATTTAGAAAATGTTCAACTGAAATTTACCGTTATCCTTCTTATCAAAAATTTGTTCTCCGTTCGCTTGCCCAAACGTGTAATGAATTTCTAGCCTAAAATATCAGCCCCTTCTTCGAATTGAAAATCTTTATTCGCCTGGAGGTTAAAAGCAGAAGGATAATTTATTGATAATGATTGAGTGATATCGACACAAAGAAAGAAATACTCCATGACCATCATCGGTTCGCAGGACAGACTATACGGAAAGACAACGAGAGAAAAAATAGGAGAGTCAGTAAAAGAGGAATGGAGAGAAAGAAGAAAAGAGAGAAGCGATTTAAAAGGAATGGGAAAATGCGATGAGCGAAAAGAGAGCAAGAGACAGAAGGAAAAAGAAATGGACGAAAGTTAAAATGAGAAAAAAAATGACAAGAACGTATATGGCGCAGGTGTGAGTGAAAAAAAAAAAAAGAGAAAATAAAGAAGAAAAAGAGATTTGAGTTAACAAGACAACCAAGAGAGTAACATACGGTTAAACGCGAGTGAGATAGCAAGAATATAAAGGATACAAAAAGAAAGAAAGAAAAAAAGAAAGAAAGTAGGAAAGAGGAATGCAGGTAATAAAGAAAATGAATGAGAAAGCAAAAGAAAAGGAAAACGTGGTAGAAGGAGTAAAGAGAGAGAATGAAGGGATAATATTAGGTTGGTGCAAAAATAATGTCGTTTTATCACATAGTAACATATGTGAGAAAACGACATTATTTTTGCACCAACCTAATAAATAGTTTTTGAAGATAGGGTAAGGAGAAATAGGCAGAGAGTGGACAGAAAGTGCTTGAAGGAAGAGTTAAAAGATAGAGGCTGCAGGAAAAGCGGAAGAGAAGAATAGATTCTAACAAGGAGATGCTTTATCGCCTCTGTTCGTCTGGTCTTTCCGATCGGAATCGTAGAGGAGAAATGTAACAATCCTTCGAACTACAATGAATTATTCAACTCAAACACGAACGCCGGCAGTCGAGGAAATCTTTGGACAAAAGCGGCTGGCCACGTGTCGGAGAAATGACAAATTCATCTTCGCTAAGTGTGACAAAACCTTGAAAGAGGCAAAGGCAATTAGGTCAGCCATGAAATTTTAAAATCCGTTGAGATTGGGGTGGGCGCGGCGCGAGTGGTGGGAAGGCGATTGGAAGTTTGGTTTTGGCTGTTGCAATAGCGCTGATTCTACCTTGCATACGTAACTCATCTCGATCTAATGGAAGAGATAAAAAGCCTTCAAATGCTTAGTAAAAGGATAAAAATCTAACAATATATTACATGCGTAAATCATTTGCTCGGAAGAGATTCGGCGACGGTAAACTAACAGACAATTCAGTGCCATAAATTGAAGTCAATGATAAATAGGGATGAAGACAATGATTGGATACAAAAGAAATGTGAGCTCTTTAAGCGTTTTTCAAACGTTTCCCGCCTTGTTGTTTTGAGCCAAGAATACACAGACAGGGTCCCCAGTGCAGAGAGGTAAACGCCACCAACAAAACACATGTGCTTATTATTCCTATATCTATCATTTGCCTCTCGTACATGCCAAGCCTAAATTTAAATTTTGACTCAAGCGCAAAACCGTTCTACGTCTACCTATTTGATTGTCGAGCGGACTAGACCGATGTCTACTTTTTTGACTCTCATATGCAAACTAGAACTATGTCTAAATTTTGACTCTTGGGAACCAAGCCAAATATTTACCTTCTGATTCTAATGAAAACTGGACCTGCATTTACCTTTTTTACTCTTGTACAAACCGGACCTATGGTACCTTTTTTGAACTGGTATCAAACCGGACCTATTTGAACCTTTTTTTTTACTTGAGTCAAACCGGACCTGTGTGTACCTTTCTTGACTCGAGTCAAACCGGACCTATGTGTACCTTTTTTGACTGATATCAAACCGGAGCTATGGGTACCTTTTTGAATATCAAGCAAACCGGACCTATGTTTACCTTTTTTACTTTTGTGCACGTCGTACCTACGTGAACTTTTTTTGACTCGAGTCAAACCGTACCTGTGTGTACTTATTTTTTACCCTAGTCCTAACTGGACTTATGTTTACTTTCTTGCTTTTTGTGCAAACTGACTCTGCCTTTGCATTGGTTATCAAAACGAAAGAATTCGATGTCAAATAACCTGGAAATTATTGATATGTATCGAAATAATGTAGCCATTTGGAATATATCTATTGTACCGTCTTCTGGAGATAGTTTTGAAAAGTGGAAGGTATGCTGGAATAAATATACGTGTTCTCAAGGAATACGCTGCCATTGTCCAAGGTAGGCGACTTTTTTTATTAATATTTAACCTCCGTTACCACTGTGCAGTATTGTCGCGATATTAACATTATAGAGTTTTCCAACAACCCATTTAAAATATTTTTATAGATATATCATTTAGTTATTAATTTTCTTGCTGTATATTGGGTTTATCTTGTTTTTATAACATAAATAAAAATAGAAAAAAAAAACGGAGAATTTTGAAAAAACAAATTAAAGGCCAGTTTTTAAAAATGAGCTTGTAAATTTCAAAAGTGCAAATATAAAAAATAATTTTATTTTTCCTGAAGAAATAAAACTGCCCATGATTCAAATAAATATCATGACTAAAATCAGAAACTTTTTTGTTCACTTGACAGATATTATGAAAGCTAGTTGATTAAGCATGAAAATTTGAGAAGCTCCCCCAGCACGTTTCGCTTGCTTGCTCAATATTAAGAAAAACATTTTGCTGACGGGTGTGGGTTTTTTTTTAAACACACTACTGTATTTACGGAGGGTTGAATAAATAGATCATTTTCGAACAGCTCTCGTTTGTTACACATTTCGCGGCTCAAAGAAAAATTTCTATATCTATAAAACAGAAGATATTTGTGTATGTGTGCCTGTCTGTGTGTATGTCCACATTTCTCGATCGATTTCAATGAAATTGTGCACACATGTTGTAAATTTACCGAGGTAGATAAAAGACGAATTTTTCAATCTCCAGGAACCCCGAATTTGGCAAAAAAATCGTTGTGGTAAGACTTTTTGCAAAACCCAAAGCAAAATTACACGCAAACAAAATTTTTACTGAGTGAGATGTTCTTTACACTTAATGCAAAACATAGCTCATGTTATGAGTTTTATGTAGAGGGCTTGATAGTTTTTCTGACATTAGCTTCACGCAAAAAATTTGCAAAACATGTCGGAGAATCGGGTTTTTGTACTTCTTAAAATGAAAATTTGAATAACTTAATTTTTTATCCGATTTTCTTCAAACATGCCGCAAAAAATTGCCATCGTGATAAGATAGTGCGGTTTTAGTCCTGCTCACTTCCCCGCGTACAAAAGAATACAATGAAAAGCTTCAAAAGGCTCGTTATTTTAGCAATAACTCCCTGGTTTTTCATCAGATGCTTTCCAAATTTGTCATATAAATTACATTACACAAAAATTGTCTTGCGTGAATGTTTGGCTTATATTATTTCAATTAAGTGGACGAAATCTGCGATAAACAAAGTCCAAAATAGGCTTTTGCTATTTAGCCAATTGTTTCTTCATATGATCCCATCCTATATAGGAATTCAAACAACCTATGATGCAAAGATTGTTTGAGAAGGATTATTGAAGCGTTAAAAGGGAAACATTCCCTAAACCTCTTATTAACCCAAGCTTTACAGTAAACGTACGAAAAAAGAAGGGGGCGTTCATGCGTTTTCACTTGCAGTTGAATCAAGCTCTGACGCTTCATCCCTGTTTTCTGTGATTATTAGATTTCTGAACAATGCCATACAGTTTGAAAGATATTACGGTCAGAGGAAATTTACTGAATATCTAAAACATTGAAACAATCTAACCCCTAGCAACGACCACACAATAGGATTTTTATCGATGGAATTCCTTTATTAAGAGCAAACAAACAATTGCGAAGGACATACTGCAAAAAAAGATGAGTGGAGAGTAGCTTAGTATACCAACAGATGTTGCATGCAAGCAGGCAAATATTTCTAGACAAGAGTGGTATAGAGGGGCGGGCGGTTATACAATTGCAGCCATGTACACCCGGGCAACACCGGGTACTTCGGTTAGTCTTTTATAAATTAATGGAAAATATTAAATGAATATAGTAAATTGTGGTGTACAAGTCAAACTGGTGTACTAGTCGATCACCAGCTTTTTAATACAAACTTCTGAGTTAGGCCTATAGCTGCTTTATAGTTCGAACTTTAAACATACAGTGGGCCATTACTTAGGCCTACCTGTTAAATGAAGTTAGGCTACATTATACGGTAACGAGTGCTAAAACTACATAAGGTCTTATAAGGTCTGAGTTAAACGGCTCTTGGGTCTGTGTTTATGCTTAGTGTATCTGCTGTAGGACGTGATGTGTGCTGCAAAGTTGATATAATAGTGAATTTATGTTACTATTTCATTATTTTATAATAATTTCGACGCCAAATATTTTCACCGAAAACAAGTTTTAGTGGGATATATTTGTGGCAGCCTGCTGTAAATCCGGTAAGTGGTGTACAGTAAGTGCTGGGATCGCTTTACCACTCGATGCTAAAGGTTTGCATTTTATGCCTGCCAAAGAAGTCGAAACCTAGGCTTGAAAACTCGACTTGTACGAGTCGCAATTTACTGTAATAAGTTTTATTTGTCCTCTTTAATCATCACCACCATCATCGATATCAACATCAGCCCTTTGACTGGATATAGCCGTAGGGCTGCTCCGCAACTGGGCACCTGACCAGCTCCCTCCACATGCTTCGGTTTCGTGTCAATATCTGGATTGAAATTTGAAGAGGTATTCAATCGTGTTTTGGAAAGTAGGCCTGGTGAAGACCATCCCACTCGAGGTCAAACCACACTCACTGTTCTCTGACCTATGGGCTCACCTTGGTCAGCAACATCAATTCTGTCGGAGAAACCGTCCGTCCTGGCCGTTGATTTCAGCCTAGAAAGTGTCATCACTGCTCTAGATATACTGCCACTAGTCCTGTTCATTGTTCAGATTTAGCCTACAGACAAGGTTTACCTGCAACTTTTTGTGATTAGCATAGGATAGAGAATCAAAGGAAACACTGCTGAAATACTATGTATTATCTGTCTTCTTACATGGCAGATAATCCAATCCAGGACAAGTTTCTGGAAGTAACAGACATATGGCTCTACAGAAGGACACTGAGAATACCATGGGCGATATATGTAAGCAACGAGGAAGGGAATAAAAAATAACAAGTACATTAAAAATTAGAAAGACCGTGCAAATTTCTTAGATACATAATGAGGAAAGTAAGCCTGGAAAATTTGACACTCACACGGCATACTGAAGGCAAGAATGACTGAGAAATAACGACTTTGTGTAAATGGATGCCAATGGAAAGGGAAGAATAGAAAAGAGAAACATTGATAAGAGCTACAACTAATAGGATGTTGTGGAGAGTGATGATCACCCGCATCCTGACGGGGCATAGAAGAGAAAAAAAGAATAGAGAAATCCCTGTTAAAGTACAAATCTATTTATTAGAATTCCCAGAACACGTGAACCTGATTCAGAGTCTATATGAACTTAGTTTTTGTTGGTGCATGGGCAGTAGACACTGTCGTAGAGTACAGAGTCACAGCCTCACTACATCCTTATCCTGAATTCAAGCTCAGTATAGATTCTGCGGACTAAAATGAGACTTTTGTGCGAAGTGTATTTTGAATGTTTCCTGAATAATTACCATGAAGCGAAAAAAACGCGAACAGAAAACTGTAATTGAAAATGTTCAATGATATGAATTATTAATAGCAATGGATAAGTTATTAATTAATATCATGAATAATGAATAGAAATTATTTTCAACATATGATTTCTCTAGCTATGTTCAGACATATATATATATATATATATATATATATATATATATATATATATATATATATATATAAAGAAATGGATTGTATTTTTTATTTATTAATCCAACAGATTATTATGACTTTAAAAACGTTATTAATTAAAGTAAATACTTGTATTTGAGTAGATGGTGCGTTTATTTATTAAACAGTATATTTATTTATTTTCGTCTACAGGCCTGAATATCCTTTATCCAACAAAAATTTTAAAAAATAAATAAAAATAATTATAAGTAATATATACA
>OZ010572.1:115108990-115133990 GCA_963932145.1 Acanthosepion lycidas | reverse complement strand
CTCTCGGGTGCAATGAGAGGGCGCGGCTTTGAGCAGCTGTTCCCCAGGGCTGGGCACCTCTCAGTATAATTTTCCTCAGTTGCGACTCTGCCCTTTGACGGAGCCGCCCCTGAGCGCACTCTACCCGAAGACAGAGACACAACTGAGAGATTATAAATAGATGTGTTACAAACTACTCCAGAGAGAAGTTTACTCTCAGGCTCTAAAAATACTAGGAACAGACAAGTAAAAGGAATTTTTGTTTGTAGAATTTTTTTTATTGAAAGACAGTAATTAATCTGCTGTTGTGTAATTTTGTAAGCCGATAAACGAAGTTTAACTTTGGTGAGGAGATTTCTTGATATGCTAAGGCATTTTGTGATAGGTACATTAATCAGTATCTGTCTATATTAAACTATTTACATTATTCATACTACTGTACTCATCTTTTTTGCCATGTTTATCACAACGCTCCAGCCTTTGATCAAATGTCGAACTGAACCATTTCGCTCACAGGGATAGACTGTTCTAGTTCCACATGCCATGTCTAATGGATGTCAGTTATCTCCTGTTAATTCCACTGTGAAAGTTCTTCACTGCCTTAACCAGGTATTGAACTCACACTCTTTGGATCCTGTCAGTGGATAAAACTAGTGCCATGAGTCCTGTGTATGAATTTCTGGGTATTATAAATATGTCTTCAGCAACAATTTTTTTTACCAGTGCTCATATTGCAATTTTTGCTGTTATCATTGCATTTTTTTTTACCAGAACTCATATTGCAATTTCTCGTTGTTATTATCGCTTTTCTCTGGCACTCCTTATTACTGGCTCCCATATTGTATTCATAATGATTTAGAATCTAAGGTAGTCATAACTTTGTTTTTCTATATTTATGTTTCTTATTCTGTGGATTAAATAACCAGTGTGTTTAATGCGTTTTGCGTTTACGATGTCTATGAACTAGAAAATACAGCATAGTATTCGAACAGAAAGATATAATAAAAAAAAGAATCCCTTTAATATGAGAAAAAAATTAGTCGAAAGCGTTTGAGAAGATAATAACAACGAACAGTTCCTACGCATTCTTGGTTCTCATAAAAGAAAAACTACAAGGACACTAGAAACACTGAATAAATAAATTACAAAATGCCTCTTGTCATTTCATTCAATTAGCCATGTATAAAAGAAGGACTGTTACCCAAATATATATATATATATATATATATATATATATATATATATATATATATATATATGGGGGTATGGTGGGGGTACACTCACTGAAATATTGGTCAGTTTATATTACTTCTTGCCTAATGCCGTGCGACAGTAATTAGTTGAGCTCGGAATGATATAAAATTAATTAGAAAATTGATCAAAATAATTGACGTGAATTGATGGTCTCGTAAAAATATATACAATTGAAAATAATAATAAATAAACACTTATGAGAAGAAATTTCAGCTGCTGCTGCAAAGAAAAAGGAATCTTTTTAGGAAAACGTTATCTCAAATTCCGACACCATTGACAATGCTTAGAATATTTCCAGAGGGCGTGTGGAAACCTATCCTTGTACGATGACAGTGTGCAGTTAATTGATATATTAGATTTATATATATATATATATATATATATATATATATATATATATATATATATATATATATATATATATGCATGTATGTATATATAGAGTGATTAAAAAGTAAATCCCCATTTTAAAATACTTATAATTTATTTATTAACTATAATTTTTACAGGAAAGGATATGAGAGGAAAGCGTTTATCATGAAGTTTTATTCAAAATTTGCTACTGGAACTAGATTTCGCTAGCAGCTTCACAAGCTAGTACTCGACCTTCAACTTCTCCCAAATTCTTGGTTTGGTATAGCAGACATGTCCCTTTAACCACCTCCCCACAAAAAAGTCAGTGTGTTAAGTCAGGACGCCTGGCTGACCATTCATATATAAAATTGGGAATTAATTTTCAGTTACCCTATATATATATATATATATATATATATATATATATATATATATATATATATATATATATATATATAATCAATGGATAGGTAATTCAAGTAGATTTTATTAATATAAAATATTAAAACTGATCCACAAAAGAGAGCTCAATATAATTTTTATTATAGAGCATATAAGCGAGTTACAATTAATGAGATCCAAACAATTTACCTCATACAGATGAGCATTTTTTCCTTGTGATTTTTTTTTAGTAAATGTATTTGCATTCCTATCAAACTACTTTCCATGGACGAAATGATCATCTGTATGAGGTAATTTGTTTGGATTTCATTTAATATATATATATATATATATATATATATATATATATATATATATATATACACACACTTTTAATATTCTTGTGCCAGTATCCGTCTCCAGCCTTCGTTGCATGTAAGCATTTCCTGTTTGCGTGTGACAAACTATCGATATAAAATGACAATTCGAAGCTAACTTAGCATGTGTAAACGGTACAATCTTAGATTCTTCGAGAATCCAGTGTTACTTGTTCTCCGTATCCATATAATTTTCACGTCCTACTTTCTACACTTAAATTCATATCAGACACTTTATTCAGTAAGCCTCTACATTGAGTGGCTCTTAAGTCTTGTATTGGGTGGACATTAATAAAAAAAAAATGGTTTGTTCAAAAATCGGATTATTATGAAAACTCACATAATCTATATAATAATTAAACGAGTCTAGAAGAATCCTCAAGAGAATACAGAAAGCACTGGACGGGCGTTTCGACCCATTTTGGTACTCATCAGCAATGTACATCCACACCTGAGATTCGAAACGAAACCGCTTCGATACAATGCAAGCGTCATACCAACTGTACCAACGGCCTCGGTAACGAAAAAGAAACTGAATAGACACGATATAGCGTAATTCCGTAATGATACGCCACCAAGTATTCATAACGCAACGGATTGGGCCCCAATAGTCAGCTTTTTCCTTTCAATCCTTTATTTCAATCGGTATCACCCCATGGAAGGCGGGAAGAGGGAAGAGGAAAGAGTAATCAGGACGACAGTAGATAGCGATTGATACTGCATCAAAATTTTTCCAAAGTAAAGTTGGTTGGAAAGCATGAAGCCGGAATAGAGTTCCACAAGTGAGAAGTGCGAGATAAGAAACTGTTTGCATAGAGCATACGTCTACATCTAGCCAGCTCATCTATAAATTGATGAGATCTTGACGTCATTCTAATACTGTTCTTAAATTCAAAAAGTCTAAGTAACATAGCGAAGAGCTCATCCGAAAAATTACCATGAAAGTATTTAAAGAAAAGACACAGGGAGGCAACCTTACAGCGATGAGAAAGAGACTGAAGCCGAGCTGTCTGACCAAGACCAATAATATTGCTGATTCTTCTTTGGAATTTATCAAGGAGCACAAGGTTAACAGCAGAGGCACCGGACCATATTTGGTAGCAATATTCTAAGCATGGACGAATGATAGATTCTGGAGAGAAAAAATTGTCTCGCACGATACCGTGAAGAAAGTTTTTTAGAGGCTGACCAAGCAATATGTTCAATAAAGTCTTTCCAATTCATGTCAGCTGAGAACGTGATCCTGAGAGGGCGCTATTCACTTTTCCGGAGGTTAGCATCAGCCATGCTGATGGAAGGCAGCGGGGGCCTCTCTCAGATGATTAATGGAGAGAAGTTTAGTTTTGGAGACGTTAAAATTAAGCCATCTTTTGCGCCAGTTAACGACCGACTTGTTGTTGTTTTGGACATTGGCTGCTATTTTGACCTTCTTGGACTGATCAACCTTACTATCCAGACAGGAGTAAACTGGCTGTGTCATCAGCGTAGATACCAAGTTGAGAGATGATGCCATCAGGAATATCATTACTGCAAATTAAAAAAAAAAAAAAGAGAGTATCACCAAGGATGGATCCCTGTACGAAAGGATCTAGACGATGGGCCGTTCAGGATAACCTTCATTGCACAATTTGATAAGAAAGACTTGATCAGTTCAAAAATGTGTCCGGAGAGACCATAGCTTTTCAGCTTTTGTAGAGAAGACCTGTATGCAAAACCCTGTTAAATGCTTTTGAGATGTTCGATGCTACAGATCGGGCTTCACTGTTTTTATCAAGAGCACGATAGATTTCCACAATTATCGTTAATACATCAGCTGTTAACCTCGAAAGCCATTTTTGATTGTCTGAAAAAAGGCCCTGCGATGAGAGATGATAAAACAATTCCATATTGATTAGGGCCTCTAGGAGTTTCCCGAAAAGAGGTATTAAGTTGGTGCAAAAATAATATCGTTTTCTCACATATTAACATATGTGAGAAAACGATATTATTTTTGCACCAACCTAATAGAAAGCTAATAAGCCGATATCTGGAGGTGTCGGACGGTTCACCAGAGTTCTTAAAAACTGGAACAACAGATTATGACTTCCAGCAGTCGGCAGCCAGGCATTTTTTATACAGTTTAGAGAGAACAGGGGCCAGACCCGGGGAACATTTTATAATGATTATTTCAGGGATACCATCGGGTCCACATGTTTTGTGGGGATCTAAGTTAGAGATGATAGCAGAAACCATAGAAGGGGTTATATGCATATTATAAACAGAGAGTTCTACGTGGGTAATTAGGCAGGGATACTTCAAAGAGTCAAGAGTAGAGTTTATAGAGAATTTACGGGCAAACCATTCAGCCTTATCATCAAAGGATATTAACGCTTCAGATTGATTAAAGAGGTGATGAACAGAGGCCTTAAACCTATTAACCCTATTACAGAGCCGCCAGTAATTACGAGAGCCAAAGTGATGCTATTTGGTGACTCATTCTCTCGGCAAACGGGTACTTAGCTCTTCCGAAGACCCGTTTACATTTATTAGAAGCAGCAACATATAGGCGCCTGTTGCGCTGAGAGCTGTCACTCTGGTATAGCCGAAAATAGTGTTCCCTATGTGCTATAGCGGCCGAGCGTGCTTGCGTGAACCATGGAGAGAATTGAGGTTTCACTTGGTATTTCTGAGAAGGGATGAAAGCGTCTATCCAGGCTTTGAAACAGGAAGAAACCTCAGTGGCTCAATTTTCAATTGGTAGATTAAAGATGTCAGTCCAAGAGGCGTCACGAAGAAAATCACGGAGTGAGTTTCAGTCAGCATGCTGGTAAAGGAAAAAGGTATGGTGAGTAGGGGTTTCCTGTTTAAAAGATGATTGGAATTAAATATCAATAGATACCAGAGAGTGGCCCAAGTTACCAAGAGCGCAGTGTTGAGAAAGTCGGCAAGAATGAGGAGACGAGGTAAGAAATAAATCAAGTAGAGGAGTCTGTTGATCGATTTTGCTAGGGAAACGAGTAGGAAAATCGACGGTATTGAGTAAGGGATTTGTGCAGTGGAAAAATGTAATGTCTGAATAACGGCAACATCAGTACATTTAGAATGTTTAAGTCACGTATTAAAGTCACCGAAAACAAAGATGTTTGCAGATAGATAGAGAGAAAGTAATTTTTTTATATACTGTCAGCAATTATGTCTAATATACTGCAGTACTGAGAAGAGGGGGGATAAAGAAAAAGAGATAGCTAACAGAGTTTAGTAACTGATATGTCCCGGAAAGGGATATATTTGATCGAAGTAGCTAAGTGGTTTTGGCTACTATAACCAAGTGGAATACGGTAGCAGTAATCGACTAGTACTCGTCGTAGTCGCAGGTAATAGGTGTAGACCAATAGGATAGCCAATGGCGTTGTCCAATGGCCGTCATCATAGACTTAAACTCTGTCGTACCTATCCGTCCGTCTGTATTTATGACGGACACCAGCCAATCATATTCCAGTGAGGGGAAATCAGGTGTATGCATCTTCCATTATATCAGTAACGAAAGGCAGAAGCACATGAAAGAGTTGTCTAGGGCCTCGAGAGAAAATTCTCTGGCCATCGCAAGATTATCCCAGGTGTAAACACCAAGGTCCTGCATGTGAATGCTGGAATCTTATCTTTTCGGCAAAGGGGTAGATAGTCAAGGACCAAGAATTTATTGGGAGCATTATTAAATTTGTTTAAAAAAGGGCAAAGATATATAGCGACTGTTTCAAGAGAAAAATTCTACGTTGCAAAAGTTGGAGAGGATTCCACGAATATTAGGGGAAACAAGGTTGAGGGGGTAGGTTTTTTTTGTTTGTTTCCTAGTTGAGTTGTATTTCTTTTTGTTGCGTTTTCCGTTTTGAGGAGAAAAGCAACATAATTATCACTATCTGTCGTCCTTGACAATACAAACTAGCCAGAGCGTAGTTGAGAACAGAGTATAATATGTCCTCAGGGTTGCCCACCGTAAATACGTGGAGGGGCACCTAACGATGCGCAATGTGGCACTGCGAATACGCCGATATCATTCGACTGTTGATCAACGCAACCTTTCTAAGCACTAGCAAAGATTTCGAGCTCCTAACGAGCAGTCTGAAGCAGTAGTTGGTCTTGTTGTATTCCACCCCCGTAATGCGGTGCCATGAGATAGAGACATTTGACATGTGCTGATACTTAGATCGTCCCCGGCAGCCTGTAGAATGTGTCCTTCGTGATCAGGCGGACGAGCGGATATCGATTTCTTTGATCCATAATTTCTGGTGTTCCGGATTCTGTCTCCGCAACGCGACAATAAACAAAGGTTGGATGGCTCGGCTGCCTTCGGTTTGGATACGCAATTTGATACAACCGTGCATTCTTGCGTCAGATACCATTCGCACGGCCATACATAAACATCATATTTGCCTGCTCAGGATATGAATACACCGCTATTGTTAAAAGGAACACTTTTCAGTTAACTCACTACTATACAAGTTAAACGTTGAAGACAGACTAGCCACAAGTGTACATGAATGACAAAAGTAACCTAGTCTATATGGCAAGACAGCCCCATTTACCATAAACTTTCTCTAAATTTAATTAATCAAAAAGGGAGGATTTGCGTTTATATGGACTTTTGTTCTTGTACGGAATCCGTCCCTAAATTTTGCAAAAGTATTTTTGATACACCCGGTATATATATATATATGTGTGTGTGTGTGCTTGTTTGTTTGTGTGTCTGTGTGTGTGCATATGTATGTGTGCGTGCGTGTACGTTCTTTCTTTCTTTTATTTAATAATTTATGAAAGCTTATTGATATACGATGACAGTTGTCAGCTACCTGAGCTCACTAAACTCTCAGAATATACTCACCATTGTTTATTTCTTCTTCTTCTTCTTCTTCTTCTTCTTCTTCTTCTTCTTCTTCTTCTTTGTTTTCTTTTTCTTCTTCTTCTTCTTTTTCTTCATCTTTTTCTTTTTCTTATTCTACTTTTTCTTCTTCTTCTTCTTCTTCTTCTTTTTCTTCATCTTTTTCTATTTCTTTTTCTTCTTCTTTTTCTTCTTCTTCTTCATCTTTTTCTTCATCTTTTTCTTTTTCTTATTCTCCTTTTTCTCTTCTTCTTTTTCTTCATCTTTTTCTTATTCTTCTTTTTCTTTTTCTTATTCTCCTTTTTCTTCTTCTTCTTTTTCTTCACCTTTTTCTTCATCTTTTTCTTCTTCATCTTTTTCTTCTTCATCTTTTTCTTTTTCTTCTTTTTCTTTTTCTTATTCTCCTTTTTCTTCTTCTTTTTCTTCATCTTTTTCTCCTTCTTCTTCTTCTTCTTCTTCTTCTTCTTCTTCTTCTATATCATATCATTGCAGGACATGAGTGATCCTGACTCTACACAACTTCCTCCATTTTGTTTCGCTAAATAATGTTATTGTCCTTCACTATACCTCTTCAAACTTATTCTGTAATCCATACGCACAAACTCGTTAAATAGCTTACTCGATGATTTCCCCTGCTCCCTGATTCTCTTGTCTTTATTATCTCCTGTGTATTTTGAGGTCCTTTTTTCCTCAATAGGTACCAAAAAAATTTCATCCGTCACCTGATTGTTATATGATATATAAATGCGAATGTCAGTGTGTCAGTGTGTCAGACTTTTGAAACTTTACTCCTAGAGACGGTAGCCCAATATATCATACCATTTTGGAATCAGGTGGACACCTTGAGCAAATTAAAAACATTTCCTGTCCGGATATGGATTCCTGAAATTTTGGATTCCCAAGTTTTCATTACTGCGATTGTTTTCGGAGATTTTTACGTCATTTTTTGCGACGGATATTTTTGTACGCTAACAATTTTTATAACTTGGAAATACATTTGGGAATAATCGAAATTAATTGCGAAATTAATCCAGCGAAAATCTCTCTTTAAATAAAAATAATTGTTTGTACGTAAAGTAAGAACCTACGTACATCAAATGGTCTTTACATTAAGTGGCGGCAGAAGAATTGCCGTTGAACTTTTAAACGGTAATGCAATACTTAAATGCAGCAATCAATTTTGAGTTATTCTGTAGTTTATTGTTGACTATCGCATCTACCCCTCTCTACCGATTGTGATGAAGGACCAGTTGAGAGCCCTCTGCAAGAGCTAGCTAAAATACCGCCTGATATAACAGCTTTTAAGCTAGTATCTATTATCTATTATGCTAACTTAGCTAATGCAAGTTTTGAAAAACAGACAGTTATGCCTGTATAAGTCTATACAGACATAGACTATATGTATATGATTCTATAGGTAAATAATGCTGGCATATGTGTTATATGTTTATTACATTATTTTATGTTTTAACAGAACGCAATATAGTATAGATATGAAATTTTAGAAGAGCGATAAAAAGAGATATCTTAAAAGGATAATTATGACAATTGAGCTTCGAGCAGATATGAATGTACGAGAGAAAATCATAGAGTATTGTAGTTTAAAAACATTAAAATCGACCTTGCTAACCGAAAAGCTCCTCTGTGGTTAAACATGTAAAGCACATCAGGCTCTATGACGGTTCCGTATAGGATACAGGTTCGATTCCTGTCGGAGGGCGCATATTTTCTATGAAAATTTCTCGGATATTCAGGCCGGTTAATGCCGTTAATACTGTTTATTAAAAACAGAGCATTTACATAAATATTTGTATCTATAAAAAAGAATGTATAAACATAAAAATGTCTTAATACATATATATATATATATATATATATATATATATATATAGCACTAACAAAGATTTTCTAAGTGCTAATAGATTTCGGGCTCCTAACGAGCACTCTGAAGCAGCAGCTAGTAAACTGCCAACAAGCCGGTATTCTCACAGTTGAAAGCCGCGCACCCACTGGTTGAGATAGTTAAAACATTTTGGCCTTGGTAGTATTTATAACATTAGTCTGTGGTTGTATATTTTTTAGTCACAGTGACGGTTTTGTTTTTATCCTCGATTTTTGCTCGGATAAGAGATGACCAATAAACCGGTTTAGACGTTGTTAATCGTTATATTTCTGTATTAATAGCTGATCCAACTAATCCCGCATATTCAAGGAGATGCCGAAACATTTTCCTCAAAGCCATTTTTGTTTTTTCTTTTATTTAAACTGAAGAAGTCAGAGAGAAGATACGTTGTTCTCCAGCGAAACCCGTCTTTAATATAATTTTTCCATTTTATCTCATCATCTTCATATTTCGGTATGACCAATTTACGGTAATATATACATATTTGTTACTTATCTTTTTTGTGATGATTGGGCTTTTAATATGTCCACTAATATAAAAGCAATATCAATTTACTTGAAAACAGAAAACACTTTGTATCACAACACATCTATAAATGCAACCAGGGTGAATTTACAATTATGCCAATATCCTAAACAATCATCCTTACCTACAAATACAAGAAAAAAAACTTCATAAACAACTTTAAACCAGCACTAAATAGGTCATAACCCCCCATACACATACACACACACACAAAAACACACAGCATGTACACATAATGGCCAAATACAGTGGTCGAACCACTCACATGCATACGCACACACTCACACGCGGGTACCTGCGGAGCACGAATATATATACACCTATTGGCAAAAACAAATACACTAGTCACAAGCACACACACGAACCCTACACAACATAGGAAGTGTGTGTATGTGTATGTATGTATGTATATATATATATGTATATTTATGTATATGTACGTGTATATATGTATGTGTATACTAATACCTTATAATAAGACAGTATGTATGTATGGAGAGGGAATATATATATATGCATACGCATACTAGCAAAACACACACACAATGCAAAAACAGGGAAATAGATCTAAGAACACACATGGGTCATTAAAAGATAAGAATACAGATATCTTTCCTTGCCCTTCCTCTGCTAAATCTTAACTGTTTTATTACCCTTCAAGCAGAAGAACTTTCTCACCGCCATTCCAAGAAAGACATTTGTGGCTCTACCACACAAAAAAGAGAATGTTTAACATCGAAAAATATAAGGAAAATTAATTTATTTTAATAATATGCGGAAACATCCACTCTTTGCCTGAAGAAGGTCACGAAATATGTGTTGCAAAATTATGGAAAATAAAGCATAATATATATTTTTAAAAAAACGCATTAAAACCAAAAACGTTTGCGGTTTCTCTCTTCTTTTTAAAATATACACTTTTCTCTCGTTGGAACAACTATCTATAACCTCTTCCCTAATATATATATATATATATATATATATATATATATATATATATATATATATATATATATATATAAGTTAAGTTATAAGGAACTTGGTAAACCGAATTGGTAAATCCAAAGAGGATGAAATCCTGAGAGCTCAATGTGAGGACAGAGCTAATATGTAATGAAAAACAAACCACTTTAAGGTACCATTACGATAATTTATT
The DNA here is from genome assembly GCA_963932145.1 of Acanthosepion lycidas. NCBI lineage: Eukaryota > Metazoa > Mollusca > Cephalopoda > Sepiida > Sepiidae > Acanthosepion > Acanthosepion lycidas. The sequence continues at coordinate 115,123,206 of OZ010572.1, read as the reverse complement.
TCACCTAATATATATATATATATATATATATATATATATATATATATATATATATACTAGACCATCTATAAACACGTTGAGTTCCTTTTAAAAGCAGTTCATTATACAAAATGATCACTGTAACTATATTATCAATTTTATTATTAATTACACATATTTTAATTTGTATTTGCAATACAAGTTATTCTAATAATTATTATTACAATATTACTTAGATCAAACGCATTAATAAATTAATAAATAGAAACATTTTAAGAATTATTTGTAAAAGAATTTGGCTGCTTTACATTATTTTCTTAATGAAATTCCGTTGAAAATTGACTGATAGACGTTAAATTATCAAACAACAGACTTTCACAATGAACAATTAATTAAGAATACCAGAATGACATAGACCTGTCATTGTTCCAGGTCTATACAGTGTGGTCCTAAAGTTTTGTCACTCCTAAGTAATATAATTTTCTATTTCAGATGGCTGACACGAGCTCCTACAGACCTTCTCAATGTGTGACAGCGTTAATGAAAGTAAATAAACTGAATTCAGTACATGTGCTTTGTATTACTGTATTACTTGTATTGTTCTCATCCCTTTTTTGTATCGAGTAACAAAACTTTTGGACCACTCCATAGAACCTAGCTTTCATTTGAAACATCCTTTAATGTCAATATTTTTTTGCCGGAAATAGTTTACCTTTTTTAAAATGGTATTGCAAACAGATATCACACTTAGCACCTTTCCATATAATATTTTATTCTACAAGCTTTTATTAATTCTAAGTATAATTAATAAATTTAATTTTATACTGACTGAATAGGGGATATGAAATTAATTTGATATCATAATACTCCTGCAATATTGAGTAATAGTCAGTTAAAACGAAATATCAGAATTATTTCTTTTTTGAACATTCATACCAAAAATAATCTAACAATGGTTAAAAGGAAAAATAAAATAAAACTGATTTCAAAAAGCTTCACACGCGAAAATGGCACTAAACTTTACATTTTTGTTAATCTTCAAACATGTCTTTATTTTATTAAATAAACTCTTGCGATAAACAGCAAGTAATTTTTAAAAAAATAAATAATAACTTATTATTTTATTAAGATTATTTTCTGTCGAATCTGAAAGAAAATAACTTGTTTTATTAAATTATGCAAGCAACAATTCTTAAAAAATATTTTAAAAGTTTTATTGAATTGTTTTTGGCAAGATGCCGGTCGAATTTTCCGTATGTTCACACTCGATAATCCATTTTTTTCTTTTTTTTTTACTGAAATATCTTCAGGGATTCCTTTTTATACAACAGGACGAAAACCTTTCAGATTAAAAAGCATACACGCAATATCGAAAAAGGCGGGAAGAAACATACTATCAAAAATGTAGGTTTTTTTAATAAAATAGCCTATTCGGCAATAGATTCAATCATTAATGAATAGTGACTAAAAATTTCGTTTAAATCGGCTAATTCCCTGATTTTTGGCAAATATATTAAATGAGGCACATTGGAGTAATGGATAGCAGCTCAGATGGAGGAATCGGAGAGCCGAGTTCGAATTCCAGCGGAATCCATTGCAATCGCTTACGTACTAATAACCTTGGGAAAGGTATGAATCCTCTTCTATATTCTTCTCCCAGCTATAAATAACAAGACAGCCTTAGATGGCAACTGGTTTTTTCCGCAGAAAAAAATGACAACCTACCTGGGGGAAAAAAAAATCTACCACGTCAGTCATGTATCGAATGTTACATGATCGTTTAAGCGTGTATCAGGAATGGTAGATAACTGGTTGATTAAAAGACAATGCACATTTTTTTGCTTTCATTGCGGAAAAAATTTTGGTGGTACCGATTTATTAGGTTGGTGCAAAAATAATGACGTAATAATGTCGTTTTTTTTGACGTATTTTTAACGTCAAAAAACGATATTATTACGTCATTATTTTTGCACCAACCTAATATTTACCATCAATTACACAATTTTCCAACTATACAGATTAGGTTTTACAATGACACACCCGCATAGCCTCTTTACCTATCAAGTAGTTCCCAACCTTCGAGATATTTGTTTATAAAAAAAATCATCCTATAATGCAATATAGTGAATTACATGTCTATATGTTGTGTTCTGTATATTTACTTTTTTAATAATACCGTTATAATGTATTATGAATGTTTATCATTTTTCATAGACATAACAGTTGGAATATAATATGCAAGTGTTTGTTCATATACGCGGATTGATATAAGAATGTGTAGGCATCTCTTTGTCTCGCGAGATAAAGGTAGCGCCATGTTTGGTGAAAATTTAGTCCTTTGGTGGTGAGACTGGAATGACTTTTCCAGGGTACATGCGTAGCTCGTGATATACCCAGACTACATGACCCCACTCTCGTTCGTACTTACAAGATCGAAAGGATATATATATATATATATATATATATATATATATATATATATATATATTATAATTATTTTTTTCAAAATATGATTCCTTCGCTACATAAGAGTTCTCATGTTTCAAATACGAGATCCGAAACCATCAGTATAATAATTAAATTTAAATTGAATTAAAATACCAGCCCTGTTTCACCCTCAAGCGAAAATTCAGGAGAAGGAATCATATTTTTTTTAAATAATTATAATCTGAGCTCTACTTCTGTATGGAGCACTGTTTTTTAAAAATAAAAACAAAAATACTAAAGAACCCTGGATTATTTACCTAACGTGTTTTTTTCTACATACCTGCACACACACACACACACACACACACACACACACACATATATATATATATATATATATATATATATATATATATATATATATATATATATATATGGGACCGTCTTAGCTACAGTTGAAAAGCTGTCAGTATTGACAGTCAACCACCTCCGGGTTTCACATCGGGTTTTCTGTCTGGATTTACTTCCATAGCCTTTCCCCTGTTTGAATGGATATGACCGCAAGGCAGCGGGGTGTTAAAATCTGGGTTTTCCTTCCCCTAGATGGACTGCTTTCTTGGGGATGTCGAGCTTCCATCTACCCGAAGCAGCTAGTTATGAGGCGTCAGTTGTCTGCCTTCGCTCATTCTTGGAGTTGAACTTAGTTATCAAAGGCTATTTGATAGACATGACACGGAAGCATTTTGTAGGCAGCTGGAGCTTGTCTCCACTATCACCTCCGAATACGACAACCTTTTGAACATATATAACGTACGTATATAAACATTATATAAACATTGTATTGTTTTTAGAAACTCCCCCAAATTGACGGTTTTTAAATATATAAAACCTTAGGTAAATACAAACGCTAGAAGCAAATCAAATTAAAAAGTTGCCGTACATAAACAAACATACACAAAAATCGAAAATCTTGTTAATTTTTTGTTTTTGTTTTTTTAAGCATTACACCCCGAGCAAGGCGTGAAGCCACTAGGATGCAGGGAGTTGCAGAAGATTTGGAGCAAGAGCAGATAGGAGTGATAGAAGAAAGGATTAGGAGAGGGATAGTGGATAGATCAAGGTAACTGGAGATGTCGATTGACATTACATTTGAATAGTTGGAGATTATAGCTCTCAGGGAAACCGTAATTGGGAAGGGTTTTCCACAGGCGAGAGGTGCGAGGTATGAAGCTATTGGAGTAGAAGAGACGGCTACATTTAAAAGTTTCTACAGTGTAGGGGTGGGAACCGGATGCCAGCCACGTAGGGATTTGAACCCTGCACCCTGATTTCACATCGTCTTATACAAAAAAAAAGTACTTTAAAATACGAATTTGATCTTAATATGTCATTTTTAAAAGCAAACAGTTTAGTCACCAACGCCATTAGGTTTTAGACCTTGTCAGAAACACGAAAACTTTTTTAAAAACAATCTTAGGGAAATATCAGTCTTTCTATATGACAGTGAATGCTGAACAATCTCCTTATAGATGAAGAAGCAACAGAAATGTGACCCTACAGAAGGATACTGAGAATACCATGAACACAATAGGTGACCAACGACGAAGTTCTAGAGGCAATGAAAACAAAAAAGAACGCTTAGAATTAATATCAGGAAGAAAAAATTGAGTATTAAGAGAAAATAATGAAGAAATGGATCTTGGAAATTTGATACCCACAGGAGAGACTGAAGGCAAGAAGGGCAGAGGAAAACAATGCATAATCTAACTAGCGAGTTTCAGTAAATGGATGGCGGTACAAGATTTATGAAAGATAACAAAAGACAAAATTTATTAAGAGCTAGGAAGGATAGGAACTTGTAGTGAACCATGATCGGTAACGATATGAAGGGACACAATACGTAGAAGAAGAAGAAGAAGAAGAAGAAGAAGAAGAAGAAGAAGAAGGCGATGAAGAGGTACAAGTCGAACAATATTCATTCTGAAATATTTTTAAAGAACGAAACGTCTAACATACTTTAAGAGAAAAATTCAAGATCAATGTACAAATATTTTTTGTTAAATAAATAATTAAATGATCAATAATGAAACGATGAATTATTGAACAGTTGATATTGAAGCATAAATTATAGAATAATATATGACACGATAAGAAAGAAGAACATTTAAAAATATATATTGGATAAAATTTATGATGATAGAAATGCATAATGAACAGAGAAGTGGAAAAGAATTTTTTGAAAATTACGTGAATGAAAAAATACCCTGAAGAAAAGATATACAAAAGATAAATAAAAATGCGATACTATATTTGAAGCATCAATAAAAAAAGGAATCTTATATTTTTGCAATGTTTTTGTAATTATTTTTCTCTCTTACATTTTTTTTTTTTCAGACATATTGGCCAAAATTCAAAAATTTGAGAAAACAGTTGTTGTTCAAATATAATTGCTGTACACTAAAGAATGTGTTGTTGAATGATAAAATAGTTGAAATTTTCTACCTCACGCGTTTTGTCTTTTCGAATGACACCTTCAGACTAATTTATCGTTGGTGTTTCATATATAAAAGGTACTTCCAAATAAAACGATACGTAAAGCTTAAAATGCTTTTAAAAATATTAAAAAAAAAGTCTTTCTTGAAGTTTTTTTGTATTTTTTTATTTTGGTTTTAAGTCCATAATTTTGCAACACGTCTTTTCGGGTCTCGCGACCTTCTTCAGGCAAAAGAAGGTTTTAATTCAAATTTAATAGATTAAATTTAATATTTCCATTAAGCAAAATACTTTGTTGTATTTCAAACCGAATTGACATTGATTGGATTTTTTTTTTCTTTTTAAAACATCCAAATCTCTCAACGCAACATAATTCCGTTTATGAAAAAATCTTTCAAAAATAAAATAGAGTTTTATGGAACGTTATTTGAGAAACAGCTGATTTAAAGTTTAATTAATCTGAATTGAAACAAATTTTACTACTAGTTTAAAATATTGCAGAAACTTTTATACACGGAGGTGGGTGTTTTTATGAGGTGTTGAGACATGTATCAACAACCTAATGTGTGCGAAATTTGACCGGGGGGGTAGATAATTGAAATACATTTAAATGGCTAATACAAACTTCTTTTTATATATTTTTAAACTACCCAGTAATATATAAAATTTGAAATACCTTAAATATTCTAGTATTTTATTGAGTTTTAGGTACTTTCACTTTATTATCTTATTTCTAAACGCATGTTAGAAAATTATCAATTAATTTAAAATTCACTAAAGTTACTGAAATTATTTTCTGATAATGTTGGTAAATATTGTGAATTTACAATTTATTGATAATTTTCTAACATTTCATCAACAAGCGTCTTCGAAATAACATTATAAATCCAAAGTACCTAAAATTCAAATGCAACCCGGGTTAGGACACACACACACACACACACACACACACACACACACATATATATATATATATATATATATATATATATATATATATATATATATACACACACACATATATATATATATATATATATATATATATATATATATAGAGAGAGAGAGAGAGATAAAGAGAGATAAAGATAGATAGATAGATAGATAGATAGATAGATAGATAGATAGATAGATAGATAGATAGATAGATAGATAGGCTCTGTGCATAGAAATCAGGAGTTCTAGCTTACAATACCTCAAAACATTTGCCTAGGTTAAAAGATAGTGATAATTAGCTTCCCTGAAAAATACTCCTAAACAAATGATCAGAACTCATTTCTAAAAGCAGACAAGAAAACAAATTCCTACTAAGATATCTACAACCCCAAAAAGACTAAATAAAATCCTATGACCCAAATCTAATGAAGTTTATTCGAAGTACAATAAATAAAGTCAAATACACGAAAGAAAAAATAGTAGATCACATTCCGACTATTACTTGAAATGTTTTTGCCAAAAACTTAAGCAGCCATCTTTGTATGAACTAAAGGTATGTTATTTGTTTATAAGTATATCTATGTTAATATATTATTGATACATATTTGCTTCTTATTTTTATTTACAAATCTTTCTTTTGAGTCAAATTTTAATTCTCCCATCGAACACCGATGTGAGACGAACGAAAACCGATCAGCAGATTCTATTTTTTTTCTTCCTATTGCCATTTCTTGGAGCAGTAGTTTCTTTATTTCCTTCTTTCTTTCTTTCTTCCTTTCTTTCTTTCTTTGTTGTTGTTATCTGTTTGTTTCTCTTTTTTCTTCCTCTCTGTCCCTTTTTGACACGTCTATTTAGTACACAGTAAGCAGAAGTCAGATGAAAAAAATTATAAGTAATCCAATACAAATATATATATATATAGCGGCAAAAATAACAACAATGTGAACTCGTAATTCATTACAGAAAAATTAAAATATCTATATGAAAATTCCCAAATGATACAAGAAAAAAAATAAAACATCAACAAACTAAAGCTGTCTATAAATTTGCTCGCCCATTTGAAGAATAATTCTACAAAAATAGAAAAAATACCAACAATATAATTTTCTATCTCAAAAATAGAAATTTACCCTCAAAATATAAAACTATGTACAAAATATCTGTTGTCGAAAGGACAAAACTACGGAAAAGATATTTAGATTTTCGACGTTAAACAACTTATAGAGGCTGATATGGTTCTAAACAAAATCAAGCAACCAAAGGGTATATATTACGTCTATCGGTCTGTTTATACAGAATAACTCAACAAAGAGAATATTTGGTAAAAAAAATATGTTAGCGAGATGCGCTTTCCTTAAAAGGAAAAATAGATCCTTACAGTATTCCTCGACAAACAGTAAAGCGTACTGTATCAAACGGTGCTTTTTCCCCTCAAAAAGCGGAACGCGAGTTCGTTTCCTGCTGGAGGTGGTATTTTCTCGAATACGTTAACCGATATGGGTAATACACACTGTTTCAAGTGAAAATGCGAGTATCCAATATAACGTTTGAAGCGAGATATATATATATATATATATATATATATATATATATATATATATATATATATATATATATACTCATAGTCAAATATGTGTGTGTACGCGAGTGCGCTTAAAAATTTAGATATAAATAAAATATAAGATATGTGTAAAAAAATATGAATAAAAACAAACGATAAACGTTTGTTTACCAAAGTGTTTCGCCTTCTGATAGTCTATCAGAAGACAAAACACGTTGTTAAAGAAATGTTTTCTTCTTCCCTTTATTGAGACGCACATGCGGGCGCACACACACGCACGCACACGCGGGCGCACACACACGCGCGCGCACACACACACGCATATATATATATATATATATATATATATATATATATATATATATATATATATATATACACGAGTGGTGCTGAAATATTCTCACTCTTATCAAAATGAATAAAATATACATGCTGTTTTATATATCCATCCGAAACATCAACCCACTTGGAACATCGGTTCTCAAGTTGCTTATAACCAAATAAAACTCCTGTATAGTAGGATTTTAAAAGCAAGTTGGTACTCCTTGACAAATTGAAAAAATGGCAGCTGATTTTTTCGTTTCTTCAATCAGGAAGAATTTAGTTAAGAAAATAGGAGACGTAAAGAAAGACTAATAAATAAACATATAATTAAAAAAAAAAAACAGAAATAAAACTGTGTATTTCGTGGTCGGTTTGTTGGGCTACTTCCAAATATGGACTTAGCCCAACAAGCAAACGCAACCTTATTGAGATGCTTTAAAAGAATACATTGTTTGATGTCATACCTTTACAAATTTCCAGCCAAGGTCAAAGGACATATTTGGTACCATCAGAAATTCAGAAAAAGGCTTAAGAGACCATTCTGTTCAATAAATCATGTTTCAACAAAAGACTTCCTCTTAAATACAACACGTTCAATATATCTCTATATTTTCCTTCTTTTTATATGATCATTAATTTGGGCTTCCGTTAAGGTTACACAAAAATAGAAAGGACGGTAAGACAAGGATCTGTCTTCTCGCCAGACCTATTCAATCTTTACAGTCAAGCAATCCTGAGTGAATTAGAAATCCTATCATGATTCATTATTGGTGACCACAATCTTAACAGATATGCAAATAACACAGCGTTGTTAACAGACACAGAAAGGAAGCTACAGGTACTCCTACAGAAATTAGAAAAGGAAAGCGAGAATAAAGGACTAACCATTAATTTTAAGAAGAGAGAATGGTGGCGTTGGTAGGCCGTAGAACGGGTAGACCTCGGCAGAAGTACGGGCAGACTTTGACTACAGCTTAGGCAGACCTCGCCCGTGGGAAGCGGGACCTCGGCCGTTTCACAGGCGGACCTCGGCCGGGCGACGTTCGAAAATATTTGGCAATAGGATAGAACGTTTGAACCATCGGTAAATAAGGTGTTTTTATTGAGAACCAGAAATCGCTGCAGAAGGAATTCTGAGTAGGCAAACCATCTTACCTTATAAGGTAATAACCAGACTGAAATCATATCCTAAAGGATTCACGAAAAAATTGGGTCTTTGTCTCAAAATATGATATAATGAATCTCTCTTGGCGACTCAGCATACCAAGTGACCTGTGGCACGTATGTGACGCTCAGGTATTTTTTCTTGATTTAAAGGTTTTTTTTTCTTTAACAGTATAACAACATCATTGGGTAGTTTCTTGAAGATCATCATTAATGGCCAATCCTCTGAATCTCAGGAAATCAATCTAGTTGTGCTGCAAAGCTCTCCCTACCATCTTACGATCTTTCTGTTTTTAGCGCTCTGTCGAGTAAAATTATCAGATCATTGTTAAACATCTACGCAGATGATAAAATAGGTGCATCTCCAGAAATTTAGATGACCAGATGCTGCTTGCAGATGATATATCTTCTGATATATCTCTAACAGCTCAATGGGGAAAAACATGTTTGTAATTTTCAAAACTTCACAAACCAGTCTACCAAACATCTCTTCATCATAGATCACACTCGAGTCCAAATGAATGCTTCTACTCATAACGAGGCTCCACGCTTTGAACGTCTGTTGAGTGTGACTCCAAAAATCAAATGGAATACGCGACCCATTGTTAAAGATGCTGGCTTACTGTTTCGCTCTCATTGATTACCGGCATCAAATATCAGTTTTCAAATTTCCTTTAACATCAAGTTCTAGTGCACTATTCACGGGTTCTTTTTGGGGCAATGAATCAATGTTTACTCTTAAAATTTCCCATGATGCTTTGATTGATTTTGTTTAGTAGTATATCAACCTCTATAGACTATTCAATACAGAAATCTAAATATTTTGAATGCAATTGCATGACTTCAACTACCGATAAAATGCATTTTTGTTCACTTTGCTACAAACATGTATTGTTGGTCATTCTATATGAAAATATATCGTTGATAATTCTACTATAAATAGATATTGTTGATAATTCTACTATGAATATATGTTGTTGATAATTCTACTATAAATATGTATTGTTGATAATTCTACCAGTAATATGTATTGTTGATAATTCTACTATAGATATGTATTGTTGATAATTCTATTATAATTATGTATCGTTGGTAACTCTACTATAAATATATATTGTCATTGTTGATAATTCTACTATAAATATATATTATTGATAATTCTACTATAAATATATATTGTTGATAATTCTACTATAAATTTGTATTATTGGTAATTCTACTATAAATATGTATTGTTGATAATACTACTATAAATATATATTGTTGATAATTCTACTATAAATATGTATTGTTGGTAATTCTACTATAAATAGGTATTGTTATTGTTGATAATTCTACTATAAATATATATTGTTCGTAATTCTACTATAAATATGTATTGTTGATAATTTTACTATAAATATATATTGCTGATAATTCTACTATATATATTGTTGATAATTCTAATATAAATATGTATTGTTGATAATTCTACTATAAATATGTACTGTTAATAATTCTACCAGTAATATGTATTGTTGATAATTCTACTATAAATATATATTGTTGATAATTCTACTATAAATATATACTATTGATAATTCTACTATAAATATATATTGCCGATAATTCTACTATAAATATGTATTGTTAATAATTCTACTATAAATATGTATTGTTGGTAATTCTACTATAAATATATATTGTTATTGTTGATAATTCTACTATAAATATATATTATTGATAATTCTACTATAAATATATATGGTTGATAATTCTACTATAAATATGTATTGTTGGTAATTCTACTATAAACAGGTATTGTTGATAATACTACTATAAATATTTATTGTTGGTAATTCTACTATAAATATATATTGTTATTGTTGATAGTTCTACTGTAAATATATATTGTTGATAATTCTATTATGAATATATATTGTGGCTAATTCTACTATAAATGTGTATTGTTGGTAATTCTACTATAAATAGGTATTGTTGATAATTCTACTATAAACATATGTTGATAATTCTACTATAAATATATATTGTGGGTAATTCTCCTATAAATATGTATTGTTGAAAATTCTGCTATGAATATATATTACTGATAATTCTACTAGGTATATTGTTGATAATTCTACTATAAATATATATTGTTGATATTTCTACTATAAATATGTATTGTTGGTAATTCTACTATAAATATGTATTGTTGATAATTGTTCTATAAATATATACTGTTGATAATTCTACTATAAAAATATATTGTTGATAATTCTACCAGTAATATGTATTGTTGCTAATTCTACTATAAATATATATTGTTGATACTTCTACTATAAATATATACTATTGATAAGTCTACTATAAATATATATTGTTGATAATACTACTATAAATATATATTGTTGATAATTCTACTATAAATATGTATTGTTGGTAATTCTACTATAAAAATGTATTGTTGGTAATTCTGCTATAAATATATACTATTGATAATTCTATTAGGTTGCTGCAAAAATAATATAGTTTTTTGACGTTAAAAAATACGTCAAAAAACGATATTATTTTTAACCAACCTAATACTATAAATATATATTGTTGATAATTCTACTATAAATATATACTGTTGATAATTCTACTATAAATATATATTGCTATTGTTGATAATTCTACTATAAATATGTATTGTTGGTCCATTTAATATATATTGATTTCTGGTAATTTTACTATAAATTCGTTTTGAGTATTGGTCTACATTTCCTTAAGGACACATGGCACAGTAGATAAAGGTTTTGGTTAGATCGAGTGCCCGGACCCAAAGAGTGTGAGTTCAATACCTGGTTATGGTAGTGGAGAAGTTAGAGAGGTGAATTAACAGTATATAACTGATAACTGACATCCATTAGACACGGCGCGTGGAACTAGAACAGTCTACCCCAGGGAGCGAAATAAAGGGTTCAGTTCGACATTCCAACCACCTGATGAAACTCGGAGCGTACAACGGCCGAAACGTTTTAATAATTTTTTTATTTTTTAAGCGTTCAACCTCAAGCAAGGCGGGAAGCCACTAACACGCAAGAGGTTACAGATTTGGAGCGAGAAGAAAGAGGATTGATAGAGGAAAGGATGAAGAGAAGGTTAGGAGATAGATCGAGGCATCTGGAGACGTCGATTGACGTTACATTTGAATAGTTGGAGATTATAGTTATCAGCAAGACAAGAAATGGAGTTGGAGTTCCACATGCGTGAAGTGCGAGATATGAAGCTATTGAAGTAGATGAGACTACTATATTTAACAATTTCGACAGTGAACGGATGAGAGCGAGATGCCAGCCTAGTCGGGCGCTTAACTTCATGAAGTCTGGGAAACAGCGAAAGCAGCTCATCGAAGCAGTTACCGTGAAAGTATTTGTAAAAAAAGACAAAGGGAGGCAACGGCAGGTCTGTGAGAGAGCGGCTGCAGATTAGATGCCAGATCAGGGCCGATTACATTGCATATCCGTCTCTGGATTTTATCAAGGACCTTAAGACAATTAGAAGGGGCTCCAGACCATATATGGCAGCAATACTCCATGCAAGGGCGAATGGTTGATTTTTAGGTTTGAAGGATCGATTCTGGGGAGAAAAATTTCCTGGCACGGCACAGGGAGCCAACTTTTCTAGCGGTGGACGAAGCTATTGATTCAATGTATTTGTTCCATATCAGTCCGAACAGTCACAAAGAGGTGCTCTCGTGGAGTTGGCAGTGATGGTTCTCTCTGGTGAAAAATAGAGAGCAGTTTTTTTTTGAGGCATTAAAATTAACCAGCCAATTTCTGTCCCAGTCCGCAACTGATTGGAGGTCCTTTTCAAAACAAACGGCCAGATTAGTTTTGTCGGCGACATTAGATTTATTTTTGAGGCAGGAGTAAATAGTAGTGTCGTCCGCATAGATACCTACTTGGGAACCTATGACATCAGGACGATCGTTAATGAAGATAAGGAACAGAATAGGGCCTAGGATAGAGCCTTGGGGAACACCTGCGTTCGTGGATAGGAGCTGGAGGAGAATCCGTTGAGAACGACCTCCAATGGACGGTTCGACAGGAATGATTGTATTAAGTCGAACAATTGACCTGAAATTCCATAACCCTGAAGCTTGCGAAGAAGACCGGCATGCCAAACCCTATCAAACGCTTTGGAGATATCCAGAGCTACGGCACGAGCTTCTCCGTTACTTTGAAGTGCTTAGTAAACAATTTCAGTTATGGCCGTAAGCACATCAACTGTAGAACGGGCAAAGCGGAAACCATATTGCTTTTCGGAGAGCAGATCGTGGGATGTATGGTGCATAACTACTTCGGTGTTGATTAAAGCTTCGAAGACTGCCGAAGATTGGTAGGAGACTGATAGGACGGTAATTAGAAGAGACAGAAGGGTCTCCAGATTTCTTAAAGTCAGGAACAACGAATGAGGACTTCCAACAGGGTAGAAAACAAGGTTAATTGAGGCAGTAGCTATATAATTTGGAGTCGGCAGGGGCCAGTTCAGGTGCACATTTCTTCAGGACAATGGCTGGTATCCCATCTCTACCACTAGCCTTATGGTGGTCTAATTTAGAGATGATGCCCAGAACCGATGACGGGGTTCTGTGCAAGTCGCTCAATTGAGCCTCAGTTCTAAGGGGGAAATCGTGGGTAGATACACCGGAAGAGTCGAGCGTTGAATTGAATGAGAATTTCCGAGCAAAGCATACAGCCTTGACGGCAGAAGAGGTCAGAACCTCAAACTGATTGAACAAAGGAGGTATAGAGGGCTTGCTATTAAGTACGCTCTCGCAGAGACGCCAATAATCCTTGGAGCCGAATTTCCGAGATGCAATACGTTCTTTCATTCGAGCAGCAAATAGTGAATTTGCTTCATTGAGGACATGCTTACACTCGTTACGGGCAGAGACAAAGAGACGTCTATTGCAATCAGATACATCGCTATGATAAAGGTGGAAAAAGTGATTCCTATGAGCAAGTAGCAGAGAACCGGGGGGAGGAGTGCGATTTGACCTTATATTTCCTTGAAGGGATGAACGCCGCGATTCCAGCTTTAACCCAGGAGGAGACCTCGGAAGCACATTCTTGAACGGGGAGCGTGCAGACAACGTCCCAGGGGACGTCGTGAATGAAATCCCGGAACAAGTCCCATTCTGCTCGTTGATAGCAGAACTTTGTTCTAGTGGTGAGAGATTCTTTTCAGTGGGTGGAATTGAAGGAGATATTGACAGACACTACAGTGTGATCGGAGTTGCCAAGAGGGCAGAGCTGCGTGGCACTACAGGACTCGGGGATGGAGGTAAAACATAGTTCAAGAAGAG
>OZ010572.1:115056490-115106490 GCA_963932145.1 Acanthosepion lycidas | reverse complement strand
TTTAAAATTCATCCGTTTTAGCTATGGATTGTTTTGCAAAAAAGGAAAAGAAGCATCCCAATATAACACAAAGAAATACAGATTTTATCACAATTACAATAAAACCATTCCTAAGTCCCACCAGATGACCTGCCTATCGTAGTCAATTTGGGTGGATAATCTTCTCCAGGCTCCCTGTGGCCTCCAGTTTTCTATCATCCCCAAGGGAACGTTTGCCACAGATTTTCTCATTTTGACCAATCACTCCTGGTGTCATCATATAATAATGTGTGTTAGTTATAGCAGAATAAGTTACTTTTATGGATTAAGGATAAAAAAAAGAATCTCTTAGGTAGGAATCTCACATGTTGCTGAAGATGTGACGTAATTTTGAAATATGAGATATATATATATATATATATATATATATATATATGACGCTCTGGAGTCCACAGGATCCGCTAGCGTGCGAAATCTTCATTGGGGAAAGAACAAAATCAAATGAATGATATAAGTTCAACTGACTGTCAGAATTGGGTGCCATTTTCCGGTTCATAATTAATAGGAAGAGAACTGGTATGGTGGTTTTGAGTGCCTTTTTATTAACCGTGAATTAATCAATTCGCGATAGAAGAAGGGATTACATGTTAAAGGAGATTCTCACTTTAATTTTTCAATGAGGGTTTAAAACTGCTACTCACTTTCCCTCTCTCCTCTTCATGAAAGTGTAGTTGGTATAAGCTTTCCTAATGAGGACAACAAAAGCACCCGTATTAATCATATACGTTGAGCTCATTAAAACGAGAAAAATTCTTTCCCCTGGTAAAAATATGTGTAATTTGATTTTCTGTAATAGACAGCCCTTCCCTTATGGATTAAGTAGTAATATTTGTATCTGGAAAAATCGTTCTTATATCTAAGAATGGTTGATGAATTCACTCGCTAAGAAATATAAAGGTTATTCTTACAATAAACAAATAAGTTTCGGCTTTAAATAACCCACAAAGGATTGATAAGACGTAAAAACACATCAGTCAGTAAAAAGCCAGAGTCTATCCAACTTCACTACACACAAGACGCTCGTGGACCGCTGGCAGGCCGTCGATGGCAACGCCAGCGATCCTCTGGCGGCAGCCACCGGTAGGCCACCGGTGGGCCAACAGTGAGCCAATAGCTGCCCACAAGTGGTAACATTGCCAAAACGAACACGCAGACCACCAGCGGTAAACACCAGTGGCATGCCACCCATTGGAGGATTGGGGTCTTGCGTGTAAGGTTTGTTATATTGATCTCAAAAAGACTTTTTACCACTCACAGTAATTTTTTGCCAGAACAAGACTGACTTTTTTTTCTACCTATAGGATAAATTCCGACATCGAATTTCTGCATTCTTTCATTTCATCAAATCCTGGCGAAAATTTCCAAATAAACTAGGATTAAGATAGTCAAGCTACCCTAGAATATGAACCAGGGAACAATCGCTAAGGATCTTGGGATGTCAAGAAGTGACATTTCAAAAATACCCTTGAAGTCCCAAAGCACTAGAATTGTTTTGAATCGATCAAACTATTGCCGCCTTCAAAAGCCTCTGCATAGGATAAGGATAATGATCAGAACAGCGAAAAAGTTCAAATGATGGAAGAGTGTGACTTGTTCACCTTGGTTTCAGTAAATGACACAATATGTATCCTTAAATAATATGGGATGAAGGGGTTCATTTCAACGAAGAAAGCAGCATTGACCAACATAATGTTGCCTTCAAATAGTTTTGTTTAAATTGTTATAAAATGTGGGATGCAGATGCTTGGGATAAGATTACATTCAGCGACAAAACGGAGACGAGGCTACATTCTAATAAGTGTGGATTTGTCAGAAGTAAAGCAAAATGGTCCACATTAAACAACTTTACGTTTATAGTTCTTAGGTGTTTTTTTTTGTGTGTGCATAGGTTTTATTATCTGCTCGTAACATTGTCTGTTTTTGTCTTCAAATTTTTTCTTGTTTAAAGTGATATGAAATATGGGATGCAGATGGTTGAGATAAGATCACATTTAGCGACGAAACGAAAATGACGCTGCATTCTAATAAGTGTGGGTTTGTCAGAAGGCACACAGTAAAGCAAAATCATCTTATGTTTATACTTCTCAGGTTTGTAATTCCTTTTCTTATTCTTTTTTTTTTTTTGCATACGTTTTATTATCTGCTAGTAACATTGTCTGATTATCGTGGTATATGTCCGTGTTCATAATTTCTATGTCTCCACATTTGTCAAACATTGAGATGAGGATTTTGTTATTGCTAACTTACTTAGATCATTAATATACAGCTTAGGTAGAGCCGTTTTCTTCATTCTTTTTATTTGGTCGATTGTAGAATCGATTTTGTCTTGTATAAATTCTTTATTGAAATTGCTGTCGCTGTTATTGTAATTTCGGATAAAAGTATTAGTAATTTTTATTGTGTTGGTTGCTTTCTTTTGTTTTATTTTTTGCTGTAATCCTAGTAGAAAATTGTAATTCGAAACTGAGAGATTACAACTCCGTGGATGTGAACTGTAAGCTTGTAATGTTTTGAAAATTAATGTTTTTCAAACATGTTTAAAAATTAATGTTCTTCAAACATTTAATGTTTTTCAAACATTTAATGTTTTCCTGTAACTTTTGCCTTCTTTCCAAACCATAGCAATCAGTTCGTTTTGCGAATTTGTCAATTCTTTACTTCTTGCCATGATGAAAACCTTCTTGCACGAATATCAATTACAGAATGCTCTGCTTGTATTTTTAGGCTAAAAATAACTACTGATAACATTATTGGAACATTCTAGAATATGCCCCTTGAATAATCTAGAGTGTTAAAGTTTTGAAATCTGAAATTTGCATTGTACGAATACTTTTTTCACATATTAAAATGGATAAATGGGATTTATTTATATTAAATCAAAATTTGTTCTGTTTTCTATGCATATTTAGTTATTATACATCTGTATACAATTAATTATATGAAAAGTGTGTTTATTCATTAGTTGGAAATGCAATAAATTAAAATATTGTATATTAACGGATATTTGTTCATCCCACTATATATATATATATATATATATATATATATATATATATATATATATATATATATATATATATATATATATTGTCATCCACAGACAGATTATTTCCATATATCACAGTGTAGCTAGACGCTCGGTTGCCTCTAGCTAGGATCGAAACCCGACTGAATTGCCGCTAATCGGGGATTATTCTCTTAAACCGTTGGCGCATGGCAGGGGGGGTGAATATGAATTTAAGCGTATTTATTTTTAGATAAACACACAGTGACTGAGAGGACTCGATTCGATTTACCGAAGAGTCTTGCATTATTAGCCGTAATTATTACTGTTTACAAGCCCACAATTCCTCCCCAGAGAGCTCAACCGAAATAAATTTTTCCAGGAGCATATATATTGTCATCCACAGACAGACTGTTTCGCTGTATCAGATAGATAGATAGATAGATGTGAAACATGATTGACCAATGAAAACGTTTCATATTTGTTCTTTATCTCATCATACATATATATATATATATATATATATATATATATATATATATATATATATATATATGACGTAACGAGATATAATTTTATATATCAAGAAACACTATTGAGAAAATAGTATGACAAATTTGAAAAAAGGTTTTTGTAACTCGTTTAATACGTTAGGACTTCATCGGACTGGTCTTTGTTGATGTTGCCACTACCACACAGGCACACGAAACGAGACACACTGCTAGTTTCCAAATTCTTTCAAACATTTTGAAACTACCAGCATCGCTCGTTTCGTGAGCATGTGTAGTCGGATCAACATAAAGAGATTGAGTTTTCCTGATAAAAAGAGTGTCTCTTCCAAAAATTCTCCAGTAAGTATTTTCGCGTTGTAGTATATGGGTCTGCCGCTGGTAGGATTGGGTAGTTTCACTCACTCACTCACTTTACTCTCTCCATCACTAAATAGTAGTCGGCAAAACTTCTCTACTGGGGTGAATAAAAGTAGCCAATACAAAGCCATATGTTTTGTGCTATTTAATACAACAAGAAATAAAGACATTCCACTTGGTGAAATTACGTCTGATTTAACTTTCAGTAAGAAACGGGGACAATACGTCTTTCGTGTATTGACCTGAAGACAACTGTGGAGGCTAATGCAGCGACAACTCCTTCCTCGGTATGACGATAAATTACATCTTGCAGCAATGACTCTGATCGTCAGTTTTTGATGAGTATGAACAGCCTCTTAATTGTTGTTCCCAGGTCCACCCTGATCCTGAACGGTAGCACCTGTTAGGGTCCCAGCTGTGGGTAAATAAGTTAACTCTTAAATTGGTGTCAAAATACGATGAAATTATTAAAAAAAAATTTATAGTAAAAATACCAGCAATACATTTTTATAGTAAAAAAAATAACTAACAATTCATATTTATAAAAAAATAAATAAAAATGACCAGAAATACATTTTCTTTTAAAGAAATTATTAATGTTCCCCCAAAAATAGTATTTAGGTATTAAATGACCCATAAGGAGTTGATATGCCGCTAAACCAACACCTAACTACTGCCAAACACTAGTCCGAGCCATATCACTATAATATCGTGACAATATTACATAGTTGTCAGTTGTCAAGGTGAAAGAAAATATTTCGAATGCTGATTTTGAAATCAGTCTTAGGAGCTTCTGCGGAATCT
Organism: Acanthosepion lycidas; assembly: GCA_963932145.1. NCBI lineage: Eukaryota > Metazoa > Mollusca > Cephalopoda > Sepiida > Sepiidae > Acanthosepion > Acanthosepion lycidas. The sequence goes on along the minus strand of OZ010572.1, from coordinate 115,101,774 downwards.
AATCCTCTTCATTCTGCTGTCTTTGAGCCAAACTTCAACCAGTTAAATGCCACACGTGATACACGCTTGGGCGATCATGTCTCTTTCGAGTCATGCCTGACTAGTCAGAGGATTTTCAGGCAGTTGGTTACCGATTCTTTCTGCGGTAGACTGGTTAGCAACCAGGGCTATAGGAACCAATCTGTCTCGATATTCAACACATAGCTGGGGTAGAAGAGGGGGATACATACCTTTAGTATTTGTGCGTAAGTGATTGTAAAGAACCCGAATGGAATTCGAACACAACTCTGCGATTTCTCATTCCGAGCTGATAATCCATTACACCACACTCCACATCTCAGGACCAAGCTGACTCCGTTAATTTTAATTTGCGATCAAAGTCGCCCGACGTGATTAGAGTAATTACCTATTTTCTACACAAACGAGAGGTCAGAGATCAATTACAAATAAAATCCAAAATTTAAAATTTATTATTTTGACTCATGTCGCGCATCGTTGGTGTTATGGCATCAGAGGTTGAACCTTCTCACACTTAACCCACATTGTTCTATCTCGCAACGTGATTGACTTATAGAAATATTTTATTGTCGATGTTTTCTTTTTCCTCATAATATTGTAAATTTTAGACAATATAATTAGATAGATAGATAGATAGATAGATAGATAGATAGATAGATAGATAATGTGAAACGACTACGACACCTAGATGCGAAATGAATGAGACAGATAAGAAACTCGATAGACGGATGTACGACAGATAGATAGATAGATAGATAGATAGATAGATAGATAGATAGATAATTATGAACTGACTGATAGATGAATTCATGCAAATATGAAAGGTCGTAAATTATGCCTTTCGAAATATATTCATTTATTGTTTACTTATTTTTATTAGTAAATGTATATTTTTATTAGTAAAGCGTATGTTTTCCTTATTCGTTAATTTTTTTCATTATACATATGTGTAAACCTCTCTAATATTGATACGGTGCACTCTTTTCCGTGTTCTTACTACATTTTATACATACACACACACACACATGTATATATATATATAATATGTGTATAAAATTATATATATATATTTATATGTATGTATGTATGTATGGATGGATGGATGGATGGATAAAAAAGACAATTGGAAAATATTTATTATTCATTGCCGATGCGTTTCGTTAATCCGACTTTATCCAGGCAAGTCTAAATGCAAAATGTTTTGTAGTTACACTAAATACAAAATATTAAGAAGGAGACTCACCTGTAACATTTTTTTTACCGATTCAGTTATTGAACCAGAGAAATGAAATCATATTCAAATGTCGCCATGAAAAAAAAAGTTTAAATTGTCTTAAAAATAGACAGTTATTTTGCGTTAAACACTGAAAAATATATCTTTAGGTTTGTAAATATATATATATATATATATATATATATATATATATATATATATATATATATATATATATGTATGTATGTATGTATGTATGCATGTATATATATATATATATATATATATACATATATATATATATATATATATATGTATATATATATATATATGTATATGCGCGTGTGTATGTAGGTGTGTATTATATATATATGTATATGCGTGTGTTTGTGTGTCTCGCGTACATATGTAATTATAGATGTATTTATTCATTTATGAGGATGTCAGAGATATGATTACAATATAAATCATTTTTATTACTATTATTATTTATTTTTCACCTTTTTCAAATATTATATAATATATTATTATTATTATTATTATTATTATTATTATTATTATTATTATTATTATTAATATAAAAATGATGATGTTTAAATGAATAACGAAACAGATTGCATTTCTGTGATTTTTATTACTGGTTGTGCGGTTAAAGGTTTAACCATATAATCATCCCCTACCTTCCATTATTCCTGCATACAAACTACTTTTTCCTTCGCGCGTCTTCTCTCTTTTCAATGGTGTAAGCGCTCCTCCCTAAATAATATAAATAATAAGATAAAATTAAAATTGCTACTTCATTTTTTCTTTTTCTTTTAAATGTCATTTTATTTTTTATCAAATTGTCTGGTTGAATTATATCATTTAATAAAATGTAGTCGGTCTTATAAGGCATATATATATATATATATATATATATATATATATATATATATATATATATATATATATATATGACTGTTGAATAAATTTATAAACGATTATATGATGATTAAGTCTTTTCCTTACTATATATTTATATAATATATTTATAATAAAAAGGCTTAAACACTAATATTCCATGGTCATAATTTATTCCATTGGAATCGTAAATACGACCCAATTCATCAGACCTACAAATATATATATATATATATATATATATATATATATATATATATATATATATATATATATATATATATATATATATATATATATATATATATATTATTGTGGGTATCGCCCCTTGTACACAGAATCAACTCGTCCAATGTATACTTATACAACGGAGAGATAGCGTGACAAAAGAGGTCCATACAGGGTGTTCACACCGAGTTCCGAGACTCCAGAACGAGAGATAATTACGGCTTCAATTACAGAACCTTGTAAATATACTTTTCTACTAACCAGCATTCCTGGACTACTAATCTTCATTTCAACTTTGTATTCTTACGTTAATACACATATTTTCCTATTTCTATTACAAACGTTGTTATTTATTTGTGCTGGATTCCATCCACGGAATCCACAACATATATATATATATATATATATATATATATATATATATATATATATATAGCGAGAGAGCGAGAGAAAAAAGTTGGGGGAGAAGAAGATTATTCATACCTTCCCCAAGGGTATTAAAACGTAAGTGAATGTAACAGATTCGACTGGAATTCGAACTCGCCTCTCCGATATACGTGTCTGGTATAATCTTGTCAACACACCCTTTTTTTTTTTTTTTTTCAATATCCAAATAATAAGTTTTGTTTAATACCTTGTAATAACAGATGCGTGTCTCGCTATTCTATCGCTATTTCCACGGCAGACGTTCAGACGATCTAGGTGTCCCCAGGCAACGTGCATCTCAAATCCGTTCGTATTTCATTGGGAAGGAGGAGGTTCCAACCAGACAACTTCTTTTCAGAATTGTCACTTTGCATAACAGACTTCCTAGAGAACGCTTCCTCGATCACTAGAAACTTAACCTCTTCAAATTTAAGCGATATCTATCCTAAATATCATTATAATATGCACCTGTTACGCCATCCTTGCACACTCTTACAACAACCACACATTCAGTAATCCTCTATCTTGAGTGATTATTGCTCTTGCATTTAGTGGACAATAGTTTATATAAAAAAAATAAGCTTGACTCTGGTGATCTGCATTGGATCTGATAATCTGATAATATTCTGGAAAACTAAAACTAAAAAAGTGAAAAAAAAAGGTTTTGGTGTGACACGTTTCGACCAATAGGACTTCAACAGGCTAAAGTGACGTTTATGATGATGCGATTACACATTCACATGAAGGAGTTGAGACGTTGAGAATTTTAAATTATTTTTTTTAAATATATGTTTTTTGGTATATAATCTCGCCGATTTAATTTAGTTTCTTTTATTTTTGTTTATTTTATATCACTTTTGTCATTAAATATCTCACATTGTGATAATGGCTGTGTCAAGAAAGGTAAAATATTGTAAGAACTTTGACGTAAATTTACCGTGGATGATCTAGTGATTAAAGCACTTTCTATACATTTTCGTCCGATTAAATTGTCTCCCTTTTAATTAAAGCAGCATTTTTAAATCGAAATTATAGACAAACTCATTACGGTGAGCAACTAATGCAGTGAGTGTCTTGTTTTGTAAAGCTCTCCTTTATGTTCAGATAGTCTTTTATTTAAATTCCTTGGAGTTTTTCCTAAGTATTCCTTGTGGCAATTATATACAGGTCATAGAGTAAATTCGTCCTTGAACTTTTAGCTTATTATTTTGTTTTGTATTAATCGTGTTTTTATTGTTTTAAAAGTAGTTGTAACGAATTTTGTTAAGTTTAGATAAATTATTTCTAGTTGTAGTTGTGATAGAGTTGGTGGGTAAAACAATATATTTTGATTCGTTGGGTTTCCCAGAAAGGTTCACACTTCTATTTTGAAATATTTTACCAGCCTTTTGTTTTGCATTAAATATAAAATAATTCGGGTATTACTGTGGTTTAATAGTATTTTCACTGTATTTCTGATCTTTATGTAAATATTGAGGGCTGTAAGTGCTCTTAAATAGAATTCTATTATTATTCTGGATTTTGCTTTGATATTATGGTGATAATAGAAATTTATGAAATCATATTATTTTTCAGAATTTTCTCTAAAATTGTTATCGATGAATAAAAATTTACATATCGTTTTCCCATCTGATAATTTATAGTCCAAAATCAAAATATATCCTTATATAATATGCATCTTAGCCATCAAATACAATACGTGGCAACTGATAAAGGTACATCTTTGCAAGGATATCAGCTGATTTATATATCTATTTTATGTTTCGCGCTGTGAGCATAACTTTTTCGTTAAAAATATCACGGAAATGAAAACCCTGAATGATTTGATGTTAAAGATAAAAATGAAGCAACAATTGCAAAATATTTAAAAGCAAGAAAATTCGAAATAAAGAAAAATGCAACAACAAATAGAATTTGATAAAATTAGTGGAAAACATACAAAATTTACTGAAAACTGTTAAATAAATTAAAAAAAAAGATGGCCGTCTAATGTCAGGTAATTGTTTCGTCTGACAGTGATGTGACAGCAGTTTGCGCAGCACCGGCACTTCCTCTCCACGTCATCCTTGCTTTATCAAGCGAAATGTCTGGTCACCGGAAATTGACAAGTACAACAGCCATATTGGTTTGGTGTAAACTGCACAGCCCAACACAGATGACAAGCGGAAATGAACGTCAACGGGCGAAAGAATGTTTATTGTTATAATTCTGCTTGTCTTCCGTCAATTTCCTTACCTACCTACTGTCCAGCATCTCTTTCTCCGGTATAATGTATCAGCTTACTCGTCCTTGTACATCATCGATTTGGAGACACCCGTATATTCACAATTATTAATGTTTGTTTGTTTTAAAGATTTCTTCCATAAGATATTATCTATAGTTATTATATACGTTTATAAGTTTTCTGTTTGTGAAGGTGATGAGAGAAAGTGGAAAATCTATAAACAACGCGTTTCGCTGAGAGCGTCTGCTCTCCCTGTCTTCTTCAGTTTAGAATGAAAGAAAGACAAAAATGCATGTAAGGAAAATGCGTTGGGGTTTCTGAGGATAGGTGGGGGTCATAAATCAATTAAACTTATTGCATCCGTAGCCGGGGTCAAGAGACTGTCTGTCAGCTTATTTGTTATATATATATATATAATATATATATATATATATATATATATATATATATATATATATATATATATAGACATTCATACAACAATCCAACACCCCCAATAGTTTTAAGGATAGGTGCAAGCTGTGTTTAGAAGAAAAAATCAGGATAATAAAATATAAGGATCAATGAAACTATTAAATCAACGTAGATAATGAATCACGAAATGTAGACATAGAAATAAATTCCAAATTACATAAGAATACAGGTGCATGTATGTTGGGGTGTATGTGTACATACAGTGGCATATATGTATGATCAGGTAAATGCCCACATATATGTATGTATGAAGATATGTATGCATATAAGTGTGTTGGAAAGCACGAGTTATTCCATTGGGTACTCTGGTATTAAATCTATAACTCAACTAATTTACATTAATCTTAACGAACTTAAGTTTAAATTCCACATCACTGACAAGTACAATAACTATTTAAGGTGAATCCCAGAAAAACACACTCCGGGAACCTTTTATGAAACACAATATAGTAGGAACTGATATTTAAAAAAAAAAAAAAAATACTAGCCATAAATAAACTCCAAACCCAAACCGCTTCCCCCGAGATAAGATAACTTAGGCCCTTCCCCCACCAATCGCTTGCACAAATCACTCTCATTAATTAGGCATCTGCCAGAGACCAACTTTGAAAAATAAATAAATAAGCGCTCCGAGACAAGTACTTAGCGGCTGACGAAAGCCGTTAAGGAACTATTTTAAATAGTCTATTCCGATGTTGAGGTAATTTTTGTTTTATTTTTTTTGTGTAATATATATATATATATATATATATTAAAGACATTTTTATGTTTAACGTTCTTTCTATAGATACAAGTATTTAAGTAAATGCTCTGTTTATAATAAACAGTATTAAATAACATTTACCGGCCTGAATATCCGAGAAATTTTCATAGAAAATATTCGCCCTTGGACAGGATTCGAACCTGCATCCTATACGGAACCGTTATTTAGCCTGACGTGCCTAACCGCTAAGGCTAAATGACGGTTCCGGATTGGTGCCTGTTGAATTTTAAATCAGTCTAGAGAATGTTTTTATGTATATACATGTGCGTACATACACACCAAACCAGGCATATATATATATATATATATATATATATATATATATATATATATATATATATATATATATATATATATATATATATATATATATATATATATATATATATATATATATATATATATATATATATATTTCAGAGATTTTTTATTTTCTTCTTTTTATGTATACTTATACACAAATATGCATACATATAAGTTTACTGTTTCTAAAAAAAGAATTTAGCGACATTTGGTACCCAGGATGAAAAAAGACAAAAGTATCATTTACGAGTGAGTGATTAAAATTTTTTGACTCGACGCACTTCCTCAAATCTGACTAAATTAACAGACATCAGAAAGTTTATTTTTCGTTTTTATTTCTTTTCGAGGAACAGTTTCTTGTAAGGCCCAAAAACTCTTCACTACTCACTTATATTATATATATATATATATATATATATATATATATATATATATATATATATATATATATATATAAACAGAAATAATGAAATCGTTAGTTTTTAAACATTTTTACATTATTTACATTTTCTAATGTAAATAATGTAAAAATGCTGTGAAAGTAAAGGTCATGTATGGAAGATGCTAAATGATGTAATTTAATTTGTTAATAATCAAAGTGAGTAAATGTTATTTTTTTGAATTTTTGAATTTTTGGATTCGTTCAGATATATTTATTTATTTAGTATTGAAATTATTTTTTATTATTTTACTTTAATTTTATAAATTATTCACGTATCTATTTTAAATAATAGAAGTTTATGATTTAAACGTTTTTATTTTTTTTTTAATTTTTGAAAATCTTTATAATCATGTATGTTAGCTTGGGTAAGGAATATGTCTTTTAGGAAAGGAGATATTTGAAAAAATCCGCGGTATAGATTTACATTTTGGCAAGATTCAATAGCGGTACTCTCAAGAACCTTCCGTTTGAATAAGTTATTTTATCTTTTGATAAGTGCGACATTCTTTAAATCGAAGTTGTGTTTGAACTTATGTCTGTGTATGACTAATGCATTTGATAAGTTGTTATGTATAAGATCCTTTTTTATTTTCATAGGTACGTTTGTTTTTTGGGGCTTTTTTGTTTTTGTTTTTTTGCTTATTTTATGTATTTCTTTATCAAATATCTCCTTTCCTAAAAGACATAGTTCATGCTGCCAAACAAAATCTTTACATTTGCCTTGATAAAGTCCACCTGAGCACGAAACGCGTTGGTAAAGAATAGTTTTCTTTTTTTTTTAGCAGTTAGTGTCTGTAAACATTGAGGATTTGAAAATAAGCTGTTGATTCTTCATAGGTGGCGTGTATACCGCTTTAAGCAGCCGGAAGCTGAAAAAAGGCCTTGCAAAACTATTGCGCCAATGAAAAATGCGAGATGATGAAGTCAAGATTGCATACAAATTACTATGTAGAATTTGTTTCATCTTGTTAATATTAATGTAAGGTGACTTGACAAGTCATTAAAATTGAACATTAGCTTGCTTTTTTACACTAAAATCATTTTAACATATTTGCTGAAACCAAGATGAAGGCTATGATTATTTTCTAAGCGTAGCTTAGATGTGGAACAAGTTTGAAAGTGTGGATCACCTAGTGAGGATCGAACTCACTTTTTAGTCGTAAGTGACCTAACGAAACAAATTTGCTAACGATTACACCATACTGAGGTGTCTCAACATAAAGGTTATGACATTCAACGAGAAGATGACTCAATAAAAGATAGCCAGGCACCTGGGAATTTCCAGAAACATTGTTCTATAAGACGTTTGCTACTATTGGAAGTGTTTTTAACTTAAAAAAAACAAACAAACGGGAAAACCATAAAAGTTTAAAAATAGAGACGGGGAAGAGATTATGAGATCTTCGGTAAATGATATAAAATTAAAAGCCAAACAAGGGAGAAGAGAATATAGTCTTTAAAGTGAAGTTTAATTTTATACAGTACCCATATTATTAGGAAATATATCTTGAACAGGTGTATAGCCGAAAAAAAAGCTATCATTAACCAAAAACAGCAGAGTAGAATGTTGAAGTGGTCAAAAGGGCGTCTAAGGTGGCAGAAGTAGTCAATAGTAATTTTTAGTAATGACTTTAAAATAGAGTTCCGTTCCAGTGAAAGAGAATATATAAGAACAGTCGGTGAAAAAACAAAGCAAGATGCACCACAAAGAGAAAAAAAATGGCGACGGACATGTAATTGCGTGGAGTTTCATCAAAAGCGATGGTAGAAGATATTTGGTTAAAGTTGATGGAAACCTAAACATTGAAAATTATATTAGTTTATGATATATATATATATATATATATATATATATATATATATATATATATATATATATATTATAATCTCTTATGAAAAAATAATAATAATATGTTGCTTTACATTGTATTGAGCACTTTTTAAAACAGTGGAATTTTACTCTATCTGTTCTTTCTCTCATTTGAATATACAGTAGCGTCCAAAACTATGCGACAAAATTTTAAAACCTAATATTTGTTAGAAATAACAAGAAAAGCTGAAATTTTGACAACTGGTAGTCGTTATCATCCATAATAACATACTAAAATTTGAATCATTTGCAAAGGATAAAAAAAGAATTATAACAATTATTTATTTATTTTCAAATTTGGAACGTCCAAAAGTAAGGGAAAAAATTGAGAAAAACAATGTAAACATCAAAAAAACAATAAAAATACATGTACAATCAATATTTAGTAAATGAGCCCTTGCTCTCAATGACAGCTGCACATCTTCGACTACAAGAACGAATCGGTTCTTGACAATCCTCGATACTAATTTTAGACCATTCCTCTTGAAGCTTCACCCACAAATCCTCCGTGTTAGTGGGATTTCTTTCCATAACTTTCACTCCTAATGTCTTCCAAAGATTTTCTATTGGATTTAAGTCAGGACTTTGCGGTGGCCAATCCATAATTTCCAAATCTTGCTCGCTAAGGTAACTCATTACCACCTTTGCCTTGTGACATGGGGCATTATCTTGCATAAAGGTAGCCCTATCGAAACCTGAATTCTGTATGATTGGCACAACATGATCTTGAACAATGTTTTTATAGATCTGCGCGTTTACACGAGTTTGTAACCGGACAAGAGGCGTTGTACCTTGGCTAGAAAACATTCTAAATACCATGACGCTTCCGCCCCCAAACTTGACAGTTTTCTTAGTACACTTTGCACTTAATCTTTCACCAATACGTCTCTTTACATTGTTTTTTCCATCATTTCCAAATAAATTAAACTTGCTTTCATCACTGAAAAATACTTTTGCCCAATTTTCATATGTCCAAATTACATACCTGTTTGCAAACTCTAATCTTTTCTTCTTATTCTTCGAACTAACAAGTGGTTTCTTCCCTGGGGTTCGATTAAACAGCCCTATTTCTTGCAGTCGTCTACAAACAGTCTGTTTTGACACATTAACACATGAGGTACTATTCATAACCCTTTTAATTTCTGTGCAAGACTTAAAACGGTCCCTTAATGACATACGCTGCATTATTCGATCTTCTCTTGCCGGAGTTTTGCGGGGTCTGCCGGTTTTAAAAGCACTAACTATTTTGCCAGTATCATTGTAGGATTTAACAACCCTGTCTACAACACTCTTGGAACGTTTCACTTTCTCTGAAATCTCTCTAATGGTGTGCTTTTCCTTGTGTAGCTTCACAATAGCTTGTCTCACAGAGTAATCAAGTTTTTGGCGTTTCGCCATGGTGCCGGCTGATGCAACGTTTACAAATGACTAAGTAAGTGGGTTTAGAGGAAATCAAAAAATTTGAATATAGCATACTGTTTACATTGTTTTTTTCAATTTTGTCCCTTACTTTTGGACGATCCTATTTTGAAAATAAATAAATAATTGTTATAATTCTTTTTCTATCCTTTGCAAATGATTCAAATTTTAGTATGTTATTATGAATGATAACGACTACCATTTGTCAAAATTTCAGCTTTTCACAATTGTTATTTCTAACAAATATTAGGTTTTAAAATTTTGTCGCATAGTTTTGGATGCTACTGTATATAGTGATTACCCAAGTGTAGCTTAGATGTGGCACAAGGCCGAAAGTATAGGGCACCCAGTGACGTGTGAACTCACTATTCAGTCGTAATTGTTTTATCGAGACAAGCTTGTCGAGGTACCCCATTTGGGTATATATATATATATATATATATATATATATATGAGTGTGTGTGTCTGTGTGTGTATGCAAAATTATACATGTGTGTGTATATATATATATATATATATATATATATATATATATATATATATATATATACATATGTATCTGTGTGCACACGCGTAAATTTAAACGATTACTGAAAGTGTAACAAAAGCATTTTACAATAAATTCAGTAAATATAATTTTCACATACCTTTCTAGATGCTCATCCTAAAGATAAAGATATCCCAAATTGCGTAACTCCTGGGGGTCGTAGAGACACCATATGTACTTCAACCGTAGCTGCAGTGGCGTGTCTTGGGCACGATAGTCTGACGGAGCCCAACCCTCGACAGGCTGGTTTGAATTCAGAGTTTTCCTTCTCCTAGACGAGTTGCCACGCAGATCTTATAGAGCCCAGTCTACCCTGCTATTCACCTATAGCTGACAGTTGGAAGAGAGAAGTAACTGCAAGTAAGTGAATACGACTAGAATTCGAAATAGGCTCTCAGATTTCTCACCCCGAGAAACCGTTAACCACTACACCACTGCGCATCCATCATGCCATAAAAGCGTAGTTTTTAAATTAGACTCTGTCCAATGTGATTACTACTATTTATCTGTAAAAGCAATGGTTAACGAGCCAAGTCTGCTTCACTATTACTTGTGAATTCGTACCTGGGTGTTCTATACAAAAAAAATCTACCAAAAATAACACAAGTGTTGATTTATAACCTAACCTAAATATTAATATGAATATATTTACATCGAAGAAAAATGATATTTTTCGCTAGTGTTTACCAATATAAATCCCAAGAGACACTCAATGTAGTGAGTTACTAAATGGGTTTGTTTTATGGACTTCAAATCTGTAGATTACTAGGCTATGCAAGAAAGATAACGGTTGACTATAGACTTGAAGATGTTAAGATTGTAGTGATAGAGAAAGCATCTCATCGGGAAAGAAGCTGTCTAAGTGGAACTCCTCTGCTACCGACAGAATACGAAAGGAATGAGGATGGTTCGCCTCTATGTACACAGAATTGCGGGTCTTCGCTGTAAAGATCTGAACTGATTTGAACTAGAGAATGTGACACATTTTCTACGGAAATAGCGAAAGAGTAGCAATAAAGCTTGTGATGTTTCGTCTGTGGAAAACGGGTTGTAAGGTGGGAAATGACGCATGAGATGCGACGTAAACGCTTTTGAATGCCTATCAAAGTTGGAAATTGATTATTGTCAATATACCGGGTGTAACAGCAAAATTGTCCAATTCGTGTTAATGCAAAATTGTCCATTTTGTTAGATTAAGCTCTGAACTGTCGTATCTTAGAACCGATTAACGATATCTTACTGGAATTCTCCGAGGTTTTTATAACACTATTAGACTCAACTTTGAGCAATAAGAATGTATAATTACTCTCCAAACTTAACAGAAGAATCGTGATGAAATCGATCATAAACGAAAATGACATGTCCATCATTAATTAATCATAGCTAAGGATCGGAAGCTCATGAAGGATTGAAATTAAGTTCAAATACATCTATATATTATTCCAGGATCATTTTCCTGCTTATTCAAGATTATCGTCGCCCTCTCTAACCTTTTAAATCTCTGTCCTTAACCTTTCCTCTTTCTAGCTGAATAACTCAAAGGGTTTTTTCAGTTATACTTGCGCCAAATTGTCTAAGACAGCAAAACGTCTGTTAGGAGTAGTTTCACAGTAGAGGCTTGTAGTTGTACTAAGTCGGTCCTAAAATAGGTTCGACGTACAAAACGTTAGGAGTTTGATATAATAGTTAATGATGCAGAGAAATCTAGTTGTGGTCGCTGATACTTTAGTATCCGACTAAAGGTCGCCCGGCATCGAGTGACTGACCGACGGTATTTAGTCAACCCCCACCACGAGGGCATCATGTGGCTCAAGGGCGGTTTAACGTGGGATCTCCGAGGCGTGGTTATGCCCATTGAACCCGTATAAACGGGTTCAAGGTCGGTTTACCTCCCCGAAAGATAATCCGCCCTTTAGCGTAGCCTCTTTCGGCTTCCTCCCCGCCCGAAGGCTGATAGTTCAACTGATGAGCCAGTCGACTGACTGATCGACGATATTCAGTCACCCCCGCCACGAGGGCTTCATGTGGCACAAGGCCTTTTTAACGTGGGATCTCCGAGACCGTGTGCTCGGACAAAAATATGCCCATTTGAACCAGTATAAACGGGTTCAGGGTCGGTTTACCTCCCCGAAAGAGAATCCGCCCTTCGGCGTAGCCTCCTTAGGGTTCCTCCCGCCCGAAGGCAGAGAGTTCAACCTAACAGCCAGTCGACTGACTGACCGACGATATTCAGTCACCACCCCCCACACGAGGGCGTCATGTGGCACAAGGCCTTTTTAACGTGGGATTCTCCCCGCGCAAAGGCAGAGAGTTCAACCGATCAGCCAGTCGACCGACCCACTGAGCGACTCCTACTACTCCTACTTATTATAGGTGGTAGAGTCTATTAACAATAGAATAGGTCTGTTCCACTATAGCAACATCTTATCGGAAAATCAGGAAAAAAGACTCAATTAGTGTAGTGTTTTTTTAGATATTAAACATTTTGCGGGATGGACAATTGTAAATATTAATAAATATAATATATATATATATATATATATATATATATATATATATAAATATATATATATATATATATATATATATATATATATTATTATCATTATTATTATTGTTGTTGTTGTTGTTATTGTTGTTGTTTTTATTATTATTATTAATTAAAGAATATTAAACACTTAAGATCCCATAGGTAATAATTTTTATCTCATGAGATCTTTAAAATCAGCTCTCAATCTTCAAGACCTTACAAATAAGCAAGGCTCTATTATCTTTAATAATTAAAGTAAATTAGTTTTTAGATTTTATTTGTAGGACTTGAAGAATATGAGCTGTTTTTTTAAAGCTCTTATATAATAAAAATTATTACCTATGGGATTTTAAGTGTTTGATATTCTTTAATTAATAATAATTTTTGCTCTGTCGCTTGACATATAGCTCTCTCTGGATCTATATCCTCCTGGAAATTCCATACGGATTACCATATTGTATTATTACTATATATATATATATATATATATATATATATATATATATATATATGACTGGGCTGTCTAAAACATGCTGCGCTATACGATGGTTTCCTCGACATAAAGCCGATCGATAGAGGCGTCTATTCAAATATGGATCATTTGCCTTTATTAGTTTCTCGAAAAACACAGGCCGGTACACATAATTATACAGTCAGAAAATAGAGGTGTCTATTAAAATATGGGCGTTCTAGTCGTTTGAAGATCGTGATAGCGTTAAACTTGAGTAACAACTCGAACTGCCCTTCTGTGTTAGGCCATCTGATAAGTTGTTTTTTGTCGCATCATCATCGTCGGTATATATAGCGAGTTTCCAAGTGAGACAAGCTTCCTAACCATTAAACCGCCTTTGGTATATATATATATATATATATATATATATATATATATATATATATATATATATATATAGCAGTCGTAGTCACAACTCTGAACGTAGGCGGACAAGGCCATATGGACGCTTTTTAGTGAACGAGACAGCGCTGGAACTCGCCAGTCACCTGGGCGACGAAGCAGCCCTTTTCAGGATAACACTGCTTACAAAAAGCCTGGGAAGAGACTAGAAAAAGGGTCCTAAAAATTGCCTGACTCATCCTTCCCTGGCCAGCTTTCCGCGACTGGCAGAGGTCCTATACCAGCGGTAAGAACAAAGAAATCAAAATCTCTTACGGCGACAGCAGTGCATGGAATATGCGCACCCTTTTGGACCGTGGTCAGCCTGAGAGACGGACCACCCTCATTGCCAACGAACTAGCTTGATAGAAAGTGTAGAATACCGCCCTCAGCAAGACCCGTCTAGCAGAAGAAGGAAAACTGGCAGAGCAGTTTGCCGACTACACGTTCTTTTGGATTGGATATGGACACGAGCAATGACAGGCAGGAGTTGGCTTTGCCATCAAGTCAAACCTGGTCAACATGCTCGTCTGAAGGGAATAAATGCGACAATGTTCAGCGCGTACACCCCCACCATGACAAACCTTGACGAGGTGAAAGCCAGATTCTACGAGGATTAAGATCTACGACCATCTCTGCCGTGCCCAGAACAGACATGTTCATCATTCCGTGTGATTTTAACCCCTATGTGAGCAGAGATCATATGCCGTGGGAGGCAGTGATGGGAAAAAACGTTGCAGGCAAGTGTAACGGCAACGGTCTCCTTCTGCTGGAGTCCTGCGCCGCTCATGATTTTCTCATCACCAACAAAGTCTTCCGTCTGCCCAACCACAACAAGACGTCGCGTATGCACCCGCACTCCAAGCACTGGCATATACTTGACTACTTTATCGTTAGGCAAAGGGACAAGCGGGATGTGAGGGTTACGAAGACCATGTGCGGTGATGAATGCAGGACGGACCACTGTCTGCTGATCTCCAAGATGAAACGTATTACATCACCAAGGAGGGCACAAGGCATCTGAGCGCCTAAGCAACTAAACATCGCAAAGCTAAAAAATAACTTGGTCAAACAAAACCTGGTAGAGGAGTTAGACGACAAGCTACCACCACCCAACACAGATCCGATGTGGAACCGGAATGGGCTTGTTTCCGTGATCCTGTTTACGCTGCAGCCTCGGAAGTTGTGGGATCCATCACCCGCATTGGTTCGACAGCAGCAGTTGTCGCCTCCAACCTCTATTGCGGGTGGGGATAAACACCAATTCCCCGAAAAAACCCGTCCTCCACATCCAAAAAGGAAGCCTTCATCGCTGCCGGTATTTTTGTTCGGTTTGAACTACGCCGCATGCAAGATGAATGGCTTAGTGACCAGGCCTATCTAGGCCTACGCAGAGAGGAAGAACATGAGGAAATTCTACAGCACTCTCAAGGCCATCTATGCTTCCACTTCGTCTCGGTCATCCTCCCTCGTCAGTGCAGATGGAAACACATTGATCTCGGATATTTGAGCACTGGGCAGAACACTTCAACAATGTACTTAACCGACAATCAGCCATCAACGAAGAAGACATTGCAAGTATCACAAGTACCAGTCGACAACATACTGGCAGATCCAACAACTAAAGAAGCCATCAAGCCATGGTCAAGCGACAAGGCACCTGGTGCCGACTCCATCCCAGCTGAGGTCTATGTTCTGATGACACAAAACTGAATGAAAGCCTCACAGGCCTTTTCAGCTCCATGTGAACACAAGAAAAGCTACTACAAGAACTTAAGGACGCTTAAATTATCCATCTCGATAAGCGCAAAGAGAACAGGAAAGCCTGTGATAACCAGCGTGGCATTTCCTTGCTTTCCATCACTGCGAAGATTCTGGCCTGCGTCTTGCTCAATCACCTCAACTCACACCTGGAATATGACCTGCTCCCCGAAAGCCAATGTGGGCTCCGCGCGGGACGCCGCACGATGGACATGTTCTTAGCAGCTGAGCAGCTTCAAGGGAGGTGTCGGAAGCAGAACGTTGGACAGTACACCATCTCCATGGACCTGACTAAGGCATTTAACATTGTCTGCCGTGAGGGGCTGTAACGGATCATGGTCATGTTTGGACGCCACACCAAGTTCATTGCGATGTCCTGCAATTCCATGACGGCATAAATTCGAATGTGCGGGATGACGGCAACTTACTCCCAGCCGTTCCCCGTCACCATCGGAGTAAAGCAGGGATGCGTGCAGGCTCCCACCCTGTTCAGCATGGTGCTTTCCGCCCTGCGCACGTACGCCTTCCGAAATGGAGGCATCGGTGTAGGTTTCAGCTACCGTACCGACGGTAAACTACTCAAGATTGCAGGGAAAGACAAATGTGCATGAAGATACGGCCAGTGAGTTCCTGTTCGCCGACGACTAGGCGCTCAATGCTAGTACCCAGTCTGACATGCAGGGCCGCGTGAACCTATTCTCTTAAGCCAGCAAGATTGATGCAGGACTTCGGCCTCAGAATCTCTACTAAGAAGACCGAAGCCCTGCACCAACCTGCACCTGGGACGTCTTACATTGAACCTCACATTACTGTCAACGGCCAGAGACTAGCAGTTGCAGACAAGTTCATCTACCAGAGTAGCACTCTGTCACGTTCTGCCAACATCGATGAGGAAGTGGCCTACAGAATCATGAAGACCAGCGCTGCCTTCGTCAGAAGGAAGGATAAAGTCTGGGAGCAACGAGGACTGAGCCTTAACACCAAGCACAAAGTGTACAAAACCGTAGTACTACCATCTGTGCCCCATCGTGCGAGACGTGGACTGTCTACAGCCGGTATGCTAAACAGCTCATGCCTTCCACATCAGATACCTCAGAACCCTGCTCTGTGTCAGGTGGGAGGACAGAGTTCTAGACATTGAGTGCTCCAGTGTGGTGGGATGGGGAGCAGCCGTGCCATCCTACTGCGCTATAAGCTCCGGTAGGCAGGCCATGTCCGCCACATGGACGTCTGTCGCCTCCCAAAGAGATTGCTCTATGGCGAGCTATCTACAGGCAAACGCTCACTCGGAAGACCAAAGAAACGTTACAAAGAAAGACACGCTGAAGGAGTCTCTCAAGGACTATGGCATTCCTCATTACGCCTGGGAAAAGTCAGCTGAGGACCGTGCCATCTGGCGCTCCCTTGTAATTTCCGGAGTGTCTGATTTTAAAGAGAAAAGAAACAGGAAGAAAGAACAGAGACGCCCGAAAAGGAAAGATTACGAGGGCTCCACCTCCCAGCCTGGTTCAGCTCCCAGCATCCCATGTTGCATTTGAAACAGATTTTTCAGGTTGAGGATACGACTCACTAGTCATCCCCACCCCCTCATTAATACAAGGGCATCCACGTATGCAGAGGACGAACGATATATATATATATATATATATATATACGCAAAAAAAAAAAAAAGAGTTGATGTGACCAAGAGAATACCTGGCAGAAAAGACTCAAAAAAAAAGGGAAGAAAACTAATAATAAAAATGAACGAAAAGAAAATACCTACTTAATTACTAAATAATAATGCTCAGTGACTAGGTTATCCAGGCAGAGCAAAAAACCAACACACACATGCATGTGCGCGCGCACACACACACACACACACACACACACACATACATATATATATATATATATATATATATATATAAGCGATCAGATGTATTTGTTTAATCTAAAGAGGTAATTACAAAGAAACTCGGGTCGAGATAGATATATAATGAATAGACTGAGATAGATAGATAGATAGATAGATAGACAGATAGATAGATAGATAGATAGATAGATATGAATAGACTGAGATAGATAAATGAAACGCTTGCGCACAATCATATTCACATATATTTGTGTGTGTGTGCTTGTTTGTGTAATGTTTTCACGGAATGAGAACTATAGGCTTGGAAAATCTGACACTCGCGGAACAAGTTGAAAGTAAGAGGGACAGAGAAAAGTAGGGCATAAGCTGCCGAACGAGCTTGATAGATGGCAGAACAGGGAGAGATAGGAAAAAGACAAAATTTATTAAGAGCTGAAAAGGACAGGAAATTGTGGAGACCCATGTTCGCCAACATATGAAAGCGACTTCGGGACAAAGAAGAAAAATGGAATTAACATGTTTTTTTTTTTTTGTTTTTTTGTTTTTTTTGTTAATTATAACCTGGATGGTGAAACAGTTTTGTGTCTAACTCACTCTTTTCTTTGGCATCTTTTATGGTATGCTGGAGGCAAAGCAATTTTGTCAATGTAACTATTGATAGCACAGAGTGCACCGGTGTGAAATCCTATCTTTCCCAAGAGCGTCAGTACTCAGTGAACATAAGTAACTTCAGACAAATATCCAACGTGTAAATATTTCAAGTATATTTCAAGTACTTACTCATAGACAGTTTTAAAAATGTATAACAACCTTCCAAATGAGATGCTGATCTGTAATTTCTTTATTTAAATATTCGCCAATACAAGGCCTAAATGCGATTGAAGACAGAGGGTTCAAGAAAGAGTTTCTATAGACGTAAGAGGATGAAGTAAGAGAAGACTATGACAGTATGGAAGAGAGATAATGGTGAACCGTAGGCTCGGAACTTAAACTTAAAAATGATTAAAGTCGGAGTGATCGAGGAAGTCTGTTCCGCAAAGAGGCAGTCTTCGGAAAGATGCTGTCTGATGGACAATAAATAACACAATAATGGTTGGAAACTAACGTAACTTAATTATCTCTCAGAAAAACTGGTTTTATAGACTCTGTTGCTATTCCAAGACAAGCCTCAAGAGCCACTCAAAGTAGAGTATTACTCCTTAAAGGTTTTTTAGGGAACTAAGAATTGCAGATTATGAAGATGTGTAGAATAGATAAAGGTTAACCATAGATTTGAAGAGGTTAAGATTATAATGATTGGGGAAACATCCCCTCGGGAGTCTGTTCTAGAAAGAAGCAGTCTTTGTGGAGAAGATGTGTGAGGGACAATAAATAACTCAACAATGTTTGACAACTAACGTCACCTAATTATCTCTCATTTTTACTCCATTGTTAACCTCAAGGCACAAGAGTCACTCAAAGTAGAGTATTACCGAATGGGGATTTTTTACGGATTTAAGAATTCCAGATTATGAGGATATGTTGAATAGGTAATGGTTAATCATAGATTTGATGTGGTCAAGATTGTAGTTATTGCAGAATCAACCTCTCGGTAGTCTGTTCCACAAAGCAGCAACTGTTGTCAAAATGTAAGGATTTCTCAAGCGATATTCATTTAATAAGCACGTCTCTACTTATAGAATCTTTATTAACAAAGTTGTAGTCTGTCGATTGACAGTAAGTGATTCGCACAAGATTTATTTTCAACTACTCCTTCTTCTGATACAAGTCTTTGGCTCAATTTCAAATGTAAAAGATCGTCCTTAACGCATTTCCTTTCTCAAGAACGCAGCTGTTCCCCAAGGCTTTGTCCTGGGCCCTACACTGATGACACTACTATTTACTCCTGACTCAATAGCAAATCGTTGGTCTCAAAAAGGACTTCCAATCTATTTTTGACTGGGGCAAGCAATGACTGGTTAACTTTAATGCCTCAAAAAAAAAAACTTCTCTCTTTTACCCACCACAGAGAACCCTCCTTGCCTCCCATTAGAATGTCTGATGCTCAACTACACGAGTGCACCTCTCTGTGACTATTTAGTCTCCCACTGCCCGCTGAACTGAGATGGAACAATTACACTGAATCAATAGCTTTATCTACCGCAAAAAAATTGGTTCTCTCTGTCGCGCCAGAAGGTTTTTCTCGCCCATCCTTCAAATCTATAAATCGATCAGTCGCCCTTGCATAGAATACTGATACCATACATGGTCTGGAGCACCCGCTGTTCGTTTTAAAATTCCAGAAACGGATATGCAATGTGGTTGGCCCTGATCTGTCATCTCATTTACAGTCACTTTCTCACAGACGTGCCATTGCTTCCCTCTGTCTTTTCTACAAATTCTTTCATGGTAACTGCTCTGACGAGCTACTTTCGCTAGTTCCCAGTCTGCATGAATTTAAACGTGCTACTAGGTTGGCATCTCAGTCCGACGCCTTCACTGTCGAAACGGTTAAATGTAGCTGTCTCTTCTATTCCAATAGCTTCATGTCTCGCACTTCCCGTCTGTGGAACTCCATTCCTCTTACTTGCTTCCCTGATAACTATAATCTCCAACTATTTAAATGAGATGTCAATCGGTATCTCCAGATGCCTTGATCTATTCCCCGTCCTTTTCTTCATTCTTTCCTCTTTCACGCCTCTTTACTCTTGCTCACACTCTCTGTAACCCCTTGCGCAGTCCCGATTTTCTTGGGGTGAAAACCTTAAAAAATATCACTTCTCTGAATAATTTGTCTTCATTCATATTAAATGTCCTAGCACTGAATCTAAGCAAAGTGAATTTAAGAAAGTGAATCTAAGCAAAGTGAATTTAAGCAAAGTGAACCTAAGCAAAGTGAATTTAAGCAAAAGGAATGTAAGAAAATTGAATCTAAGCAAAATGAATTTAAGCAAAGTGAATCTAAGCAAAGTGAATGTATTCAAAGAAAGTCTAAGAATATTAAATTTAAATACAGTAAAAGTAAGCAAAGCGAATGTAAGCAAAAAGAATCTGTCTGTATAATAAATCAAATTCAAATACATCAAAATTTACATCACTACATATTTTTTATTATACTATACATCCAATACAAGGCAAAAGACCTACTAAAAGTAGAAAGTTACTTATTAAGGTTGTTGCAGAGAAGTACAAATTGCAGGCAATGAAGATATTAAGGATAGATAACGGTCGACCCTAGGGTATAAAATAATTAAGATCGTAATGATCGGAAAAGCATCCTCCCGAGAGTTGCTTCTGACAAATTAGCAGTTCTCGGGGAAAAAAACTCTCCGGGTGATATTAACACGTTGACTGCCAGAGGTCAGTTACAAAACCTGACTTTCAAAGGCTAAATTTATAATAGCCAACTTAGTAAATAAAACACTCTTGATTTATAAGGTCTTAACACTGTTTTTCAAACTAAAAGTATCAAAAAACTCGTCGTTGGACTCCACAGACGAGACCGCCCTGCGTATGACGATAAACTACATCTGGGTCCAGGGTAAGACGATAAACTATGTCCAACAGCAAGGCCTCTGATCAGGGGGTTTTGAGAAGCGTGGTGATCACAGGTCCATCCTGTTAGGATCCCATCTATGGGTAAATAGTTAATCCCAAACTGGGGTCAAAACACTATGTAAGTGTAAAAAATAGGTCTTAATACCAGAAATTATTTCGTAAAGAAAATTATTACCAGCAATAAATTTTTGAAGAAAAAATTATTATCAATAATACATTACTACCAGCAATACATTTTTTTAAAAATATTACCAGCAATAAAAATTGTCAGCATTAAATAACCCATTGAGGTTGATATGCTGTAAAACAAACCAAACCAAACCACAAACGAGAATGTATCAAAAAATGACAAACATGAGATAACTCGTAGTCGGCACGAGTTAACTCGTCGTCGGCGACTTAATAAAAACTATCAACCACGAGTTATCTCGTAGTCGGCAGTCAATGTGTTAAGTACCCCAACGAAGGTCGACAACTAACCTAGCGTAAATCTATATGATAGTGTTTATTTCTAAAAAAAAATTACTCGATAATCACTCAATTCCCCCAATACAAATCTCAAGAACCACTCAATGTAAATGGTTACTGAATGGAGAAGGAGCTGTCTTTGTTTTGCGGAGTCAATAAGACACCTCCCGATAACACAAATGAACTAGGCAAGACGCCTTAAATAAAGAACTCAGAGTGAGTCAAGGATAGTCCGTTGGTGTCAGGCAATTCACTGCCAGGCTCGTGAGTAATTTGTCGAACTCTCTGCCTTCGGGTAGAGAGGAACCCAAACAAGGCTATGCCTACGGACAGTGCCATGTCTGGGAAGGCAAACAAACCCGACCCCGTGTATGCAGTGTCTACGAGTAATTTTTGTCCGAGCCTACAGGCTCGGAAACGCACACGCAAAAATTGGCCTTGTGCCACATCCTACCTTGTTCGTAAATACCAGTCCGTTAGAACAAGGGAATGATTCCTATCCAAAATATAGGAGGAGAAAGACAGAAGATGAAGGTCACATCAACAAGATCAAAATGAGAAAATATGGACGTCAAGTTGAACAAGAAATCAGAACCTGTGAGTAGTGACTTACAATACATATTTGTTGCGACAATTCAAGTATCATAATGTTAAAATCTGCTCATCAGTTCATTCAATCAAGTATTGCATCAAATAAATATCAAAGGGGACAGATTTTACACAAACTCCCCACTGAATTTTTTTTCCACTTTGATTTAAATTAAATTTAAATTTGAATAAGGGAATGACTCCTATCCAATATACAGAGCGAGAAAGCCAGAAGATGGAGGTCTCATCGGCAAGATCATTCAGTAATATTGAAATGCATCATTTCATCTACAAATTATAACAATAATTTAAAATCAATCATATTTTCTTACAAAAAATGTGTGACACACAGCAAGGCGCAGATAATTCTGGTCGTACTCCATAGTTGTTCTGTTCTAATACGTTTAAAGATAAAGCATGGCAGGAGTTTATAAGGCGGTACAAGAACAGACCATTTTCCCAGTCTCTTTAGCCATTGATCCTATATATGGCGTCCACTGTATGTCTGTAGTGAGTTTATTATCAACAAGTTACTTTAATCTAACATTGATTTATTTTTATTAAAACATCAATAAAATTCAATGCCATCAAATAAAATTTTATACGATGAATATGATGTGTTCTTTATTATGATTTTATTATTATTTGTCATATGTTCATCTATATAAAAACACGAAGGCATGCATAAAAATTTCATTTTGACTATTTATATTCCTTTACATTTAGTTATTTAAAATTGATTCCGTTCAATATGAGTTCGCCAGTATTAAAAACAGATTGCATAACTACACATGAAAGATTACTTGAAAATGAATTGAGCAGCATTTGAAAGTACTCGAGGGAAATAAATAAATAAATATATATATATATATAATGTGTATGAATATAAATATATATTTATATATTTGTATCAGTATGAATATAAATATATATATATATATGTATAAACTGTATATATTATGTAGTATTATTATAGTATTTTGAATTATAGTATTATCATAGTTTTATTATTAGTAGTATATATATTATATAGTATTATTATAATAATTATATTGTGATTTTATTATGACAATTATTAGTTATAAATATGACGTGACATTTATTATATCAAGCTATGCAATCACAAAATCATACTTTCACATTTCTGCTAGACGTCAGTGTCCTTCTGACACTGCCTGGTTTTGTTCACGTGGTTGATTGTTGCCACTGGACTACTAAAGTAGCTGAATGTTGAATAACCACTGCATCGATCATATGCACCAAATAATTACATCATCATGATAATCATCTTGACTTTTGTAATCGTAGTGGGAGGGATCCGAATGCAGAAGCCACATCGAATCTCCTACACAACGGTCTATCAACGGCAGCAATTCTGGTATAGAATTATTATTAAGGTGGACAGGAAACACCGGTCTTCACCTAAATCTCTCACGTGTTGGCTCCACGCGTCACACCCCGGTAAACCGTTTCAGGAGGCCGGCTAAACAACGTAAGCCGGTAGTGTTTGCACTGCACTACCGGGTGGATGATCTGCACAAGTGGACAACGGACTCAACGACCAAGTGCACAGACCGAATGCGATCCGCATGATATTAATGGTTTCGGTTGTTGGTCAAGGACTTGGAGAGGAGATAGGGGTCGCCAAGTTATCTACAAGCCCACTGAAAGGATTATGAAGCAAGAGAAGCAAATAATTACACTATACTTAAATACGTGTATCCTTGTTTCCTTGAACTAGATTTAAAATCGGCGTATCATTTATGCCGTCAAGCCACGCAATATTTAACATAGGGATATATCTTTATCAGGGAATATATATTGAAGAAGGACTGATGCTGAAAGCATACTGATGCTCTCTATTCACTCTTTAATTCGTTACCAGTAACTAAAATGAACTTGTATTACGCATTTCAGTTATTCCTCTTATCACAATCTTTATTATTTACCTTGGTTTACGACAAGACCACGTTGAAACACCGGTTCCCGTACGATCACCGAAGTTAAGCACCGTCGAACCTGCTCATTACCGAGATGGGAGACCGCTTGGGAATCCCAGGTGCTGTACGCTCATATGTGCTGATGGCGTAATTGATAATGGGTCGAAATTGTTAATCGGACAACCGAATTTCAGTTGGATTCACACGGGCAAATAGTCTTGGGAAAAGTAGGAACCCACCTCTTCTATTCCAGCTATGGGTTAATTAGTAAAACTTATATCGCTAAATCATCATTATCTCAAAAAATCATACAATCTGAAAATAGTTTCTGGTTTTAAATATCCTGCAAAGAGTCGATATGCTGTAAAAACGATTAAAAAAAACGATTATTTTTGATTCAATACATTGCGTGATAAAAAAGAAAGGAAAAGCAAAGCATCATTTTCAGAGTTGCAGAAATTCGATAACGTGTGAGGCTCTCTCTGCAAGTAATGTATCAATGACACATGATTTTCCTCTTTTTTACCTTATTAAAGACAGCAGTTTAGTTTCTGGCATGAAGCCGCTTATAAAATAAAAGAGTGTCAAGGAATTTCTCCATATGAAAAAATTAGCCATAGGGTTTTATTTTTATGGGTTCACCCTTTCCCGGTCATATCATAGAACATTTTATGCATAAAATTATGGTAAATGTTGGTATTGGATGGAGAAGGATGTTTTCTTTTGGTGATTGCGCCAATTGCTGGAGTGAATGGGTGATGGGTCGATTTAGCTAGGTGTGCGTTAGACAATGTCAACCAGACTTTACTCACGTCCCTTTCGGCCCTGTGCCACAAATACATATATTCATGTGTTTAATAAAAAAAAACATAGATGCAGGGAGAATTTGACGTACCCAGAATATACCGAAGGTAAGAGGAACAATGGAAAGACCTTGTGTAAATAGATGGTAGAACAGGGAACGGGATAAAAATTAAAGGCACATATATTGCTAGGACCTACTAAGTAATGGAAGTTATACTCACTTACTCGCAAAATACCCAGAGGAAGATATGAATCCACTTATTCTCCCCCAGCTACGGGTTAATTAGTAAGACTTTTGCCATTAAACCATTATTATCTCAAAAGCAAAGTTCTTAAGACCTATGAATTATTTTCCGGCTTTAAATAAACTTCAAAGGGTTGATAAGCCGTAAAAACGAATCAATCAAGAGTCATAATCATTAATTCCTTAGAAAATCTATTTATCTATCGTTTCAATTCGGTCACTTTTGAACACACACACACACACACACACATATATATATATATATATATATATATATATATATATATATATATATATATGAGCTAAACCAAATCCTAAAGATACAAAGACCTGGTAATGAAACCATAATCTCACTTGATGTTGAAAATCTATTCACCAATGTCCCAATTCGAGAAACGATCGACATAATTATAAGCAATACATACAATAAACCATTCCACCCTCAATTAGAAATTAGATCCAACATATGACGGAAACTACTTTAACTTTACCTAACCTATGAACACTAATGGGTATGTCCTAATCCTCATAAATACTATCGTAAGTGGTGGGTAATATGTTGTCTAATTTGTCCACCAGTAGCAGTGGTTTACCTACTTCACGCCGCTGGCGAGTATTGTATTTTGTTGATGTTATAAAGATTACCATTTCATTTTCAACCTCCGATTTAGTTATTCCTCATTCAGTAACCCTTCTTAGGTTACAACAAACCTGTACTACCTAAGTATCATTTTTTTACCACAAAAACAAACAATATATATGTATAACGTGATGGTGTTTCCATGGGCTCAGTTCTGGGTCCAGCTTATAATAACTTTTATATGGATAACCTTGAAAATAATACATTTAGTAATTTTAAAAACCTTCCATCTACCTAAGATATGTTGACGATATCCTCATCTTAGGTAAAAAAAAAAAAAAAAAAAAAAACATTGCTGAAATACATGAGCTACAACAAGAATAAAAAATGCTGTCCTTAAATTCACATATTAATTTAATAATAATAATAAAATTCCTTTTCTTTATATATTGATAGACACCATTAATAATATATTCACTGCCTCCCCATATAAAAAACGTACTAGCATAAACTCATGTACTCTTAATTATAACACTGAATGTCCTAACTACTACAAAATATGAATTATACAAAATTTTATGAAGCGTACTAAGATTATGTCATTTACAAAAAGATTTTCTACACTGAAATAAAAAAAATAAAATATCTCTTATAAATAATGATTTTCCTAACTATATTGTTGATGAACAAATAAGGCGAGCTATTATAAATTTTAATATAAATCAAATGTGACATAATACTTCCTCAAATAACCCTAAACATATCAATATTTTATATCGTAATCAGATGCATTCTAAATATAAGCAAGATTGAAAAATCCTAAAACAACTCATGAATACTAATATATTCCCTACAGATTACAGTAAAAATAAATTAATTATATACTATAGTGAATCTAATACAACTAACTTAACCATCCGTAATAACTTCTCCCCACCAATTAATGTATTGTAGAAAACTAACACTATATGTTAATTTAAATGTCCCTTAGGAGATTGCAACTCCGAGAAAAATGTATGTGTTGGTTATTCTACAATAACGTTATCAAGACGGCTCACTCTACACATAAATGATTGATCGTCAATTGCACAGAATCTGCGAAAACATTCCTGACCACATTCACAATTTCGAAGAATATTAGACGACAACACATGTATACTTCACCAAGAACGTAATAAGCAGGAACTACAAATTCTTGAAGCTATCTTTATAAAAAATGAAAATGAACACTTCACAAAATTAATTATGACTATAGTACAAACGTTCTGAAATACTTATAGTACATATTTCTTTAGAAATATCTATGTTAAAACTAAACAATTTTTTAAAACAAGCAAACTATAACCTCCGAACAAGAATTCAATTCTTAACATTAAAGTTTTTACATGACATGGACATGTAAAAACTTTAATGTTAAGAATTGAATTCTTGTTAGGAGGTTATAGTTTGTTATGTGTGTGTGTGTTTAAATGTCAAAGTTTATCTGTCATAAAATGCATACAGTTATTCCATAAATATGCGTGTGTCTGTGCGTATGTTTCCGTGTGTGTACCTGTGGGTGTTTTTGCGCGAGGGCACCCATGAGAGTCTATGAGACATAAAGGAAGAGAAAGCTAGGAGAGGGAGAGAGCCAAACTTAGACATAAGGAGAATTTGATATACATAAAGATAGTAAAGGTGAAAAGAACACAAGAACAGCTTGTGTAAATGGATGGTAGAACGAGGAATGGGATAGATATTAAAAAGACATATATATGTGCTACTAAGGATAGGAAGCTATGGAGCGCTATTATAGCCGTCGTCCTGAAATCATAGATGATGATGAATGTTAGTCTCGATCACCATTTTACCGTAATGGGTTTGATACTTACCAGGTGCCATGGGCTTGTGAATTTATGTCATTCAACAATAAGTTCACGAAATAATTGATAAATCTTGTCGTTTTGGTGCCATGTCGTGAACGCGATTCACAAGCTTGTTCCACAGACCATTTGTACGATTGAAAGTTCGATATTTAAAGCGTTGCAAGCCAATCTTATTTAATACTGATAAACCTCTTCTTGAAACTATTTTAAAACATAAAGCAGGTAATTAACGCAAAAAAAAGCACAGGTAATCAATGTTCCATAAGCTATTAGCGAATATTTTTTGTGTTATAATTTTATAAACTTCCGAACTGTCTTCTCGTCCCGTCTGCATTCTGCAAAATAGCCAGCTGTGACAAGCAGTGTTTAATAAAATGTGTTCTTTTACTAATCTGTCTCCTTCAATCTGGAATAACAAAAGCTCGCTGGTCAGATTATTAGTTGTATAGTAAAGATATACTGAAATTGAAATAATCTAAGAGAGTTAGAAGTGCATCTCCTAAAAAAAGATACCCAATTTTGGGAATGCATCTCGCATTTATTGTGGATCTTCCGTAGTCTTCAAGTGTCCCGTCTTTACACATACCTATAAAAGCAAAAATTACAAAAAATTATTTGACATTGACTTATGAAAGACGAAAACGCTTAGAAAACACTACACAATTTATGTTCAATTCTCCTTGGAAACTTGAAAAATCCGCTCAGAAGACATGAGACTTTATCATGAAACAGTAATGTATCATTTTGTTTTATAAGTAAATTCATTTATATGTTCAATGTTTTTAGTTCATTTTCAACAACAGGTATATTCTTTTTCGGGAATATATTCATGAAAAATAACAGATATATCGGAAATATGTTGATTTTGTAACTAAAATATTCTGAAAAAAACATTTCCTAGAAAATTTGGGAAATAATGCCAACATACCACCAAGCGGTGTTCTCATAGGTAAACCAAATTTCTGCCTATAATACAATTAACATCGAAAATTAAATAACATTGAATTGTAATAAGTCTATATTTTTCCAGATTGCTATTTTTAACAAGGCAAAATATTAAAGGGATATTGGCGAGATAGTTCAGAAGAGGCTATACTCATAACATGCTGCACTTGTTAGGTCTGCTGCTAGGAAAACTTGTTCATTGTGACGTGCTAGACAATTTGCATCACCAGAATCTATCTTACATATTTATAAGCCAACCATTCTTCCGTGTATTGGGTATTGCTTTCACATCTGACTTGTCTTCTGCTATGTATCTAGAGATTCTTCAAAAACTTGAAAAGAAATTGCAATGTTAACTGTATTGACGTGGCATCTCGGCTTCAGTCATTTTCCCACCACTGTAAGGTAACTTCCCTGTGCATTTTTTTTTTTTTTTTGTAAATATTTACTCTTTGGTAACTAGACTTCACAAATTTAAGTACAGTGTGGTGTCATGGATAAGGGCTTAGAATGAGAAATCGAAGTTCGAATTCCAATCGGATTGGTTACTTTCCGTTAAGCGGAAATACCCTTCGGAAAGGTAAGAATTCATCTCTTCTCCACCTTCCGCCATCTATGGATTAAATAGCAGGACTGACTGTGTTCTTTAACCTTGATTGGTAACCATTCTATCGAAAAAGAAATGGCAACCTACTGCGGGAAAATCTTCTGCGTAGTCAGTTGTGAATAGAAAGAGACATCATCACCCAAGCGTTTATCGTGTATGGTGCCCAACTAAGGTAACGCCGTTAAACAATACTGGTGTCAGACGCCTTCGAATAGCATTCGCACTAATAGTACTTGCTCGATAATACTTGCTCGAATAGTAACCCTTATCCGAAAAAAGAAAAAGTATAGTGAATAGAGTGAAGAATAGTGGTCTGTAATAGAGGATAGAATAGAAATAGCGATCTACTGGACGTCGCACGATTTCCTACCTATGCGTCTCCGCTATAGTCACGTGATACACTTAATTCAATAATGGGATCGTCCGTGTTTGTTCACTGGCGATCTATGTTCAAACTCAAGTGTTGGCAGCGACACTTTATTCTTATCTGATATAGCGTAAGTGGTTATGGTTAAACATAATTGATAAAGTTTGTAATAAACAATAATAAAAGAAGAAAAGAACAGGGAAAATTAATATTGAACAATCAAACAAGTATATGCAAGACAAATAAGACAAAAAGTTCACAAACTCAGAATTGGTGTAAATACAAAAGCGGATTTAGATTAACAAACGTAACGTTCTTTTATTGTCCTTGCTACTCAACGTTTTTCTCAATTCCTTTAACTCTTAGTTGAGTCATAATGGTTTTATTGCTTTGGTTGAACGAAATAATTCGAAACAAAAACCCCATCAAAAAATTTTAAATACCATTATTATATTAGTGAAATCCATTTTAATAACCCAATTATAACATCATGAATATCCCCTTAAAAAGATCATTAAAATTTATTAAAATCTGGCTTTAAAATCACATTAAAAATGGATTTAATATGCAGCATTGAAAAAATAACATTCAAATATTATTAAAAGATTTGCCTATAAAAAAAATACTGTAAAAAGTAACAATTATTTAAATGGAAATAACAACCAAATTTGCCTGATCAATATTAATTGATATTAGTAAATAATAAATGTTTAGTGAATTAGGGTTAAAGGTCATTAATAGCGAATTCGATTCTTGTTTGTGGCTGTTTGTGGACATTAGATGACAGTCAAGGGAGATCAAGCTAATTTTTATATTTTTACGGTGCAGTTCACCCTTTACAAGGCCTAGCGGCCACTCGAAGTAGAGGGTCGCACTTGGGGCCCGTTTGTGCGTATAGGAGTGGAAAATACCGGTTAACCATTGCTTTGAACAACTTAAGACTGTAGTGATTGGGGGAAAATCCTGTTGGCAGTCGGGGTTCCACAGAGCAGTGGCTCGCGGGAATAAGCTGCTCGTGTGGAACATATTCTCACCAATGGAATACGGGGGGGGGTGGATGTGGGCAGGTTGCTACTATGTAAGGGGCATGGCATGTTCTTGCTGTGGAGGTTCACCTCGGCTGGACCAAGAAATATAATTCATCCAAGCACTTTCCGTGGAAGTAGCGGTTGAGCAGCAAGAGGCTTACCACATTCTTCCTGTTGAAGAAAGGTTGAAGGATGGAAAATAGTTCGTCGTCCACAAGTACTCGGGGATGCTTTTGAATTCTACCAGTGCTGGAGAGTGATGTCTGGGCAGCACCCTCCCAAATATGACAACAGTGCTCCATTTTTGGCTTTACCTGGCTCTTGTAACGGTAAAGGGTAGCAGGAGTCAGGTACTTACTAGAACGGTGAAGAGAGTCAACCATTTTAACTGCATCCTTAGCAATGGATAGTATGTACGAGCCCCACTTCAGGTAGGGTTTGAGTTTAAGGCCCGAAAGTCTTCAAGACATGATGCTTCTCTGAGAGGACCTTCGTTCATCCTGATTGGTCGTAGTTCTTGGTCAGATTGACGATGATGGAATGTAACTAGCTTGGTATTCGAAGCATTGAATGTAACATGCCAATTTTTTACCCCATTGGGTAATTTGTGCAAGATCGGAGGAGAGATTAGTCGCCAATCTTTGAGCATCGAGAGTCTAATTGTATTTTCTATTATAGAATAGATCGCCGCGGGTAATATTAATTAAATACTACTGATCCAAGATCAAAGTTCAATCTAAAAGATGAGTGGCTGATTCATGTGATATGAAATACGGAAGTTGTACTCAAAGATTTTTCTTGTTGCGACATATATCTGTAGGTGAGATATCAAAAATAGAAAAAATAATGATCTTCATCTAGCAATAGAAATAAAGTTGCATGTATGGAAAGCTGAACAAATATCGGCACTTTATAAGATAATTTCTTTTGGGTTATTTCACTACAAGTATGGCGATAATGCCGCTAAGACGCAAGGGTGGTTACTGAAAGTGAAAGAAGATGAAAAACGTTAATGAGGAAAAAACACCATAAAAGAACAGGATTCAGAAAGACATAAGATGTCGATTGGTGTTGCATTTCAATTTTTGAAGCCAATTTTTTACCCCATTTTTTTTTTAGTGTAGAAAATCTTTTTGTGAATGACTTAATTTTAGCACGCTTTATAAAATTTTGTATAATTCCTATTAACGTATTGTAGAAAACCAACATTATATATTAATTTAAATGTCCCTTAGATGATTGCAACTCCGAGAAAAATGTATGTGATGGTTATTCTACAATAACGTTATCAAGACGGTTCACTCTACATATAAATGATTCATCATCCACTGCACAACACATGTATACTTTACCAAGAACGTAATAAGCAGGAACTACTCCAAGGTAAGCAAGAAGCCGGAAGAATGTTCCACAGACGAGTAAAGAAAATATGAGAATTTAACTTATGGTTATATCTATATATTTCAAGAGTAAAATGATGAGGCAGACTTAAAAATCTAGTACTACGTCTAAATTCAAGAGAGAACAATTGTCATAAAATTACTTGTAAAAAAGACAAAGAAAAGCTATCTCAGGACGATGAGACAGTAACTGAAGTCGAGATGCCAGGTCAGGATCGATAACATTACAAACCCTTCTTTGGATTCAAACCCTTCTTTGGATTTACAGTCAAGTAATGGCATTGCAAAGATCGTTGATGAGGATAAACAAAGTAGCTCCAAAGATAGCGGCCTGGAAGGATCTAGAATAGTGGAAAGCTGGAAAAATATCTGAATCTTGTATAGAACTAAAGTAGAAACAGGGTATAGAGCTGGAAAAAGCTGTACCTTACGAGAAAATTGAAAGTTGAAAGTGAAGTTTTGTGACGTATAGTCACTGTTAATAATTAAGTATAACTCAAGACTTCAATGTTAAAATAAAGCAGTATTTAATTACAACCTCAAATAAATACTTAATAAGAATAAAAATGTAAAAGTCAACCAAAAATAATTAACCATTTCAGTGTTAATTTCTTGTTAGTAGCGCGGCTCGGTTTAACGTCCGGTAAATCCTAAATAAAAACTCAAATCATTGACGCACAATAATTCACACTAATTCGACTGGATAGTTCCACTCAATAATTGCTCAATGATCACCACAGTCAGTAGCTCTTTATACACCTGGCGGAAAAATATATTCATAAATCCAGAGTGTCACACTCGAACCTCGGTGTCGGTAGTTACTCATTTTCTTTCTGTATGATATTATGAAACTGGGCAAATATCTGGATGTTGTGAGAAAAGTGAATTAGAAGGAGAATAAGAACTGACAAAAATTAAATGAAGCTGAAAGGGAATGAAAAACCAGAGAAATATTCGAGAGAAATTTGCGTGAGAATGTAAGATGGCAGTTCGAACTATTCTGTGTGAAGAGTTTCAATGTAAACACTTGAAATAATTAGGAATCTAACTAAGAATTGGAATCAACCAGACAAGAGAATTGCCAAAATCGACAGGAGTATTGAGGAGATGCTCTGGGGCATTGATGGGACTTGCTGTTACTTGCTGTTACTTGCTGTTACTTGCTGTTAC
Source organism: Acanthosepion lycidas (assembly GCA_963932145.1). Lineage (NCBI taxonomy): Eukaryota > Metazoa > Mollusca > Cephalopoda > Sepiida > Sepiidae > Acanthosepion > Acanthosepion lycidas. The sequence goes on along the minus strand of OZ010572.1, from coordinate 115,068,366 downwards.
TTGATACTTGATCTCCAGTGAAAGCCATCAAATGTGACTGGGGTGAAAACTCATTTTTCTTTTTCTTCTTCTGTGTGCCGCGTCCCTTCATGTCGTAGACAATCATGACTCTCCATAACTTCCTGTCCTTTGTAGCTATAAATGTTGTCTTTTTCTTATCTTTATCTCTCCTAAACCTTGCGCCGTTAACCATTTACTAAAGCTTGCTAGGTAGGTTATGCGTCGTCTCTCTTGACTTCAATCTGTCCTTAAAGAAACAAATTTACCAAGCCTTATTTCCTCATTATATATCCTAGAAATGTCAACTGTCCTTTTCTGATGTTAAGTGCTTTTTATTTCCATTCTCTGTAAAACTTCGCCGTTGCTCATATATTTAGTTCATTGCATTCTCAGTACCCTTCTGTAGAACCACATTTCTGTTACTTCAAGTTTCATCTTTATCTGTGATGCGATTATCCAGCATTCATTGCAATATAGGATGATTGATAATACATAACACTTTATTACTCTTTTTGTTTCTAACAATTTTTTGATGTTTCTTAATACTTTGCTTAGCTTTTGGAAGGCACCTTTCGCTAATCCAAACAGCTGTCCAGGGATGTTAAGTGATTTTTTTTAATTTCCATTCTCTCTAAAACTTAGTCATTGCTCAGATATTCAGTTCATTGCATTCTCAGTACCCTTCTGTAGAACCAAATTTATGTTGCTTCAAGTTTCATCTTTATCTGTGATGCGATTATCCAGCATTCATTGCAATTTAGGAGGACTCATAATACATAACACTTTATTACTCTTTTCTGTTTCTAATAAATGTTTTATGTTTCTTAATACTTTGCTTAGCTTTTGGAAGGCACCTTTCGCTATCCCAAACAGCAGAGGACATGTGGAGACAACAGACCGCATAATATTTGGATGAAGTTGGCTGGCGCTAACTGAGTACATGCAACATTATACGGCTGTCTATACATACATTAGTGAATATGTCGCTCATTCAACCTCCCTCGCAAAGAGAATTAGTGGGGACATCGGCCAATAACGTTATTTGCCATCAACTTTAGACACTGTCCTAGTACCTTTTCCATAAAGTCTTTCTTAGCATTTATTCAAATGAACTTTCCGCTATGGTACTGACAGTTTATGAATTTAATTTACAGTTGATTTGGTTAAAGGCAACCGTAAGTTCTCTGCTAACAGTTTCTTCTCTCACACTTCTCGCTTGTGGAAATCTCTTCTGGCTCCATGCTTCCCAGCCAACTTTGATCTTCAAAAATTTAAATGCGGTGTCAATCGTTATCAACCGTCTTCTTGATTCCTCTTCTTTTATTTCTCTCACTCATTAATAATGTTTATATTTTATCACATTCATTCACATTCAATAAACCCTTGTGTCTCAGTGGCGTTACTGGCTTGCTTTGGGTGAAATGATTGAAAAAAAATGTTGTAACCAAAGCCGATATAAACACGTTTCTAAACGTTGGAGAAACTAAGTAGATACAAGGACTTTGCTCGAAATAAAAATCAGTAGAATGTTGCATCTGAAGATTTATATCAAAAGGAACAAATAAATATGTACATAATATTTCTGAATGCCCTAGAATATAGGGATTGCAAAATATACTTCTCCCATCTTGCGGAGATTTCTCGCTGTGCATTGACAACAATTACATTTTTCCTCCTTGACTAGATGTGTCTGCATCTTTTGATGTCTCTTGAAGTCTCTGGTTGAGACTTGGAGGCAACTAGTACTGCACAAGACAAAAACAAATAATAATAATAATAATAATAATAATAATAATAATAATAATAATAATACACGGACAAAACAATCATAAATAATCGTCGAAACATCGTCACCAAAGACCGCAAAAACAGAATATACATTCTTATTGAGACGACACACCCTGCAGATTGTAATGTATCTTTGAAGATCGTCAAAAAACTATGGAAATCTTAAAATTAAGGCTCATGAGGACATCAATAATTCTAGTTGTAGTTGGAGCCCTCGGATTGATTGGAAAAGGTTCTGATAAACTCACTGAAGGGATTCCTGGTAGCCCATGCCTAAAAGTAATACAAAAAAAACTGTACTCACAAGTACAGCTCATTAAAAAAGATATTTATCGATGTACAACATATATGATATTAGTATTTTTTTTTATTTAATTTTTTTATATGATCAGCAGAAAATGTCATTCAACCGTTTCTGACCTAAGGTCTCTGGTTGGGACCCGGAAGGAAATGCGTATACAACAGAAATCAAAAGTAATAATAATAATAATAATAATAATAATTTCTTGTTATTGGTCAATTTTGTAATAAGGGGGTTAATGAAGCAAAGAGGACAGAGATATTAATACCTGTTATCTCACTTGTCTTCAGTCGGCGTGTTCGTGTCGGAAGTCGTATGATATAAGAGAAGTTGGCATTATTATAATTGGAGCGCATTTCCTCGATGACAGGTGGCAAGGCTGTTATGAAGTAAAGCTTCTAGGCTTTCAGCAATTGTTATAATCATTGGTTTTGTTTTATCTTCGACATTACATTTAAACGCCACTCCTCTCACAACCCACCAACGTTTTTTTTTTCTCTGTCTCGTTTTCTTTCTCGCAGCATTCAAGATTTCTTTTTCTGTATCTCTCTCATTCTCTATCTTTTTTTTACTCGCTTTCAAGCGTTATTCTTCATGCTTTCATTCATTTCGAAATTTCCAACACTCTTTCTCTCTCTCTCTCTCTCATGCTTTCATTCATTTCGAAATTTCCAACTCTCTCTCTCTCTCTCTCTCTCTCTCTCTCTCTCTCTCTCTCTCTCTCCCATCCATCTCAGTGTAAAACTTCTTATTTTCCCATTATACTCTATTTCGTTCATTTCCTATTCTTTTCTTTTTCTTCGGATATTGTTCAATTTTTCCTATGCCTTCATCATTCTTCTCTCTCTTTCGGATCATTGTATTCTTTCCTTTCCTGTGTCTTTTTATTTTGCATTCATTCCTATGGATCATATTCCATAGTTTCCTTTGTTATTATTTCTTTCCTGTATCCTTTCATTTTACATTCCTTCCTTTGGATCATATTTCATTGTTCCCTATGTATTAGGTTGGTGCAAAAATAATGACGTAATAATGTCGTTTTTGACGTTAAAAAACGACATTATTACGTCATTATTTTTGCACCAACCTAATAATAATTCCTTTTCTATATCCTATCATTTTGCATTTCATCCTTTGGATCATATTCCATTGTTTTCTCTGTTATTATTTATTTCCTATATCCTTTCATTTTGCATTCCTTCCTTTGGATCATATTCCATTGTTTCTTCTGCAATAATTCCGCTCCTATATTCTTTCATTTTGAATTCCTTACTTTGGATCATATTCCAATGTTTCATCTGTTATTATTTCTTTCCTATATCCTTACATTTTGCATTCCTTTCTTTGGATGAAATTCCATTGGTTCCTCTGTAATAATTCCTCTACTATGTCCTTTCATTTTGCATTCCTTGCTTTGGATCATCTTCCATTGTCTCCTCTGTATTAATTCCTTTCCTATGTCTTTTCATTTCACACTCATTGCTTTGAATCACGATTCATTTTTTGCTCTGTAATAATTATTTTCCTATGTCTTTTCATTTTGCATACCTTCCTTTGGATCATATTCTATTGTCTCCTCTGTAATAATTGTTTTCCTATATCCTTTCTTAATGTTATATTCCTTTCTTCTTTTTACTATCCATCTTCTTTATTTTTGTTTCTGGCTGTAATTCTTTATTTCTGAAAATTTCTTACCATCTTTTACTTTCATCACTTTTCTTTCTTTACTGCAAATCTTAGTAACTTTCGATGTCCTTTAAGAACTTTATATATTTAACATTAAGGTGGTACAGTGTAGTAATGGATAACGGCTTGGATTGAGGAATCGGAGAGCCGAGTTCGAATACCAGTGAGATCATTTACATTCGCTTACGTGCTAAAAGTATTAATGCTCCTCGTCTCCCCACAACTATGGACAAATAGCAGAACAGACTAAATTCTATAGACTTGGGTGACAGCCGGTCTAGGAGAACTTAACATTGAATTCAAAAACGGGGCTGGAGAGTTTTGGGCTCTGTCATGCTATTTTCCCCCTAAAACACCTGCGGCTGCGGTACATGTCGTGTCCCTCTGACCTTAAGGGGTCACAGGATTCGCGATCGAGCGATATGTAACCTATATGCTACTGGCGTCAGCTTAAACTGACAACTTTCTTTTTTTTCTTTTCGATATTTCATATTTATAATTTTCTAAAGAGAAAACTTTACTGAAACATTCCAAGATTTCCGATCTGAAACACGGAACATATGAATTTTAAACAAAATGAACATAATATATGAAAAAAAGAAGGTGTCAGTTTAAACTACCACCATGAGGATATGCATTTATAAAATCAGTCAAGCCAGTTACAAAGCTACAATAATTCACACAAAGAGCATGAAACTCGCTACTCGATAAACTGGTAGTTAACTATCCCTCTGCGTCCTAATTAGATATTTACTATCCTAAGCTTAAACTAACATGATGTGTACTAGCTGTAACTGTCTGAACCGGTAGAATTTAAGAATGGAGAACATTTGAATATTTGACATGAAAATAGCAACAATTTAGTGATCGACTTGCGAAGTTTTGTCTATGGAGAAAAGGGTTTCAAAATAGGAGATAAGTCTTTGCCACAAGACCGCGTAACCGTTTCTGAACTCTATCAATACTGAGACGTGAATACTAAGCAGCTCCAGACCATATATTGCAGCAATGCTCCATGTTTTGGTTTTATCTGACTCTTGCAAACATAAAGCATGGTTTCTGTTAGGTACATCCTGGAGCGGTATAATGTATCGACCATGTTTCCAGCATCTTTTGCAATGGATCGTATGTGAGTTCTGCTTCCGACCTGAAGTGAATTTGAGACCCAATAGACGTTCAAATATTTGAGCCTCGTTGAGAATGCAATCGTTCTTTGTGATGGGTTATAACTTGGGGGTCTCAACGGTGACGATGCAATGAGATTAGCTTGCTTCTTGAAGTACTGAAAATTACAAGCACGTTTTTTTCCCCCGATTGAGCTTGGTCAGAGAAGAGATCTATTCCAAGGTTCTGGCCATCTAGACTTTTGGAAGTGCGTGCGGTATCATTTGCATAGATGATTACTAATAATCTGAGAATGTTCTTAGGCAGATCCTTATTAGAAAGCATAAAGTACGTAGCGCCGAAAAGAGAGCATTTGACTGGATATAAAAAGGTAACGAGTGAAAGATTAAAAGGCGGATAGGAATAAAATGGTGTAAATCTTACAATACATTAAAATTCTTTATATAGAGAGCAAAATAAAAGTGAGGATGCGTATCACGCTCGTCTATGTTTGTATAACATTTAAATAAAAACATGAAGATTTGAAAGAAATGGGGAAAGAATGAGGAAATATAGATAAATAGGCATAGGGTTAAAGGCACCACCCCAAACAACGTGATAATGCCACCAAGTCACATGCCCTCCCCCCCCCGGAAATGAAAGAGAATGAGAAACCCAGTCCAAATAATGGATAAACCTCTACACTTGTCCTAAGATCGGGGAGGAGTGTGAACCAAGAGATAGGCGAACCGCTATACTCCTATGTACCACTAATGGTCTGCAGGACCTTAAGTCCTAATATGCATTCAAATCATCTTCATTGAGACTATAACCGTTCTTCCTGACTGGATAAAAACCAGTAATGATGAAACTTGGATATTGAAAGTTCCAAGCCAGTTTTCGCCATTGAGCTGATTTCCCCATCTTGATTCTGAGAGGCACATTCATAATCTGTGGTATCATTTGAATATATGCTTACTAATACTCTGAGAATGCTCGTTAATAAATTAATGTTAAAGAGATTAATTTGTTTCCAAGCACCAGATGAATCCTTATCTACATGCTTACAATATATATTAAGGTAATTCTTTCTCAGGTGTTTCTTTTTTCTTTCGGTAAAAATCTGTGCAATGTTAATTGTTTTTTTTTACCTTTGAAATTTTTTTCTAAAATCAGATATGACATTGTAATTGAAAAGGTTTACTGTTCTATTAACTACCACTGTACCAGGTTGATATTTCCCCCCAAAACTTTGCATATCACTCCATTTAGCACAAATATCTTAGATTAAAGAACTTGGGACACGCCCCTTTCCTTCCTCCTCCCCTCCAGAATGCATTTCCTTAGCCAAAATCATTTGCTGTTCATTTTGAAGTTGTACAAGCTTTTCTGTGGTAAGCTCAGTACGGTGGTCTCCATTACCAGCTCTTCAATATCTTCACTGTCAACATCCAAGCCCATAGTTTTTTTTCCATAGAGACAATATCATTAACAATAGCAATTTCCCCAACATCTGCAAGAAGGAAGGGCCGATGTGAGAGCCTTAGGGGACCTGTATTAATCTTATGGGTTTCAGAAAACTGGCACTTTACAACGAATTCCACGGAGCTATCTGAGAGAAAGGAATTGATTTTTATAAGTTCTGTCATAAGTTCTACATAGCAAACACTGATAAGAAATGTATAAAACAAGTTTAAATATATCAAAGTTAGGATGCTTGTCTCCGTTGCATAATTAAAAGAAAGAAAAGGAAACTTGTAATTTCAATGAATGATTTACTTTTTATGGAAATATTTTGGTTAGTAGTTGCCAGTCTTTGTCACTCCTTAATTTGAGTAAAACAGTACAAAGAATTTCGAAACTCTTAAGAATTTAAATCAAGGAAAACAAACCGAGTTGATGACGTTTACAACGTAATAGCAAATCAAGGCATAATTATTTTTTTTTCATCCGCATCATATTTTTCTTTGGAGCAAAGATGTCCAGACAGGATAGAGCTGTGATGCATAAGTTTAGATATAGAGCATAGCAGGAAGGGTTAGATATTTTCAGGACTATTAAAAAGAACCGACCATTTTTTCCAGTCATTTTAGCGATGGCTCTTATACATTTTAAAGTTCAGTAGACGTCCAAAGTAAAATGTCTTCTGAGAGTGCAACCATTCATTTTGACTGGAGAGAATTCAGGGTCTGCTCGATGATGATAAAAGGATACTAGCTTATTTTTTTTACGTATTAAATGTTACAGGCTAATTTTCTCCCATTGGACAGTGGGAGCTAGGTCGCAAGAGAGATCTGGTTCTGCTAATCTAGATTTTTGGAAGTGCGCCCATCAACTTTTTTATCGTCTGCATAGATGCTTTCTAAGGATTTGAAAGATCGTTGATAAAAATCGTAAAGAGGGTAGGACGAAGGAAAGATCCTTGCAAGACTTCGGTATTGATCTCACGGACTTCAGAAACCTAGATATTTAAAGCGATCTTCATGGAATTACCTGAAAGAAAGAACTTGATGACTGCGCAAACTCTTCCCGAGATGCCATAGCTGCAGATTTTGTGTAACAAAACTCTATGCCACACTTTTTGAAAAGCATTTGAGATATCCAAGACAATAAGTTGCGGCGAAGAAGCTACCATCGAATACTTCACCGATTCTCTGAGTATTAACGGTTAAAACATCAATAGTTTATAAAATTAAATTTGTAAACAACACTTTATTAAATATGACCTAACTAAATTATTCACTAAGTCTTAGATTGGCATAAATTCAAAACAACAGCTTCCCCTGTTTACATTGATTATATTACACGGGATAAGATTGTTAACCCGCTGTTCACAGTATCATAAGTTTTATTAAGATAAATAGGAGTTGGTAGGTTCGTCATCGCCCTGTTCACGCACCTCCACGTCTTTTAAACAGAAATTTATCCCTTGTTTAGGATTTGGTTTCCGGTTCTTTCTAAGGTCTTCTCATTCTCTTTCACTGCCAGTAACCTCTCTTGTCTTAGTGGCCTTATCGCCTTGCTTGGAGTGAAATGATTTAAAAAAGTAATTGAGGAAAAAGTTCACAAGACTGAACCATCTAGAGATGATTGAGCACAATACATTAGGAAATTGCCGTGGGATTAGTTTACGATATTGCTCAATCTTCTTGGATTTGTAATTTGTTTGTTTCGTAGGTCCATATTTAAGAGTCTGTGAGTTTTTCATTATACTAGTAAATGCTCTTAGGGGAAAAGATTTACAGTGGCGGTGGTATAGTTGCAAAATCACATGTAAAATTTTTAGTTTGCAGAGGACGGAAAATGTGACATCGAAATCCGAGAACGCATTGGAATAGCGGAACATGTCTTCCTAAACCTAAGTTAAGTATTAAGAAACGAGGGAATTTCGCCAAGCGCACGGGCAGAGCGGGTAAACAAACTAACGAACTTGTGTAGATGCATAACTGGGATAGAGGATGAAAAGAGAGACCGTACTGGAAGTTGAGGACAGCCGTGACAACTAATGTCCCAAAGAAACGAGACACAAAAAAGAAGTTAAATTTCACGCATCCGAGCCCCACAAATTGCAATTTTACGCTAATCAAGTTGTAAAGTCAATCAAGCACAAAGGTGTTCGCAGTGCAGTCCATGATACCGAGGAAGTCATTGGATGAAACGATAAGACTGGAGAGTGTATTCTCGCTAGGACCTCTGACCAGTGGGAGTTTGAATTAGTATTGGCAAGACAAAGAAAAGAGAACATTATTTATTTTGGTAGGAGGCGAATTCGAGATACAAAGGGTGCCAGCTCCATATCTACCCGTAACTAAACTTGTTATTCAACCCGCTACTTTTTACTGCACGCGACAGAACCGTTTTAAATCCCAGTTTCGTAAAAAATATATTATTCAGTTCATTGTGTGTGCCTGGTTCAATTAACACACACACACACACACACACACACACACACACACACACACATATATATATATATATATATATATTTAATTTCAATTAAAAGGTGCAATTATAATTTATAAATTCATGAACCATTCATACAAAAAACAAATATGATTAAGGTTAATGATTTAAATGGCGAGAATACATCATCGCAAACAATATAAATAAGATACACCAACCCCGAACCTGTATATGAATGATATGATGCCTGTTTATAAATTCCAGTTGCATAAGGTCTTTCTAATTTTTTATAAGCTTTCGTCTGTTTCTACAGACATCCTCAGGTATGGAAATATATTTGTTCTTGTTTTTATTTCTCGGGAATTTATAAACACAGATCATATCATTCATATATGATGTATTCTCGCCATTTAAATCATTAACCTCTATATTTCTTTTTGGTATGTATGATTCATGAATTTGTATATATATATATATATATATATATATATATATATATACATATATATATATATATATACAGAGTGTCCCAAAAATTTAACATCATTTCGTAGGCCAATATTTTTGTCAATTCTTGTTGAAATAACCTCATATTTTCACAGAATGTATAGAAACAGATCAAGATTTTATATTTAATGTTTTATTTTTGTTCTATTTTCAGGTTGAGCCACGCCGTTGACTTCCAAAGAGAAGTAATTTTGCGTCTTGGAATATGCTGGCACACAATCACCCCAGACTGTGCAGCGTGCCTTCAATACAAAATTTGGAAAAACTGACAAACAAATTTAGGTTTGGTAACAAAAATGTAAAGTGGAAGGCTGCTTATGCAGAGCTAAAGGATCTGGTAGACCATCATCAAAAGCAGCGTGTTTGGCAAGAGCTTAACTACTGTCTTGACGGGTGATGCCGTATCACATGCGGTGCAAATATTGAATAATTATATATGATGTTCAACACTTAAACTTTTCTATTTCATTGAGCTAGACTTAGTAGTTTTCAAAATAATTGTTTTTAAAATGATGTCAAATTTTTGGGAACAACATATATATATATATATATATATATATATATATATATATATATATATATATATATATATAGTTTATGAAAAACTAGGTAATCCGTATGGGTAAACCTAAGGAGGATAAAATCCAGAGAGCTCAATGTAAATCCAGAGCAAATAATTTAAATGAAAACAGACCACTTTAAGGTTCCATGTAATAAATTATTTCATCACAGCCCTTTCAAAAGGACTGCGGATCATCAGACTTTACTTCCAAACAAAAAATGAAAAGAAAATTGACACTTTTTTGACGGTCCGTATTAAGCATATGTAGATTAACGAAGTGAGGAAGTGAGTGTGGAGAGAGAGAAGACATGAGTGAGTTAGCAGATATTGACACATTTAAACGGTTAACTTAACGGAAGTTATATATTGAAATCGAAGGGGTAGAGAAGAAAAAACTCATAGAGAGAAAAAGAGAGAAGGAAGTTAAGAGAGAAGAGAAGAGAAGATGTCACTAATTTTCATTGTAAAAAAAAGCTAGAAACAGACGCTGTTATTTTGTTTTACTTTGAAAGTGTTATTTTGGGGGTTCATAAAGATTAATGCTTGATATAAATTTGAAAAATCGCTAGACTATCTACAAATAATTTAATTTGATGTTTGTTAGTGATTTAAATTTTTTTTTAAATTTTCGGGATTTTATATGAAATAGTCGATTAGAAAAATATTCATAAGACTTATAAAGAAAATTTTCATTATTGATTATTAAGTTGACATCTCTATCCGTTTGAATTTTGTTCATGAATTTAACTCGTGACTGTTTCTAGTTAGGTAATCTCTTTTACTTGTGGTAATATTTGAAGGTAATATTAAAGATCTTGCTCTGTCATATACTGTATACATACCCATGCAATTATCACATATACACACATTCCTTTACATATCCAATCACTCATACAGGTACCCATGTGCCGAAATACACAGGCAACTTCATATATTAACATCTACCTAAATATCAAAAATTTTTCCAATTTAAATATTTTATCATCAATAATGATTATTTAAGGGTAATATATTTCAATTTAAATTAAATTCTCAATTTTAAATTTTTTTCTCTCCATTATAAAGAATTTTAAACTCACACAATGAATGAAATTAATTTAGTAAACTTTCTTTTTCGGAAAATCTTGGTAAAAATATGTCTTTTCTTTTTATCTGTTACCTCCTCCCCCAAACACACCTATTTAATTTTATCAAATTTCGAGAAATTCATTTTTGTACGATTTAATGTTTATATTAGTTATAAGCAGAAGTTTTTGGGGAATCGTCCTATTTTTCTAAAACAGGGAACAGAGTTACCGAAAATCTCTGAATTGTAAAATAAAAAATGCAACAAAACTATATTATGGACATTATTGTGTTAAGAAAAAAATTTTCCATGCATATTGAATTTTTACAAGAACTCTTTTGATATTTTCAAAATTTTAGTTAATTTATAAAATTCTAAATCTTTTAAAATTCTGTATTGATTTATACCGGTTAGGTCATATTGTTGTTAAGTAAAAGCTATATTTACTAATCATGAATGGAAAAACTTACAACAATTCAGCAACCACCAGTATTCTAAAAAGAATTTGTGTCTGTGTGTGTGTGTAAACGTGCCGGGTTTTGTAAATACTTATGTCTACATGTGACATTATAAGAAATTAAAAGCGATAACTAAAGTAAAATTTAAAGCCAAAATTCCTGAAATTCAATAAAACATTTGATTAATCCTAATTTTTTAAGATTATCTGGTAGTTATATTAAAAAAGCGCTCACGTTATATTCGTCAAGTAATTTTTATGAATATGTCCCCTGTCGAAAAATTAGTTAAATTTCCGAAACATAAAGCTATCAATAGGGCTAACACTTCATACAAGAACCCAATTCCGTGTTTATTAATTATTTCTTACGATATTTTAAACTAATGTTTAAAGATTTGTTAATAACGACAAAAACCTTTAAAAAATAAAATATACTTTTCTGAAACTTTCTTTGAAATGAATCAACTGATTTAACGTTTAATGACTCTGATTCGAAAAAAAA
>OZ010572.1:115028990-115051490 GCA_963932145.1 Acanthosepion lycidas | reverse complement strand
TATTATATTTTATTTAAATTCAAGACATCTCGCAGCCTATGTAAAAGGTGACCTGAGATTTAACATTCCCGACCAGATACTCCTGGTTCGTACTGCTCATAAGAGGAGAAGAAGAACCGTGCAAGGACACACCATCGATCGATCGCGTGACCACCGATTCCAGCTCATGGATGTAGGCAGTTGGTATTGATATGATACGAAGGCCCTCCGGGAAGGAATAAACATGCACATGGTGTACATTACTGTCGGCACCTCCCTGGGGTTCGTGTGGAGCCACCTGTCGCTCTTCCTGTTCACCTGGACACTTTCAAAAAGTTGGCTATTTCTGAGTCATTGTGGTTGCCGGCTACAGCCATATGGAATGAACAGCAACTGAACTCTCCGACAGACAGGATAAAATAGTAGAAAAAAGTGTATAACTTTTTTTTTTATTAAATTTTAATACGTTTCAGCCAAAGTTTTTTGGTCAAAGATTTTTGTCAGCTAAAGTTATAAATTGATTTAATTTTTAAGTTCCAATGTCATGGTTAAAAAATAGACTTGTAACGGATATTAATTAAAAATTCTTAGAAGAAGAAGAAGAGGGTTTAGCGCAACATAACTTTATTTTTATACACACGCATATACACACAATCGAATAAATATATATATATATTCATATTCATATATATATATTCATACTAATATTCCACTATTCCCTCACTCTCACTCTCACATGCACACACACACGCACACACACACACACTCTCTCTCTCTCTCTCTTTCTCTCTCTCTCCCTTTATTTATGTATCTCTCTATATATATTACAATCTTTGGTGTATGTTTAATTTTAAATCAGACCACCGAAAATAGAGTATTATATATATATATATATATATATATATATATATATATATATATATATATACATACATGTACACACGTATGCATACATACACACATAAATATATTAGTCTTTTTCTTTTTTATGCATACTTATGCATACATATACATATAGACATGTCCCTCATATATACTTATGCATATATATATATACAAACGCGCATACACCTAGATACATGTATTAGACCCTTTTTATATACACATATACATACATACATACACATATCTTTTACATATGTACTTGTATACACATATACATACATATGTGTACACATATAGATACATACATAAATTAAGCATAATTAAAATGTGTTTAAATGATTCAAAATAGGAATCATGAACTCCTATACATTTCTGCAATGGCGTTACAAGCTTATCGATGCCTTTATTATAGAACTGCAATGGTTTGAACGACAAGAAATCTTTGAATGCTGTTTCTGCATCTTCTTTGCAATGGAACGTTTTTTTGGATATGCTACTCAGGGGAATATGATGGATATACATCGTATCCCAAGTCGTTTCTGCAAAATTTGTGCGAGCAAGTCATAAAATAGTATTGAACTTCGTCGATTAACCACTGCTGGTTGCATTTTGCTTAACTGAATGTGCATTTCATCCAGTTCCTGGCAGTAAACTCTGGCAGTGATGCTCTGGTTATATTCCAGTAAGTTGTAATGAATAACGCCAATGGCGGGCTACCAAACAGTCACCATAATCTTCTGATGTTATAATTTAAGTTTTGGAGAGTGCTTAGGTCCTTCGTCATGATCAACCCATTAAGCTGGTCTTTAACGTTAGTTATAAAAAATCTGTTCCACCTCACAAATACTTATTCGATCAAAAAAGCATTTATTTAACTCCTCTCTTTAAAACTTTTCTCTGTTAAATTTCAATCCTCACCTTCACCTTTAGGCCTTCCTGTTCTTTCTTCTGTTAAACCTCTCTCTAGAGCTTTCATACATTTCCCTCTCACGTTTGTTTCCCACTCCCACACATAAACTCTCACTAAAATTTTGTTTTTTATACCCGCATTTATATTTTCCGATTTCTTTTTGAATTTGTAGGTCTGATGAATTGGATCGTGATTACGATTGCAATGTAATAAATTATAACCATGGAATATTACTGTTTGTGTATTTTCCATTATATATATATATATATATATATATATATATATATATATATATTCGCGCAGAGGATTGGTTGTTAGAAACACCCAATCGGATGTGCGAAATATATGGCCTGTCATCGTCTAATTCTTTAAAAAGGCCAAAGTAGCTGTTAGCGTTTGACTGTGAGGAGGAATCAGGGATTGCTCTCCCCTGATTGGGTCGATTTGGTGATGGGGAGTATGATGTCGAAAGACCCGAAACTCCCTGATGAACCAAGTCAAAACATCACTGACGACCTACTTAAAAGCGTATTTTTGAATTGTGGAAAGAGAACAAAAAAGAGAAAGAGAGGAATAAACATCTACAAAAAAAAGAATGATTTTTGTACTTACTATCATCCTGTATGTTGGTGAAGAAAAAATTTAATTATATACTTTCGCGTATGGGTGTGTGTGGAAGGCAATATACACATGGATTGTATCGTGTAATAATCACCATAATCGGAAATATTACCCATTATATTCTGAACTCGCCCTTCTGATTTCAAATATCAAAAATCAAGAATCAAATGATATGAATGAATAGTAAAAAAATAATTGCTTCGTTAAACAAATGTGTGATTTTACGCTTGCAGAATAACATATAATCAATCTTGTAATATTTTAAATAAACAGGCCATGGAGTCTGAAAGTTAGCATATGTGAAGATCACTAACAATATAGTGTTTAAGTTATGCATGATTTCAGAAGGCTGTTCATTATATTTCGTTTCTTTCCTGTTCCGTTAAATGTAACATTGATTCTACTCATCCAAACATGTTCATATACACGTACACTTCGGTAACAGCAATACTGCTGTCTAACATCTGAATTCTGAACTCTTTTTTGATAAGAAATAGAATTCACGGCATCTTGAATGCAAGAAAATGAACTGAGAAACGTATCTTCTAGCAGGACAGATGTGCGGCTGGTGAAATAGACAGCGGCCCGGAGTGAAAAAACAGAGAGCCGAGTTCGAATTCCGTTTGTTGCTTATACTTAAATACCTTTGGAACAAGTATGAAACCATCCCGTCTCCCCAGATATGAGTTAAATAGAAGAACTTGTATCTGGTAAAAATTGTTAATACTGAAAAATTGTTAATGCAATATTCACACGTAAAAAATAAAAGAAATATATTTATTACAATTCAAAATGTTTCAGCTTGAAATAACTCAAAAGGGTAGATAATCTGTAAAAGAACAAATCAATAAATCGATGAATACCTTTGGAACAAGTATAAATCCATCCCCTCTCCCCAGATATGAGTTAAATAGAAGGACTTGTATCTGGGAAAAAATTGTTAACACTGAAGATTTTTTTAATGCAATATTCACACGTAAAATATAAAAAAATATTACAATTCAAAATATGTTTCAGCTTTTTTATTACATTCTTTTTTTTTTATTTGCGTGTCCCTTCAGGACGTAGGCAATCATGACCCTCCACATCTTCTTGTCCCTTGTAGTTCTTAATAAGTTTTGTCACTTTGTTATTTCTTCCAAACCGTGTTCTACCATCCATATACTCAAGCTCATCAAGTATGCTGAGCGCTGCTTTCCACTGTACCGTTTTCATTCAATTTTATCTTGTGAGTGTCAGGTTTTCTAAGCACTCCTTCCTTGTTACGTACCCCAGAAATTTCAACTGCCTCTTCCTGATGTTAATTTTCCATTTTTGTTTCCATTTTCTCCAAAACCTCGTCGATGCTCATATGTTCGGTTCATGGTATCCTCAATATCTTTCTGTAGAATGACATTTCGGTACTTCAAGTCTGTTCTTCATCTTTGAAGAGATTGTCCATCATTCGCTGCCATACAAATATAGATATCACGTAACAATTCAGTACTCATTTTTTTTTTTTTTTTTTTTGGTTTCTAACGGAATTTTTCTGTCTTTACTTAGCTTTTGGAATGTATCTTTGGCCATTCCAATGCGTCTTCGGATCTCAGTGTCGCACTTTCCGTTCTCTATTAGAACACTTCCCAGATATTAAAATTTATGTACTTGTTTGAATTTAGTAACCCCGATTTGTAATTTTCATTTTGGACTCATCCTTTTACCGATAACCATTCATTCACATTGACTAATGCAAACATTATACTGCTTTGGTAATGTACTTATTGTCTCTTCTGCAAGGTATATAGTATCGTATATGTAACTTACGTATTGCCTTATGTACGCTTTTACAAGTAAGGGTTAATACGTCTTTTTTAGTTATTCACTGATTTACTATTTGTATAATATTTAATATCTGCAATTAATGGGAAAAGGAGTAGATTATGTTTAAAATTAGGAATGTGTTATGTAAAATAATTGCCTTTATCATGATTAGGATAATAGATGTAGCTATGTACTGTATTTAAATTTTTATTATATCGGCAAGAGTAAGCCTGCTTTTTTGTCCACTTATTATTGCATCTTGTGTTTTTGTTATTTTTTTATTTTTATTTTTTTTTCAGTTTCTGTTTTCTCCGTCTAGCAATAAACCTGTTGATGTTTCGCCTGCTTTCAACATTATTAATAGAGTAGAAGGTGTTATTGCAGCAGTTGAGGTTGCACACTTACACGAAGGAGCAACAAAAGCATCACTTAACTGGAACTGTCGTGCATCATTAGCGCATTAATACCAAAATTAATTCCCAAGAGGCAAGTTGCGATATATGTTCTTAATTTCATTATGATTTACAAATTGTTTAGCAAGATAGATAGATAGATAGATAGATAGATAGATAGATAGATAGATAGATAGATAGATAGATAGATACTGAGGCAGAGGGAAAATGGATAGAAGACATGAACAAACTGTCCTTCATAGCTAGATAGATAGCAATGACCCAGATAGATCAATATATGGGCGCAAAACTGAGATAGATAGATAGATAGATAGATAGATAGATAGATAGATAGATAGATAGATAGATGACAGACTGAAATAGATGGAAAATGGATGGACAGACATATAAACAAAATGTCTTTCATAGAAAGATAGCTAATGACTCAGATCAATATATATGAATAAACTGTGATAGATAGATAGATAGATAGATAGATAGATAGATAGATAGATCGGAACGAATTGAGCTAGATAAATAGAATTACACAAGTAGAAATCTATCAAATTACACCTTTCTATTCGCATGCATTTTTAATTACGACCCGAGAAGTGTCCCTTTTTCCTGTGATCCAACCAGGGAAATCATTTCTACCTTTATATCCACCTCTGACTCTTTGATCAATCCGATTTCATGCTTAACAAATACATCCCCCTATCGCGAAATATGACTAACTTTGACTGTCAAAGAGCCTTAAGTTCATGGCCCTTAACTCTATCTCTTGAAATGTTTCCTCATCTTCAATTCAAAAATATTCAGGTGCTCTAAGAATGCTTACCTGGCAATTTTTTTGCTATAAAGCAATTATTATGGCAGGTATTTATACATTTATCCTGACTATATATAATTCAAATACTGATGAATTCTCATCCTAGATATGTAGAGAGAAGAAAATATGTTTAATAATGGATTTCTTTTAAATATAATTAATTCCAGACTTTATAGTCGGCCTTAATGGGATAATATTCAGCGAATTTGATATTTCATATTGAAAGCTATATGACTAATGAAGTTAGACTTAACGGAAATAAACCTCTGATGGAAAAAAATGTTTGAAAAATGATTTCATTAAGATTTTGAAATTTTTTTTTCCCGAGATTCATTTCTATTGCAGAAAACCAGATTCGACTTTGGTTTTATTACTAATTTCACTGTTGTATTTATATAGCATTGTTTACGTGGCTGCGTTGGTCTGTTTTGAGAAAAAAATGAAAATTGCCATTTACCGCAATTTATAACGACGCTGATGGCGATTTTTCACAGACGATGCCAATTTGATTTCAATAGATGAAAGTGATGATTGGGTTACGGACTTATTGATATTACTCTCTTACTCAACTATCTCTCTCACTCATACTCTCTCTCTCTCTCTCTCTCTGTCTTTCTTTCTTTCTCTCTTTCTCTTTCTCTCTCTCTCTTTCTCTCTCTCTCTTGCTTTCTCTCTCTTTTCTCCCTCCCTCTCTTTTTCTCTCTTTTCTCCCTCCCTCTCTTTTTCTCTTTCTTTCTCTATCTCTTTTCTTCCTCCCTCTCTTTCTCTCTCTTTCTTTCTCTCTGCCTGTGTGTATTTTATTCTGACGACAGAATTTTTACTGCACATATGTAACAGAATTCATGAAAAATATAGTGTATGGTTTTTTTTTTATCACTGGGCATCCCATATTTCTAGGTTTATGGTAAGGGAGACTAGCTGTGTTATAGATTTACCTTAACCCACTTTCAAAAGTTTGGTCTGATTTAGTTTGTTTAACGGCCGATCAACTCCTTATGGGTCATTTAATACCGAAATTATACCTTCTTGTGAGCTTTGGTAATTTTTTTCAAAAAATGTACTGCTGGTCATTTTTTTAATGTATTTTTATATTCTCATGTTTTGACAACAGTTTAGAGGCTCACTATTTGCCCATAGCTGGGACCCTAACAGGTGCTACCACCATAGGTCAGAGCGAACCTGGGAACAGCAGTTATTAATCGGGGTTTCAATGCACCTCAAAAATCCACTTTCAGAGGCCTTTCTGTCGGATGTAGTGTATCGTTATACCCAGGATGGGAATATACCGTAACGTATAACCATGTATTCAGTGGATTGCAGGCACCACAGCACAAACATTTTGGGATAAGATTACAACACTCTATGGGCCAGTTGTCCCACCCTAAAGTGTTATGAAGTAACGGCATTTCAGATGTTCTCCAACATCATTGGAGACTTCTTATTCTTGGCCTCTCCCCATTCACTTATTAATCATCCAACAGAGAGGTTTATTTTATGAGTTCATCTCGTAAACCTTCGGGAAGTAGCGGATGGAGAGAAAATGAGTTGCGGTCTTTGGAAAATCATCCGCAAACATCTTTATCTACGGAAATGAGTTCTTCGTTTACGAGGTTTTCCAGAAAAAAATGTAAATCATTTGCTCCCGTGAAATGTCAAACGAAAACCGAGAGAATATTTAGACTGAAAACTTTTGTAGGAGAAATCATGTGTTGTGTTAAACCTCTCTCTAGGGCTTTCATATATTTCCCTCTTACACTTGTTTCCCACTCCCACACCATACACTCTCACTAAAATTTTGTTTTTTATACCCGCAGTTATATTTTCCGATTTCTTTTTGAATTTGTAGGTCTGATGAATTGGATCGTGATTACGATTCTAATGTAATAAATTATAACCATAGAATATTAGTGTTTGAGCCTTTTATATTATATTCTTACTCTGTCCTGGACATTGAGTTCTACTTGGATTCTATCCTCTTGGGAATTTATATATATATATATATATATATATTGACCACTAATATTATCAATATTTATCTATCTATCTATCTATCTATCTATCTATCTATATATATATATATATATATATATATATATATATATTATTATTATTGTTTTTTTAAATATATTATCATCGCAACGATATTTTAAAAAAACATATTTTCTATCGAGCACTGTTTTTTAAAAATAAAAATAAATGCTAAGAACTCTGAATTAGAAATCTCATTTTTTTCCTATTATATATATATATATATATATATATATATATAATATAATATAATATAATATAATATAATATAATATAATATAAAAGGCTCTAACACTAATATTTCATGGTTATAATTTATTACACTGGAAACATAATGACGATCCAATTCATCAGACTTACAAGGCATGGCTTCATCTATTGAATCTTGCACTCGCAATTTTACAAAATTCGAAATTGCTTTGATTCGCACATGCTCTGTATTTTTTTAATATAGTAAATTTTAGTAAATTATATTTAATTATTGAATATAAAACTAAAACTAATATTTTCAGCGATAAGTTAAGCATCGTCCTACATGATTTCTTTTAAACCAAATCCGTTCATGAAAGTCAGTTTAATATAACTTGTAACTCGCCGGTGTTTATCAGTTGTCTTCAAGACATGTAATAATATAGACCATCGTGACATGCCAGGAAAGAGAGCTTCGTCAAGGTATCTGACCTCACCTAATTGATCAGAAGAAAATTTCTGCCGAATACGCTGGGAGCTTTGTGATACGTTTCACTAACTGCTTGCTGTCTAAACACAGAGCTGACATTGGTTTTCTATCAGATAAATGGCATTAAATATTCACAGAGCAGAGACGTGAAATCGTATTTATGGCAGAGAGTTTCTAGCAGTGCCACTTGTCTTATAGGAAAAGGGATACTGTCTGTTATTCTTGCGAGCAACTGTTTGACAATATTACCGGAAATTTCCGGTCCGCGACATGTATGAATAATTTAGGCGAAAATACCCTTAGATAACCACGGTCAGGTTCTATTTATCTCGGAAAATAAAGCAAACCACACACGTGTGTAAGTGTTTGTGTGTTTATGTGTGTATGTGTATGTGTGTGTTTACGCAAAACTAAAAATGCACTGTAAAAAAAATACTCCCTTTCTCTCACTGTTTCTCTCAAACAGATAAAGATTATTTCAGACATACAATTCAAAGCGTGTATCATTTTATACTATGTGAGCACACACACTGACAAACGCATATATATATATATATATATATATATATATATATATATATATATATATATATATATATATATATATATATATATATATACGAAAACATATCTCTGCTTAATTTTTTATTACAATTTTCCAGCTTGTGGTCAAATACAATACAAGTATATAGCGTTCCTAATCACAATGGTATGCTGAAAGTAACCGTTTCCATAAAGAAAACGGTCGCTCGAAATTTAAGAAAATCTTTCTCTAAAAACTGTTTCAGGAAAACAAAACTTCTTCAGTCTGCGGACTGTTATCGCTCTTTCTGGTCCCGATGAAAGTTTCCTTCCTAACCTTTTGTTTAAGTTTGTGTGGAATGTCATTATATTGTTTTCTCTTCGAGTTTCGTGTGCTATCCATTTTAGTTGTTGCTGCTATTGAAAGTCTTCAAGTGACCCGCTATGGCACTTACATAGTAGTAAACCGCCTGCATTCCCTCCGCATTCGATCGGCAAGTAGTAAGATTCCCCCCGAACAGCTTCTTCCTGCGAACCGCTGCCCTATGGAACAGTTTCCCAAGAGGGTGTTCTCCTGATCACTACAATCTTAACCTGTTCAAGTCTAGAGTTAACCGTTATCTTTCCCTGTTATGAATATAAACTAGCCCTTAACGTAACCCTCTGCCTCCAGTAGGGTGTTTTTTTCTTATTTGTTAACTTTGTGATTATTTCGCTATTTTTAATCTTCTTTCAGGACATAGGCGATCATAGCTCTCCACCTCCCTCTATCACTTGCAGCTCTCAACGAGTTCCTTCCCTCTGCTACCTCCCCAGACGACGTTCTGTCATCCACTTACTTAAGGCTGCTAGATATGTCACGCGTTGCTTTCCCTTGTCTCCCTTTCTCTCTATTCGACCTGTGAGTATCAGATTCTCCAGGCTCTCTTTCCTCATTATGTGTCCCAGAAACTTCAGCGGCCTCTTCCTGATGTTAAGTATAAGACTCCTAATTGTTTGCATCATCTCTAAGACGTCATCGTTGCTCACACGTTCGGTCGATGATATCCCTCATCATCCTTCTGTAGAACCACGTCTCTGTCGCCTCGAGTCACTTTTTCATCTTTGAGAAAATCGCTGCCATAAAGACTGATCTTAAAAAAACGATTGCAGCTGACAGAGTAAACATTTCTGTTGGACATCATTCATGACATCTATATGAGAGTTTAGATCTGGCAAAGCTATGTTAGAACATGACTCGAGTTCTCAAGTTAATATTTGACACTAGCGGAATCTATCCTTTCTTCAGTTATCTGCTATACTAAATATATCATAACTGGTCTATAATGTTATTTAAAATCTTTAGGGATTATTAAATTCACATTCTGAATTTGTGTTATGTTTAAGGGCTACTCTCATTCCAATTAATGATCATGTTTTCTGCTTTGAACAGATTTTTCTAAAGTCCTTGGAAAATATTTGACATTTTTTCAGAATCCTTCTGATACAAATGATGAATGCTTATGTCATCAGCATAGCCCCACTTACAATCGGTAAACTAGCCTCTAGATGGAAAACAGAAGCATTATTTTGTGTTAGTAGATTCGTTTGGAATGTAGTATGAAATGATTAAATGATCAGTGAACATCTCTGCTCATCTGTGCTTGTATACGTGCAGAAAATGCTAGAATAAGACTATTAATATCTTTTGGGGGACAGATAATGTTTATAATAGTGACAATTGATTGCCTAAAATAAGCAAACAAAACATAACGACATAGATAGATAGATAGATAGATAGATAGATAGATAGATAGATAGATAGATAGATATGAACAGAATGAGATAGATAGATAGATAGATAGATAGATAGATAGATAGATAGATAGATATGAACAGAATGAGATAGATAGATAGATAGATAGATAGATAGATAGATAGATAGATAGATAGATAGATATGAACAGAATGAGATAGATAGATAGATAGATAGATAGATATGAACAGAATGAGATAGATAGATAGATAGATAGATATGAACAGAATGAGATAGATAGATAGATAGATAGATAGATAGATATGAACAGAATGAGATAGATAGATAGATAGATAGATAGATATGAACAGAATGAGATAGATAGATAGATAGATAGATAGATAGATAGATAGATAGATAGAGAGATAGATATGAACAGAATGAGATAGATAGATAGATAGATAGATAGATATGAACAGAATGAGATAGATAGATAGATAGATAGATAGATAGATATTACACATTTTTCTTGAATTTCATTTCATTATAATTTTTCTTGCATCATAAACACAGATGCCACCACAGACACACACACACACACATATTACATGAGATAGATAAATATTACTCATTTTTTCGTGCATTTTCATTTCATCATAATTTTTCTTGCATTATATACTCAGATGCATACCACACACACAAACATATATATATATATATATATATATATATATATATATATCTAACATGAGATAGATAGATGCACAATTTTTTTGTGTTTGCATTTTCTTTGCATCATAGACACAGATGCCCACCACAGACACGCAGACACACACACACACATATTACATGAGATAGATACTCAATTTTTTGTGTTTGCATTTTCTTTGCATCATAGACACAGATTCCCCCCACCACAGATGCATATTTTTTATTTTGTATCTGTTTCTGATATGAATAAGCCAAACAACTTTTCTTTTCAACCGATTCTGAAGTTTGGGATGAGGATTTGCCTTGGATTCATTTCGGAAAAGGCTAAAATGAATTTCTTGCTTTCGAGCCATTCTGAAAATGCGACCAGGATTTGCCTTTCATTCGATACAAAAAAAAAAAACTGGGAAAAATATATTAACAACTTTCGACATGAACTAAGCATTATAAAGAAAGAAAACAGAATAAATGTTAGCGACATTTGTTAAAAGTAATTCATTTTCTTTCTTCTTTAATCACGAGAAACTTCAGCTGAGGTAAAAATGCTAACATTCATTATTGAAGCATACACCCATCTCATCCTTTCGTTTTTGGAGGCGATGAAGCCTGTAATGGCGAAATACATAATCAAATCTATTTTCAATGAAATTTATTTTCATGGAACGTTTTCCATTTGTCCAGTTATATATATATATATATATATATATATATATATATATATATATATATATATATATATATATATATATATATATATATATGTGTGTGTGTGTGTATGTGTGTGTGAGTGAGAGAGAGAGAGACATGGTATATATAGATAGATAAATAGATATATATATTACTTAATTTTTCTTGCATTTTCTTTGCTTCATAATTTTTCATGCACCATAAACAACGATGCCTACCATATATATATATATATATATATATATATATATATATATATATATATATATATATATATATATATATATATATATATATATATATATATATACGTTTTCGTATTGACCAACTCCAGAGTATTTATCTCGAGGAGTGAACTGGCCATAAAATTTGGGTACAACTGAGTTTCATTTTTACATAATTCACACACACACACACACACACATATATATATATATATATATATATATATATATATATATATATATATATATATATATATATATATATGTATACATATATATATATATATATATATATATATATATATGATTGTGTATTTACCTATTTGTGATTCTTTAGCCAGGACGTAGGCGATCATGGCTCTCCATCCCCCTCTATCCCTTGCAGCTCTCAACAATTTCCTTCTCTCTGCTACCTCCTCCCCCAGACCACGTTCTGTCATACACTTGCTTAAGGCTGCTAGATATGTCACACGTTGAAGTCAAAATACTTTGGGTGAACATTATAAATGCATCTAATAATATTAGGTTGGTGCAAGAATAATGACGTAATAATGGCGTTTTTTGACGTATTTTTAACGTCAAAAAACGACATTATTACGTCATTATTTTTGCACCAATCTAATATTCTGTCGCTGTTGTTCAATTTCACTCTGTTAGGCATAGCAGTGACATGTTCTGTAATCAACGGATGGGGAAACTGAAGCAATTCGTCAGGAAAGCAAGTTTTACAACTTTTGGGTGCATTGATCTATCTGATAAGGCCCAGAGATGTTCAATTCATTTCATTTCCGATGGCTGACTTTCCCATTGTAGAAATAGAATGATATTTTGCTGCAACCACGCTCTGGTCACATTCACATGTCATGGAGTACCTTCTTGCATGAAATATGTCGTATCCTCGACTGAAGAAAATGGGAAGAAGTTCATCCTGATTCATGGAACTGTATTTTGCAGCATTAATTTTGTCAGCGTATTCGTTCAATACCGACGGAACAATGCACCAAATTGCTCCCCCAAACAATCATAGAAAACCCACTGTGTTTGAGAGTTGGTTGCAGGAGGTTCTTGAAAAAAACTGCCTTCTTGTTGATTATAGTCTTGAAAAGCTTACTGATGATAATGAGGATACTGATAGGTCTATACTGGTAGGAGGAAGATCTCTCGTCCCCGTTCTTGAAGACCGGGAATACGCTTGACACCTTTCACGGACTTGGGAAGGATTTCACCTTAAAGAAGCAGGTGGATAGATGAAAACAGAGAGAGAACAATTGACTCTTGATTTTCCAATAAAAGACCCCGAATCCATTCATAGTGGGGTATTACTAAATGAGATTGTAGCATGGGCGCAGATTATAACAGTACTAGCGTAAAAGCCATCCTATCGGACGCCATTTAAGCTATTTTCTCCGTAGAGTTGAAAGGGCCTTCAGCTTGCTTAGGAGCTTGTGAGTCCCTAAATATTTGCATATTCTCAGCATTTGAAGTTCTCCTGGTTGCCGTTTGATGTGGATTTTCATTTACACGGGACTAAGCTTACCTTTTAAAAGTTAAACGATAATTCCTCTGCCACCATATAATTTAAAGACAGTTTGATGTACGTAGGTTGTTACTTTCCATATAAAAAAATATTTTTATTTCATGGGTGTCTTTTCCTGGATTTTACAATTAATTTTCATTGTTCTCAAATTTATTTTCAAGCTATAAAATTTTTTATCGTACAAAAAATTTCATCTAAAAAAAATCACGTAAAAAAATTTCCGAAAACAATTGCAGTAACGAAAATTTGGGACTCCAAAATTTCAAGATTGTGGGTCTGTTGGGAAATTTAAACAGTTGGGTGGACGATGAGTAACTGAACAGAAAAAAAAGATGATGGGTGGTTGGAAACTTTCGTAGTTGACAGGATTTTGAGTATTAAAAGTTATATCAGCATATACTACTCGAAAAAATATTCAAATGAGATATGCAAAGAACCGGCATAAAAAATTTAAAAAAATAAATCAGGAGACTAAATATGAATAACTGGGTTACATTCCTAGATAAGATATAGTTTGGTTTATTTTGTTTTACGGCATATCAACCTCAATGGGTTATTTAATGCCGACAAGTTTTTTTTTAGGATAGGTTCGTATGAATAGACTGGTTTGCGTTGTTTTGCATTTAATACCAACAATATTTTTATTGCTGGTAATATTTATTTTTCAATAAAGTATTGCTGATATTTTATTTATTTTTCAAAAATATATTGCTGGTAATATTTTTTTTTTAATGTATTACTGGTAATAAATTTTTGCAAAAATGTATTGCTGGTATTAAGACCAATGTTTACACTTTTGTAGTGTGTTAAATATTTGCCCATAGCTGGGGGCCTAACAGGTGCTACCACATCAGGTCAAGGTGGACCTGAGATCACCAGTAATTAAGAAGTCTTTCCACACTCCTCAAAATCTCCTGATTACTGCTGGATTTTGTTTATCGTCATACACAGAACCCGGGTGACGTTTATTGGCATCCCCAGGATGCTAGATACAAATAACTCCGCTAGCAAACAATATTTTCGTATTTTCTATAGTTTCTATAGTTTTGAGAAGGGCCATTAACATTCAAAATCTTCTTCAGACGAAAAAACATTCTTTTTTTGGATAAAAATCGGATGAAGGAAGACCACCAACAACAATAAAATATTGGCTGAATTTTTATTAGTGTATATTCTTTTTAATTTAATAATTATGAACAAAAATCATTTAATTTTTTTTTGTCGATACTTGCAACGCTAACCCTAACCATAAAACTAAATTATATATATATATATATAGTTTTCAATGGTCAAGTTTGCTTTCGTTAGTTCTTTAATATAGTAGTAGCATCAGCAGCAGTCGCCACCGCTTAAGTCAGTATCATTTGTTACCTCCCTTCGGTGTTCTTTACTACAATATAAATTCAGTTTACGAACCAGTAAAAAACTTTTACCGAACAATTTTGATATGCTTTTGAATATTTACTATACGAGTGGGCGGTGGAAAATTTTCTTCCATGTAAATGTAGGCGATGACACCAAAAATGGTGCGGAACCCCTGATTTTACCTGTACAGTGAGACAATCCTAAGAGAACTAGAACACTTACTAGGATTAATTATTGGTGATAACAATATGAATGATATCGTGTTGGTAGCAGACACTGAAAACGACGGAAAAGAATAGACAAGATACTGGAGGAAATTGTGTAGAAAGGTCCTCAACTTCAGTCACTTTCCACCGTTATAAAGTGACTTCCCTCTGTTACATCGATGAATCTACCTACCGAGATGGCAAAACAAGGAATGGGGGGATTATGCAGAAGTGGTAATCTCTAAAGAATCGAAAGTTGTAGAGAGCTATGACTTCCCATGTTCTAAAAGGACATGGTACATAAAAAAGACACATATGAATGGTAATTTTCAAAGTGCAGCTTAAGACCGAAAGTATGGGTCACCCAATGAGGATCTAATTCACTACTCAGTCACAATTTCTCTAACGAGAAAGCTTATTAACGATTACATCACTACGAGCTGTCCTATGATTATCTAAGCGTAGCTTGGATGTGGCACAAAGCCAAATGTATGTGGCACCCGATGAGGATTAAACTCACTATTCAGTTGTAACTGATCTTGCAAGACAAGCTTGCTAGTCATTATATCATATCGAAGTGGCCAGTTATGAACATATGCATTTATGTTTGATATGATCTTTATGTAGACAAATTAAGTTTGAAACACTTCAGTTCTTTTCTCTCCATATGAATCCAGATTAATGAAGAGACACATTGTCTTGCTATCAAGGTTAACCATGAGTTCTTTCTGTATTTAAAACGCAAACTATTACATGAAAGAAGGAAGAAAGGAGGGTATATGAAGTATTGATAATCTATTATTCATTAATCAACCAGTTTCAAGAAAGAGAGAGGGCAGTGAAGAGTAAGAGACGTTAAGAGCAAATAAAACAAATATTGGAAGAATGAAGAAGAGAAAAAATGAAGGAAGAAAGAAAGCAACGAATATTTAAAGAATGAAAAGAAAAGATAGTGTCATACAGAAAGAAAAAGAGTAACTACCAACACTGAGGTTCGAGCGTGACACTCTGGATTTATGAATATGATTTCCGCCGGGTGTCTAAATAGCCGTGTCAGGCTACTGACTGAAGTGATTATTAAGTGACTATAGAGTGGAACTATCCAGTTGAATTAGTGTGAACTATTGTGCGTCGATGATTTGGACTTTGATTTAGGATTTACCGGACATTAAACCGAGCCGCGCTACTAACAAACTATTCACTGAAATGGTTAATTATCTTTAGTTGACTTTTGTTTCTTTGTTCTTGTTAAGTATTTATTTGCGGTTGTAATTAAATACTGTTTTATCTTAACATTGAAGTCTTGAGTTATACTTGATCATTAACGGTGAACGTACGTCACAATGAAGGAAGTAGGAAGGGAAAAAGAAAGCAAATAAAACGAATAGAATAATTAAAAAAGAAAGTTCTTTTTTTTTTCAAAAGCGATAGAATGATAAAAAATAAAAACACTGAAGGAGGAAGCAACGTCGTATAATTTAATTCACACTAATTCTTTAATTTTTACAGTAAGGTTCACCCTCTACAATACCCGGTGCCGCACGAGGTAGAGGGTTACAGAGTAAGAGTCAGTTTATGCGGATAGGAAGGAAAAATAACGGTTAACCCTAGTCTTGAAGAGGTCTAGATTGTAGTGATCATGGAAACATCATCTAGGGAGCCGATTTCACAGAGCAGTTCACCGTAAGAAACTTTTCGGGTGGCACTTACTTCTTACTAATGGAATACAGAGGGAATATGGTTGCTTTGCTACAATGTGAGTAACATGGCGGGTCACTGGTGTGAAGGTTAGAACTGGCGTACAAAGGTATGAATCTCGTCCAAGCACTTCCCATGGAAGACGTTATTGATGGAAGAGAGATACGAAGAAGCAAGCAAGATAACCCGAAAATGAACAAAAAAAGGAACGAAATAGGAAGAAAGAAAGCAACCAAAATGAATATTGAAAGAGTGAAGAAGAGAAAAAGGCAAGAAGAAAGAAAGCAACTAAAACGAATATTGAAAGAATAAAGAAAAGAAAAAAAGAAAGAAAGAAAGAAAGCAACAAATACGACTGCTGAACGAATGAAGAAGAGAAAAAAAGGAACGAGACACAAAGAAAGCAACTAAAACGACTATTGAAAGAATGAATGAAAGAAAAAAAAAGGAGCGTTGAAGTAAGAAAGAAAGCAACTAAACAAATAGTGTTATTAAAAAAGATAAATATTTGCAAAAGCAATAGAATGAAAGAAAATAAAAACACTGAAGGAAGAAAAGTGGTATAATTTCATTCACACAATTTTTTTATTTGTTAATTTTTAAAGCGAGGTTCACCAGGCCCAGGGTACACTCGAGTCAGAAGGTTACTGAGTAAGAGGCAAGGTAATATCCTCCAGGGTTTCGATTCCACAGAGTACGCGGTAAGAAGCTGTTCGAGCGGATCTTACTTCTTACCAATGGAATACAAACGGGTCGTTTGCTACAATGTGAGTGGCATGGCAAAAGTAAACAGTGCAGCTCGTCCGAGCACTTCCGATGGCAGTAGCGATGAAGCAGTGAGAGGCTTATCACAACCCGTCCGCGAGACAGAGAGAGGTTGTGTGGTGGAAAATCATTTTTCACCCACAAGGAATCGGAGACGATTTTGGACTCTATCGAAACTATAAAGTGACTAATGGTAATAGTCAAATTAGCCGTCTCTATACGACAAACATTCGACATTCATTGACCGAACAATAATATCGGTTGAAATTTATATTATTTTCTTAAAACCGTTTTTTCAGGGAATTAAATGCCTTAAACCTGCAAGCTATTATGGTTATTTCTTGTCCTGTTGGCGGTTTCCTTTCTAACCTATTGTTTAAGATATTGTTAAAAATCAACATCTTGATAATATCATTACTTTCCCCTTTAGTTACATGTGCTATTCATTTTAGTAGTTGTGGCTGCTGGAAGTCTTTCAAGTGATGTTGGTTTTCTTATTTGGTAAAACAATTAGTGATTTTGTAGCGCCAGTCGATACGATGTGATGAAGTATTATACCATTTAAGACTTAAAGCATTTCAATCATTGAATCTGTGTAGACGGTTGTATATAATTGTCAATTTAGTCATTTCTTAACGAACTGGAGTCTCGACCCGACAAGGCTATTTATTAACATTCGTCAAGATCTGAGGTTAATATTTTGGTTTTGTAACATCTTGTGATATGGTAAAATCCTTCCCCCTGGCGCAAACTACTCGTTATCTCCTATTCTAAATGGTGGACTCTCCCGTCGTATTCGATGTATGAGGGTCAAGCAGCTCTGTTCCTAGAAACCGACAGCCAGATACAAGCACATATGATCTGATTATAGTGATGAAGGCTTTGTGCAGAACGAACCACACTTTTTTGAAGGGTCGAATACAGGGACCCGGTGCACTACATGCCACAAGGTCCCCAAACGAACCTCCGCAGGTTTTGAATTCAGAGTTGTCCTTCTCCTAGACCAGTTGCCATCCAAGGCTATTTACCTAACTGGAGGGAGAAGAAGAGGATTAATATCTTTCCCAAGGGTATTAGCACGTAAGTGAATGTAATGGATTCAACGGAAATTCGAACTATATATATATATATATATATATATATATATATATATATATATATATATATATATATGTGGTGGACTCTCCCGTCGTATCTGACGTATGAGGGTCAAGCAGCTCAGTTCCTAGGAACTGACAGCCAGACACAATCACATATGATTTGATTATAGTGATGAAGGCTTTGTGCAGAACCAACCACACTTTTAGAAGGGCCGATTACAGAGACCTGGTGCACTACGTGCCCCAAGGTCCCCAAACGAACCTCCGCAGGTTTTCAATTCAGAGTTGTCTTTCTCCTAAACAAGTTGCCATCCAAGTCTGTAGAACCCAGTCTGTCCTGCTATTTGTCCATAGCTGAAGGGAGAAGAAGAGGATTAATACCTTTCCCAAGCGTGTTAGCACGTAAGTGAATGCAATAGATTCGACTGGAATTCGAACTCAGCTCCCCCATTCCTCAATCCAAGTTGCTATCCATCTTGCCTCCTCCCTATGCCTAATTATGTAATAACTAATCAATACACCGAGGTATTTGATTGTATTTAGAATATGTTCATTTCGCATTCTATATGTTTTATGATACATTCAAGATATGAATCATCACAACAATTGAAATAATTAGCATTATAAAAACCGTTGCAAAAGTTTCCAGCGACATCTTTTGTACAATCTTAGGGAAATCTGTGAAGTTTGCTCATTTTTTAATGTTTCTTCGGTTAGTTAGATATGCCAACAAGATTTTGGAAAAATTTTCTGTTGCTAGAAAAATGGGTTCTGTTGAACTCACGAAAATGAATATTAATATCCACATTTAAAAAGTTGTTTTTCACCAGTGAATATATTTATCTAAAGCCGTCATTTTCGGAAAAGACGGTTGATAACGATCTAAAACAAGTCATAGCAAAACCATAAACAACCAACAACATTTCATTTTAATTTAAACAACAAGAGAAAAAACAAAATGACTGCCTCAAAGTGAAAGTCAAAGAAAATTATTTTATTACGAATTACTAGAATCTGAACAAAGTGTGATTGTCAGAGTAATAGTGAGCAATTGTCACGTTTAAATGGAGCCTTTTTTTTTCTGGGTAAAGACATCGATAGATGATTTTATTGGTTGGCGGCACTTGTCTTCATAATATAAATGAGACACAAAAAAGAATTATGATTCTGATTCTGGGAGTACTTCCGCATTTGAAATATTCTTCAGACCTTCTGAGTTCCTACTGAATGGTCTTTTACCAAACTCATTTTCTGATCAGTGATCTCCAGGAATTCATCTTAATATATCGAAATATTTCTAAAATATTACCGTATTTGGCAGTATACATGTAATGTGGAGGATTAACGTAGCCAATGTTTTCCTAACGCTCACAAACATTGGTAATAGTTTTACCACAAACGACCACTACTAACTAACCCTGCTCATAATAATTATTTATTCAAATGATATCATTATTTTTTTCTGTTCAATACAATGTCTTGCAAAGTTATTATCTTGAGCATTCTTGGTATGATGATAAACTACATCCAGCAGCAAGATCTCAGATAGGGAGGGTTTGAGCAGCGTGGAGCCATCTCTTAATTGTTCTTGTTCTTAGGTCTAATCTGATCCGGAGCGGTAGTACCTGTTAGGAACCCAGCTATCGACAAATACGTAACTCCCAAACTGGGGTAAAAAAAAAAAAAAAATGAAAATCCACATTTAAAAAAATAAAAATAGAAAACAATTTATCAACAATATATTTTTGTAAAAAGAAAAAATTACTCAAGCTCACAAGAAAATTAAATTTCGGCGTTAAATGACCCATAAGTAATTGATATTTTTTTTTATTTAGGCTTTTCACCCCAAGCAAGGCGGGAAACCACTAGGACGCAAGGGGTTACAGAAGATTTGGAGCAAGAGCAGAATAGGAGTGATAGAGGAAAGGATGAGCAGAAGGATAGTGGATAGATCAAGGCACCTGGAGATGTCGATTGACATTACATTTGAATAGCTGGAGATTATAGCTCACAGGGAAACAGGAATAGAGAAGGGAGTTCCACAGACGAGAGGTGCGAGACAGGAAGCTATTGGAGTAGAAGAGACGGCTACATTTAGTAGTTTCGATAGTGAAAGGGTGAGAGCGGGATGCCAGCCTCGTAGGGCGCTTGAACTCATGAAGTCTGGGAACCAGCGAATGCATCTCCTCGGAGAAATTATCATGAAAGTATTTGTAAAAAAGACAGAGAGAGGCGACGGCGCGTCTGTGAGAGATTGACTCTAGACGAGATGCCGGAACAGGGCCAATTATATTGCATATCCGCCTCTGGATCTTATCAAGAACCCCGAGGCAAACAGAATGGGCTCCAGACCATATATGGCAGCAATACTCCATGTAAAGGCGAATTGTTGATTTGTAGATCCGGAGGATCGATTCCGGAGAGAAAAATTTCCTGGCGCGGCACAAGGAGCCGAATTTCCTTGCGGTGGACGAAGCAATTATATGTCATTAAACAAACAAACATTATCTTGAAACTTAAGATAAGACAAGTTAGTAAATATATACATTCTGTTTGCAATATTTCTGATGTTGAGTGACATGCATTATAACAGAGTGTCTAAATTTATCTACTCCGATGAGTAGATTATCATTATTATTATTATTTATTATGGGAAAAGGTATAAATCCACCTCTTCTCCCAACCCTAGCTATGAATCATTACATCCTAATTATCTGGCTTTAAATAACCTGCAAAAGTGTTGAATAAAAAAAAACACATCAAACAATCGCAATTATTACTCTCCATATTAAAATCCAATATTTAGTTAAAATGTGGTGTAAGGTGAGAGAAAACGATTGAAAATACATCATCGACTTAATAATGATGCTATGAAATTATAGAAAAATATATTCTTCAAAATTATATATCAACCTAACAATTAGCAAATGAAAATAATGAAAGAAATGAGTCCACAAACTTTAAGACGTAAAAACAAGACATTTTTTCAATAGTAAAATCATGAAAAAATGTTTATCAATTTGTTCCACTAAAATCTACCATCTTTCAAGAAAATTAATAATTATATTCTCCGACAGCTTTGTTTTATAAACAAAAAACTTCTCAATCAGCTTTTTTGCAAACTTCCAGAAAAAATATTCTTTGTATTTAATAAAACTTCTGAATAGATGGCGACAAAGAAACAACGAAATTTAGTGGTTCTGTTAGGAAAGGTGATATCGGGAAAAATGGGGTGTAGTTTAATATTTGGATAATATTCAATGGCGGCACTTTTGAGGATTTTCCTTCTGAGTGGATTATTTTCTTTTTTTATGAGTGTAGAATGTATAAAATCTAAATCTACACAGTTTTCTTCTTGTCTTTTTTCCTTTATACATATTGTCTTTTTCTATAGTTTAATTCTGAGAAATTTTTACATAGATATGAAATTTGGGTAGAGATATACAGACAGATATGACCAATATGAACTGATTAAGATAGATAGATATGAACAGACTGAGATAGATAGATAGATAGATAGATAGATAGATAGATAGATAGATATGAAGAGACATAAATTTTGATAAAAAGAAATATACATAGATAGATATATAGATATGAAGAGATCACCTAAGCTAGCTAGCTTGCTAGGTAGGTAGGTAGGTAGATAGATAGATAGATAGATAGATAGATAGATAGATAGATAGATAGATAGATAGATAGGAAGAGACAGAAACTTTTATAAAAAGAATATACATAGATATGAAGAGATCACCTAAGCTAGCTAGCTTGCTAGATAGATAGATAGATAGATAGATAGATAGATAGATAGATAGATAGATAGATAG
>OZ010572.1:114996490-115023990 GCA_963932145.1 Acanthosepion lycidas | reverse complement strand
AGAAACAAGTAGGAAACGTTTATCAATATAGGATATTTCACTTTTCTTAAATCTTTATCAGAAAAGAGAATGAGATTTTCATTTATTCTCCAGATCTCATTCTCTGATGAAGCTTTGAGAAAGGTGAAACTTGTTAGATTGATAAACGTTTCTTATTATTTACCTTATCTACCTTATCATATATATATATATATATATATATATATATATATATATATATATATATATATATATATATATATATACGTAGTCAATTACGAAATTATTCGTACACCGATCAATTTTGAATATTTTTATCCATTTCTCAGAATCTAATTCACGTATGATGCCATGTTTTAATATAAAAATAATAAACAGAGAAAAAAAAAGGAATATAAAACTCAATTTTCAAGACAATAGGTTAAATATAACAAATTTAACAGGCGAATTATGCAAAATAAAAAAAGAGAAACTTATTCGTATAGTAGAACGTATCGTTTTAAATTCATTAATTCGTGTAAGTCTAAGTAATTTATATGTTTATTTTACCAGTGAAACCTACTAGACTATTTATTCAGTAAAATATTTGTGATAATTGCAGAACATCACGTGGTGCATACTGTGTCACTATTGTTATTCTTACATTAACAATACGATGAGGAAGACAAAGAAGAATAGCGTTGATTTGAGACAAAGAATTATCTTCCACGAGTCGTTAAATAGTTAAAGCACTATTTCAAACCGGTCAATTATCCATAGATCTAGGGTACAATCCGTTATAAACAATAATAAGCAGTTTGTCGTGAGTTTAATATAAACCCAAGAGTTGTTTTGAAAGTCATCGCCAAAAGTTTGGACACTATGAGTACTCGCACAATACAACGTTGTTTAAATAGAAATGGGTTGTATGGAAAGCGACCACGGTGAACCCATCTTCACGAACCATGTTGCTCGGTTTAATTTTGACAAAACGTTCTTGGGCAAAGAAAATTGCTTTTGGGAACATGTACTATGGAGTGATGAAATGAAAGCTGAGCTTTTAGTCATAATAATATACAGAAGATTTGGCGCAAGAAAATTGAGGCTTTCCTCCCAAAGAACACAGTGGCAACATTAAAACATGGAGGCGACTCAATGATGTTTTGGCTTTTTTAGCTCAAGGGTGGGCTGGATAATTAATTGCAATAAGAGGAATAATGGAATCTGCAGACTATGTCTGAAAATCCACAACTATCAGCGCAAAATCTCCATCTAGGTCGGAGATTTACTTTCCAGCAAGCTGATAATCCGAAACTTACGTCTAAATCAGTAACTGTGTCTTCAAGAAAAGATTACAGTTCTGCCATGGCCGTCAATGAGTCCTGATTTGAATCCTATTAAAAATCTATGGCAAGAATTGAAAGTTCGATTAAATCGTCGGTCACCAAAAAACCTTCAGGAATTAGAACGTGTAATCATTGAAGAATAGAAGAAAATTCCAGAAAATCTTCTTCCAATCTCATCAAAAACGTTAGAAAGCTATTGCAGCAAAGCCATGATATTGACTATTAATATTGCGAAAATTGTTCATTTTTTTTCTATTTTCAACACTGTACGAATAATTTTGTCTTTTTCTATTTTGCATAATTCACCTGTCAAATTAATTTTATTTAACCTATTGTTTTGAAAATTAAGTTTTATATTCCTTTTTTATGCTTATTAACATATAAAAAAACTGACATCATACGGGCATTAGATTCTGAGAAATAGATAAAAATATTCAAAATTAATGGGTGTACGAATAATTTGGTCGTTGACCTTATATATTTAGGCAGAATATCTTCATTCAAGCATGTTTGATTAAATTATCTAGATATATTATGTCTATTTTGTTTTAATCCTCTAAAATTCACGGATCAATTTCTAAGTGTTATTATTAAACTAATTAAAAAAGCGCCGAAGTATTGGTCATTATTTTTGTATTTTTCCAAGTGCTTCCAATCTCGTCTAAGGTCAACTTCAGGGGTGCATTACTAAGACAAAATTAATGTAATTGATAGTTGTGAATTTTTTTGTAAACACGTAGGAACGCGCTCCGTTATAGTCAGTTTAAAACTTAGCTGTTAGGAGTAAGCATGTAAGGGAGGTAACTTAATATATATTTTTTATTATTAATGTTTTAATGTTTTAAAATGTTCAACCTGCAATTTTTAAAAAAATTGACTAGAGCGCGCTCATTCAGGAGTTTGTTAAACACGTTTTCACGTCAAACCTGGACAGTTTTACTGATGACGTATCGAAGAATTGGCCGAAAAGTGGCCAAACATCAGTGCAAATAATGGTGGAATAAATAACTGACTAAAGAGTAATTATATTTTTAAGAATAAAATGGAAAAAGAAATTCAGCAATTATTTATGACTCACCCTAAAGGCAAAAGTTAGTTCCACTAGCGAGAATTGCGAGAAAGAAAACTGTTAGCATAAAATTTACGGCTACATGTAGCGGGATCAACTGCAAATTGACGAGATCTCGACGCCAGTCTAGTCCTGCACTTAAATTTTAAAAGTCTACGTACCATAGGTTTTTCTGTCTTGAGAATCAACATTTGAGACGCACGCGTTCATTTGAGCGCTTCTAATAACATCAAGAACCATTTCATTGCTCTTGAAATTGTATGTTAATTATTTTTATTATATTATACTGATGCGATAATAGTTATTATTATGAGTATTCCTATTATTATCAGTATTATTATTATTATTATTATTATTATTATTATTATTATTATTATTATTATTATTATTTCTTTTAATAATGAGAATTATTATTCATATAGTTGTGATATAAACATTTCAGTCTGTCTGTTTAAAATGTCAGAATAAGAGTGATTTTCTTTCGACCGACACTTAAGGTAAGA
This sequence comes from Acanthosepion lycidas, assembly GCA_963932145.1. Classification (NCBI taxonomy): domain Eukaryota; kingdom Metazoa; phylum Mollusca; class Cephalopoda; order Sepiida; family Sepiidae; genus Acanthosepion; species Acanthosepion lycidas. The sequence continues at coordinate 115,021,114 of OZ010572.1, read as the reverse complement.
AAGAGGATGGAAGCACCTGCTCCCGGAGAAATATACCCACTCTAGGCAAAGCTATTTTCTCGCGTTAAGTTGGCGTCCAGTTTGAATGGCATTTTGACACTTCTTGCCGCTCATTCATTTTTTTTTCTATTTATCGCATCATTTTTTTTTTTTTTTTTTACAGATATTGATGCATTACAGATGTTTAAAAATCTTATTCACTTTTATATTTAAACAGAAAAAGGCAAACTGGTATATAAAAAGTTAACATACATATATATCTATGCATATACGTATATATATAGTGTGTACCAAAAATGCTTTTATAAACTTTAGGAGCGGTTTCCTCACACCAAAACAAGGTAAAATATCCATATAAAGATATGTCCAAAAGTCTATCATTGTACCTCAACACAGGAACCTGTAATTAATATTCAAAATGCCTTCCGCTTGCTTCTACACACGCATACACCCGTCGGATCATTGATTGGCGGACCCTTTCAAATACTCCCACACGGCGTCGAACGCTTTTGCAGGTCCCCACCTTAAAATTTTGTAAAAGTATTTTTGATACACCCTGAATATATGCACGCACCTATATTTCTAAAGAAGTAATGGATGTTTTATTTATTAATCCGACAGATTTTATCACTTTAAACGTTGTTTTTAGTGGATACTCATATTTGAGTAGACGTTCCCTTTATTTATTATTTAATTATTTATTAAACAGTATCAGTTTATTCATTTTCGGCATGAAATGACCCATAAGGAATTGATATGCCGTTAAACAAACAAATCAAATTAATTTATGGAGAATTCTTAAAAAGGCCGATAATTTGAATCTCTTGAGGAAGGCAAAAGAGAAAGGATTATCCATTCCTTCTTAAAGATTAAGGATTTTAACATCCATTTTAAAATATCAAAGGAGAAAGACTTGACTTAGACATAGAAGCTTCATGTCTCTACCATTTAAAAAATAAATTAAAAAAAAAAAATTCATAAATTACTCTTCTGTTAAAATGGGGCGCACCTGATTACCATTCAGAGTAGATTAGTGAACCCGGATGTACTGGTTAATAAACACAACCTGTACTGGTTCTCTATATGGTTTAGGTCTGGAAACTTTGCTGGTCATCACAATAAAAGTGATGATTTTGCCGGGTTTATTTTTTTGTTGTTGTATAGATGACTGCCTTGTCTTGAATATGATTTTATGTTTGCGATGTGAGCCAAGGAAACGGTCTAAACTATGTCCTGAACATACTTTTTCTGCATTTTGTCGTCCCTACGTTGTTGCTAATTCGGGTTTTACTTTGGCGGAAAAGGATCATAACAGAGCCACCCGCCAAATGGTCGCTCATGGAATATCTTTTTTTCAAGGTCATTAACATTGTATCCCATCTGGAGTACAAAAATTAAACTTTTATTATCAGAAAATACGTCAGCTAATTTGTCAGTGTCTTTATCTTTGGCCCTTTCTGTGCACTTATTCTTACGAAGTTATGTTACAAATGATGTTCTCTTTCTAAATGATCAAATTCATTTCATATTTGTTGTACACGGCTGGGAGTTATGTATCTGGAGGTCTTTGGGAGATCGGTGTTGTGCAGAAATCTCTCATCGAAAGCGTCTTATTGCCGTTTTGCCGCCAGTTTTCGAAGTCTTCTTTGTTTACTGGTACCATACTTCTTTTAAGAAAGTTGCTTACAAAAGTTCCACTTCGTCTGAAATTATTCTTTCCTATGCTATTAATACTAATAATATCATCATCCCCTTGATTTTTGTGATTGTAAGCGGAGTCCGAATGCAGAAGCCACACTAAAACTCCTCCACGACGGTCTATCAAGGGCAGCAATCGGCACTTCTGTTATAGTCATTCTTACCTATTGTTTGACATTGTCCAACCAGTTTTTACGTTAGCGTCTACCTTCAACGGCGCCTTGCATGATGGTCTTGCACAGGCTGTCACGCCTGGTAACGTGTCCAAACTACGCTATTTTTCTCCGTTTGACAGTGGCGAGAAAGGTGGCCCACAAAACTTTCAACCCTTTTTCGCACAAACTCATTGGTTTTATGTTCCCAGTAGAAGATTCCAAGGAGTTTTCTCATACATTGATTTTCAAACGCTTGGATCCTTTCTACCAACAGTGTCCACGTTTCACATCCATATAGAAGAATAGAGACTATCAGTGATTTGTTTAGTCTGTACTTCGTTTGAAAGGCGATTTTGCTCCCCACCCCGACCCATATTCTTGCCAATTTAGCCATCGCTGCGGCAATCCGTGAGTTGCTGGTACCATATTTAGACAAGATTGCTCCCAAGTATCTGACACTGGAGACTTCATCTAGTGAATTCCCATTCATGGTAATGTTGACATCGGTATTACTGTTTGTGCTTTCACCATTATTTGGGATTTTTCAGAGCTGACCTCAACTCCATATGTTCCTACTCTTTCAACAAGCTCACTGTTACTAGCTGCTATGAGTTCAATGTAATCTGCAAAACGTAGTTTACAGACCAGTCTACCAATGATAGGGATTGAAGGATCAGACGGCCTTTCAGGGTTTCTTGCATAACATACATGAGATAAAACCGGAATTTTTCGTTTGTTTTTTTTGTTTTTTTTTACTTCTCCCGAAAGATTAACAATTCATATCATTTTCAGTTGCATTCAGCCAAGGTTTAGTGACAACTAACAATTTTATAAGCACAATTCTTCTGTACAGAAAAAATAAGCATTCCTAAAACTCCTTTGTACATTTAAACAAATGTCCAATATTTAATTCCATTTTCGATTTTAGCTAAAAATCAATAAAATGTCCCTATCTCTGTGTTCAAATATATACGAAATATTTGTTTTTTCACTAATTACTATTTATATTGTTCGGAGTGGTGTCTTCATCTTTGTTGTCATATTCACGACATTTCGGACGTTGTCAACTCGAGACTTCTTCAGGTGATGGGAATTTCTATCGAACCCTTTATTTCGTCCACCTTGTTCTAGTTCCACGAGCCGTGACACTTCCGGATGTCTCAGTTATCTCCCTTTAACTCAACTCTCCAAGTTGTTTGTTCACTACAGCAGTAGCCAGGTATTGAACTCACAACACTTTGGGTTATGTCACTTTTATCCACTGAGCCATGTATCCTTGAGGACATCATTGCATGGTATTTTGGGACTTATAGCTTATTTTTGGAACTTAATCTTACAAATAACATTTCTTTACCAGAACTCATATTGCAACTTTGTTGTTATTACTGCTTTTCTCCAACACTCCATATTACTGGTTCCCATATTGTATTCATTTCTATGCTTGGTGGACTTAGGAGATTTTAGTGGCCTAGCATATATGCTGCTTCCTTAAGTTTTCTTATTCTCCAGTGATCTTCTCTGTCTATTATTTCAACCTCATCCAACAAAGGGGGCGGTGATCTCGTGTTTCCCTCCATATGTGGTCAGCTACGCCTGATATATATATATATATATATATATATATTATAAAGAAATATACTGGTCTGTTTGATAAAAACAAGAAAATTAAATTAATTATCTATTATAAAAATATTAAAACTGCTAACCTTATTCTATATATATATATATATATATATATATATATAGTCATCCATAGACAGACTGTCTCGCTGTATCACAGCTCTTCAGTGTGACTAGACATCCGATTGCTTCAAGCCGGAATCGAAGCCGATTTGGCAGAAATCCTACCCCCAACTATCGTCGCACGGCAGAGTGTAAGAGAAATTTGAACAACTTACTATGCGAAAGTCGTCATTAGCTAGCAGAGCATTGCATTAGCAGCAGCAGCCACTACTTATAAAATCACACCATCCTGTCCAAGAGCTCAATCAAGAGAATATATGGCCTGACGATTGCATATAGCATGAAATAGACTGTCGCCTCTAAGTGTTGACTTCTATGTTCACTTTTATATTTACACACGCTCTATCTCTGATATTGAGCACTTTATTCCATAAATATAGCACACCTTAAGACTATATTTCTTCATATATATATATATGTGTGTGTGTGTGTGTGTGTGTGTGTGTGTGTGTGTGTGTGTGTGGTGAACGATATATCCGGTAAATGTTTATTTATTTACATACTGACTGACTGGATTTGTTTTTGTTTTATTTCTTTTTTAATTGTTTTGATTGTCTTTAGCTTGGTCCCGTTTTTCTTCTTTGTTCTGTGACTTTGCATAACACAGGTGAAACTAGAATCTGGCTTCCTTTCGAAGATCCTAATTTTGTAATAGGCTTTCCGATTGACCTTTATCACCAAGAATGCCAATCAGCACGAGGAGAAAACTTTACGGTAATTTACGAATGATATCTTACCAAATATTTTTTTAAAAATTGAAAAAAAAAATGAAGAATGAAGATAGAACAAAAATTGAATAGGAAAGGGCGAAAAAGATGAAGATTTGGAAAATATTACAATAGAAAAATAATGGCCGCCTTGTATTAAAAAAATAGAATGAACGTATGGGAAATAAATATGAAACAATAGAAATTTGAAAATAGGGAAACAGGATGACACATAAAAAGATGAAAGGAAAGAATGTGACACATAGTGAGAATCGAACCCATTACTCCAACTTAGTGGTTTCCCAACGGTGTGGTGTGCCTCATAGGAGCGGTGGAAGAGGATATCAGGCGGGGCTGTATGATTGAAAGACAACCAAAGATTTAGAAACAGTTTAAAAAAATCATGTAAAAAAAAAATTGCTTTCAAAATTTAAAATATTATAGATTACTTTAATTGCATGCATGAGCTCCAGTATAATTAGTTTTAAATATTTATTAACTGATTTTATCAATCTGATATTTTTGCATTATATTAAGTATTAAGAGTATAGTAACTAGAGTCTGCAAATTGCAGGAGAGAGTTATCAATGACAATGTTCTGACTTCGAATCTGCGGTTATCTCCCTTTAAATCTGTCTATTTTTTTTTAGATTATTTTTAAATGGACTTATATAAAATTTGGTTAGTCGCGAGCAAATTTTCATTCCAAAAATGCGATCCAGAAAAACAAATTTTTGGAGCCACTGCTCTAAGTAATTGCGTGAAAAGTTTGCTGACTATTTCAATAATTAACGTACACATTTATTACAATACGTCATGAGTCCCGTAAACCTGCAGATTTCGTAGGGGTACCACATATGCAAGCTGATGGCGACATCACGTTGAAGCACCAGTTCTCGTACGTTAAGCAAGGTCAAGCCTGGTTCGTACCTAGATGGGTGACTCCTTGAGAGTACCAAGTGCAATAAGCTTGGATTTGCAGGTGGTGTAATTGATATGGCTCAGAATTGTTAATCGGAGAGTTAATTTCGATTTCCACTTGGGCTCGTTATATTTACTTAAACGCAAATACTCTTGGGAAAGATATGAATTCAGCTTTTTCCCTCAGCTATGGGTTAATTAATAAGACTTGTATCACTAAAACCATTATTATCTCCAAAAATAAAATAAGATTGCATACAAATTTTTAGATTTCGGCATTAACGAACTTATAGAGTTTGATATACAGCTTAACAAAAGCAACCAACCACACGTACAACAGACATACTAACAGTGGTACGCATACCCTTTGGCAAAATAGCCAGACGGTACCCATCCCTCTTGAAGATGGTTTTGAATTTAGGTTTTCCTTCTGTCAAAATGGTTGCCACTACAAGACAAGGTAGATAATTCTATATTGCTAGAAGAAGATGGATTCGTGTCTTTCTAAGGATATTAGCGTGAACTTAGCCTAACAGAATTCAGAGGGAATATAACTTGGCGCATCGAATTCATTATCCACGTCTCCAAAGATATGTAATAATTAGCGCTTATTCTAGCAGATGACCATAGCTTTTGGGTAACCACTGATTCTCGATTTATGTGCATATCTTTAGTGCATTATCAATGCCCATTTGTGCCGAAAGCAAATACTAATTTTTTCATCAAGCAGACAACAATTTTAAATATGAAGCAAAAAGTGGAAAATACCAAAGAAATAAGTTGGAAAGAATAAATTTTTAAAAACAATTATTGAAGAAAGAGAACGTAACAGAATAGAAATAAGAGAGAGAGAAAATGATAAGAAAATTTAAAGAAAGAAAAGAGAAAAAGAAAGAAGAGAAAGAATGAATAAAATGGTGAAAGGGTTCCAAAGTAGGAATAAAGAAAATATTGATAACAGAAGAAAAAAGAAATGTTGCAAGAACGGCAAATCTCAAAAATAATTCTTTTCTAAATACGTGTCTGAATCTATTCCGTGTTAAATATATGCGAAGATTTCCTGTTTCCTTTTCTGAACTGCTACCACAGCATTTGATGACTTTCAGCAGCAACAACGCCTAAAATGGATATCACACATAAATTGAAGAGAAAATAAAGACCTGATCATATTACTTCAAATAAAAGGTTAGGAAGGAAACTCTCATCAATATGGAAATAGTGATAAGAGCTACTTAAGAAACTTATTTTACTGAGCGCTTGTTTCAAAAATTGCGGTCAGTTTCATACAAATTTCCTTGGGGGAGTCACGAATCTGCCTCTTCTCCCTCGGGAGATGAGTTAAATAGCAGGGTGGACTTGGTTCTCTCACTTTGTGTAGTAACGAGTCTAAAAGGACAACTCTGAATTCAAAACAAGCCTAAAGACGGATGAGATCTGTTAGACTATCTTGCCATTGAAACACTCACTGCAGCTGTTGTCGTATATGTATTTTACCTCTCGATGGGTTAAGGGATCATTATCTTCTCGGATTTTTGACTCCCTCGTATATATATATATATATATATATATATATATATATATATGTTTTTTGTGTGTTTTTGTGTGCATCTCCAAAAAGAGAGAAGAAAGGATTCAGTTATGAACTGTCTTTAGAGAACTTGTTTCTGTAAGTACACATAGGCCAATTTTGGGATAAATACTTCAACATGAAGGAGAGAGGACGCTGAATTTTTTTAAAAATTTAAATGTGTAATCGCATTCAAGCTAAGCATCACTTTAGTCCGATGAAGTCTTAAAAAACGAAACGCGTCACACGAAAATACTTACAAAATATATGAGATATGTATTTTTTTTATTTATGGAGCAAAATCTTGGATATTTTCTGTTCGTCTTGAAAGAAGATTGGATGGAACATATACAAATCTATTTAGAAAAATCCAGAACATCATTTGGAGATCCCATGCAACGCTTAAAGCAATTTACGGAGAACAGACCAATCTCTCTTAAGCTCAAACAACAGTGATTGCAGTTTGCCGGCCACTGCCACCGAGCAGACGAGGAAGTCGTCTCATCCTTACTTCTATGGCACACCCTTCTGGAGGTGTCTTTTCCCAAAAATTGACTTTCGCACACACACCATGGCTCAGGACTCAGGGTTGGACATTGGGGATCTGGGGGACGGCAATGCAACACCGAGAATTGTTGAAAGGGATTGTTAATGGAGTTCCGACCAACCACAGGGAGGTCGATAGGTGATGATGATGATGATGATGATGATGATGATGATATGTCTTTTTGTGTAGGTGTCCTGAGTGAAAACTAAAAAAATAACCTTTCTATAAGTGATACATGCACGTGTGCAAATGTACTTCTTACATTTCTTAGATCGATTGGGTGTACTTCCTAGACAAGCATGAATGTATCCACCTCAAAATTAAAGACATTTTTATAATTATTTTAGTATTGTCAGTCGCAGTGGAAATCTCACAGAAATTTATTTCGCGGATAGGATCACTCGAAACTTATCCCTTTTTAGCCCCTAAAACGAAAATACTCTCTATTAATCGTCTCAGATAAGCTTTTTTAAGCCTTCAGTCAGCATGGCTGATGATAACCTTCAGGACTCATTTCGCCGTTTTGTTAGGCTAATGTTTTCCGCTAAAATGAAAGGGTAAGATTGTATTGAATCATTAACTCGTTCTACTGCTAGGAACGTTGGTTTCTTGTGCAGTGCTAGGCAATTTTTCTCATCAGAATCTATCTTACACATTTATAAGTCTACCATTCGTCCATGCATTGAATATTGCTGCCACAACTGGTGTGATGCTTCTGCTACGTACTTAAAGATTCTTGATAAAATCCAAGGAAGACTATGCAATGTAATTAGTTGTGACATGGTATTACGGCTTTAGTCACTTTTCCACCGCCGTAGTGTAGCTTGACCGTGTCTTTTCTATAAATATTTTCGTTGGTAATTTTCCTTCTTTGGTACCTGGATTTTACGAATGTAAACGCAGTACAAGATTGGCAATTAGGCCTCATCATTTTACATTTGAAATAGCTAGATGTTTCTGTGCTAACAGTTTCTTCTTTTGAACTTCTCTTTTGTGGAAGTCATTTCCCCCTTCTTGCTTTCTTGATCTTCAAATATTTTTAAATGTTACGTTAATTGTTGTCTTCGGTTTTCTTAATCCCTGTACTTTTACAGTTCTCTCTCCTTAATAATGTTATTCTTTCTTCCATATTCCTTCAAAGTCAGTAACACCCACCTTGCGTCATAGTGGCTTTATTGCCTTGCTTGGGATGAAATGATTAAAAGCATATTAATAAACATCGGTGGCGAGACTGACTTTTTACGACTTATCTACCCTTTGTGGTTTATCTAAAGCCGAAACAAATTTTGGATTGTGAGAATAATTCTTTTTTGAGAATAATAATGATTTTTTTTTTTTTGCAGTAATATGTTCTACTGGAGGGAGGAAATGAATTCATACGGATGTTTATCTGCGCGTCTGTGACTGCGCCGCTATCAGTTACACCACCCACACATCGTGGATGTGCAGGTGGTGTAACGAAAAGAAATGTGCACAAGTATATATTCTATAGACGTGTATATACGAAGAGATATACATAAATAGACACATATTGACATATCTGCTTGTGTTTGCGTTTTTCTTTTTTTGTTTTGTTTTTTTTTTTTTTTTATAATAATTTTCCGAATTTGTTTTCCTAGTATGTTAGGCATATAGTTTCAGGTTGGTTTTGCATATCGGTTCTTTGAACTGTCTGAGGATTGCTACATTGCATGAAGCTTTTAAGTTACGACAGAGTAGTGTCCCTTTGATATTTCTGGATTGAATTCCTTAGCCTTTTTTGACTCTGACATTTATGTTTTTGTTGTGCATTTTCTTAGCCTAGTTTGTGGAGCACTTTGTGTTCTTTCAAGTAAAATATATGTTTCTTATATATATATATATATATATATATATATATATATATATATATATATATACATAGACTTAAGGTGTACTATATTTATGGAATAAAGTGCTCAATATCAGAGATAGAGCGTGTGTAAATATAAAAGTGAACATAGAAGTCAACACTTAGAGGCGACAGTCTGTTTCATGCTATATGCAATCGACAGGCCTGACGATTGCATATAGCATGAAACAGACTGTCGCCTCTAAGTGTTGACTTCTATGTTCACTTTTATATATATATATATATATATATATATATATATATAAATTTATTCGAAAGTTATAACACAAATATGCTATAAAATCACTACAAAAATAGCCAATTTGTTTCAACACTTCTGGTGTTTTATCAACTGATGGTGTTGAATGTAGAATAGGGGTTTTAAAAGGTTCACCCCAATCAAACATCCCTCGCTATGGGAAATGCTGTTACATAAGCTGCAATCAAAAGAGAAACAAAATGACTATTTTTGTAGCACCTTTATAAGAATAATATTTGTTGTTTATTGAAATTTATTCCGTATGCACCAATCATATACTTGGTATATATATATATATATATATATATATATATATATATATATATATATATTACGCTTAGATGGGGTTAGACCGTTTTCTGTTGTCGTTTGTGTTTTTCTACTTTTTGTTTCAGGTATGCGTATATATTTCTAAAGAATGAATGTATTTATTTTGAATTTATAACTTCAAAGGGGAACGCAGATTCGAATCATGCCGGCAAACCCATTTTGTTTATTATTTTTTCTTGAGTGAGCCGGCCGATAGACGTAATACACACTGTTTCAAACGAAAAGCACGGCACCTATTTCAAACATGGCTATCCACTAAAAACACGGGCATTAACTTAACCATAATTAGAGGGAATTACAAGACAAAAGTGAGACCAAATTAAAATTATTTTTCGGTACAAATGTATAATCACTAATTATTTCCCTCGACATATATTTCTAGGTTACTTCTTCAACCGGTAATCTAATATGTATCGGTAAGTAGCCCTTTAAACATTACATGTTAAATTCATATATTAACGTATGAACCATATGTTAAATATTAGGAAGTCATTTGGGGGTAGTAAAATTTCATTACTTAAGGTTGAATATGCTGAATGGTATATAATAATTATATATAGGATATAAGGCTGACACACACACATACACACATATATATATATATATATGTGTGTGTGTGTATGTGTGTGTGTGTGTGTGTATCTCCACACAGTGTAGAAACTGTAACTAAAGTCTGCTCAGCATAGTTGCAGTATAAACCACAGGTTGGCTCTGTGGGTGTTGAACAAACTCAAATGTACCTGGACGAGCGTTTGCAATAGGGATTGGCTAACCGCCCTAATAGACGGATATCCTCGAATAAGAGTGGCCAGCTATTATATATATATATGTGTGCGTATGTGTGTTGGGGGGAGAGTGTATGTGCGTGCGATTGCGTGTGAGTGTGTGTGTTGCGCGTGTCTGTGTGTATACGTATATATATATATATATATATATATATATATATATATATATATATATATATATATATATATATATATATATATATATATATATATATATAGCCAAGGTTCTGTAGCACATACGTACAATAGCGGAACTATCATCAATTACTAATTCAATCTATGACATATTGATAGATAGATAGATAGATAGATAGATAGATAGTCAGATAGATAGACAGACAGACAGACAGACAGACAACGCTTATATACATTAATGTGACTAAATGATTGTTCGACCCCAGATAAAAAACCGGACGTCGTATGCCGCTTTTCAAACCAATTACAATTTTGGCGAAATAGAATCTTGATACTTTCGTGTTACAACTCCACTATTTTTACTTGTGTCAGATTTGAAGAAGCATAGTAAATATAAGTATATATAAGCACATTTTTCTGTTTCTCTCTATACATAATGTTTCTTTGCAAAGAATATGAATTTTGTTCGTGTCTGTGTATGTATGTACGATCGTGTGTGTGTGCTGCTATGTGCATGTATGTGTTTGTGTGTGATTGTAATGTATTTGTTAGCACGGACTTTTCAAAGTAATCTCCTTCTAGTTTCGAATGAGAGAGATACAAACGCGAACGACATTTTTCCCTTTTTCTAATCTTTTACTTCTGTGGTTGTTGTCTAATTTCTTTTTGTTTGTTTGTTTGTTTTTTGTTTTTGTTTTGTTTTGTTGTTTTTCTTTTCTTTTTTTTCTTTTTTCTTTTCGTTTTTCTTATCAGTTTCCAACTTTTCTTATCTCCCGAGAAGACCCTTGTTTTTACTGGAGTTTCTTTAATTCATTTCTACTCTCCGTTCCTCTATCACTCGATTTCCTTACCCGAGTTTCCAGCCGGTAAATTATGTACAAGTTTATCCCCCCCACACACACCTAGAAGACCCACCGCAATAATGAAATGATAGGTGATCAGGTACAAAGGTCGATCAAATATTTCATATCCCATTCTATTTTTTAATAATATTTTTTTTAAAAATAGTTATTGTGTTCAGTGTTTGTTTAATACTGTTAGGTTGAGTAATAAATAATTTCCGTTTTAGTTTATTAACTTTATTCTTTAAAGAATAAGTGCGGGTGGTGTACTTGATATTTGGCTCGGAAGGAGAAATAAGAGAAACGAGTTCGAATTCCAGTCGGATTCGTTACGTTCACTTATGCGCAAATACATTTGGAAAAGGTAGGGATCTAACTGTTCCCCTTTCTTCTTTGAGTTGTATAGCAGGACAGACTGATCTATAGCCTGGGTTGACCACCAGTCTACCGCAGAAAGAAGCAGCTATAATACTACAGGAAATCTTCTGCTTAGTCAGTTCATGAATCAAAAGGTACGGAATCACCCAAGCGTGTATCGCGTATGGCACTTGACTGAATTCCTGATATTTTATTCATTTATATATTTACCATTATTTACAGTGACCTGCTGCTTCTTATCAGACAGCTCCTTGATACCTTTTGGGAAAAATTCCGCGGATTCAAATGAGAAAAAGGCAAACTCTTCAATCTGTTTTTTATTAAAGACATTTCCTCCCCATTAATGGGTTTTGCAGTGATCGATAAAGATAAACCGATTGGTATAAGTTCAGGTAAATATAGCTGCTAGGGTAGAACAGACCAACCCAGTTACAATCCCCCCCCACCCGTGTTATTCTCGTAGTATGCGGCCAATGGAGGAGAACAACTTTTGATCAAACTTTTGTGGACATGTTACAGCTAGTGGATGTATAAATGTGCATATAATGTCTCGTTGTTTTTTAAGAATTAGAAATTAATAATAATCTGGGGATATCGCTATACGGACATTAGCTTTCTTTTATGGGGCTCAGTTTTGGCGTTGGTCGTGGAAATTTATCCTTGTCAATTTATTGCTTTTGCTTTGAATATTGTTGTAAGCAACGCATCTTTCATGACCTGTTACGTTATATCTAAGGAGCGGTGAGTTAAGATAATATAGTCGTCATGACAATTGGTTCCAAAAAACGGAAATCACTAATGACAACCTATTAACATATAAATCATGAATGAGCTTGGATTAGTACGACACAAGGCCACAGTACTGAGAGGAATGAACTCTTTACATAAACATCTATCCATTTAAATGTTGCCTAAAATTCTGACATGAGGAATTATCGTTATTTTCATTAATTAAAGTCGAACTAAAGTCCTAATCTTCTGGTGTTACCGTTCCAGTTATCGCTCAGAGAATTTCGAGCTGAAAAATTGATTTAATCTACAGAGGTAGATTTTTCTTGTTTCGCTGTCAATGTCTAGCACATGTTCGGCTCCTTGTACCGCTCCAGGAAATACCTGACTCTTTCTGCCATGTTTTATCTTTACAAGAGTTAAATTTGATCAAATATAGCTGCCGTGTCTGAGCTGGAGTTACTCAGTCCGCACTTGTCAGTCATGAGAGAGTTCAAAATCCTTTACGAGGTCTTGTAGAGGATGACTTATTTTTCATTCTACAGCCTCTTTCCCCACAGACACAATATCGCTTCTGCCAAGGCAAATGTTCAAATGAGCTATAGATCTGGAAGTAGTACTCCATTTTTATGTCTGATCTGGCTCTTGTAAAGAAAAACTATAGCAGGAAGAGTCAGGTACTTACTGGAACGATACAAGTCACCAACCATCTTGCCAGCATCCTTAGCAATGGATTATGTATATAAGTTCCATTTGAGTACCAGTAGGCGTTCAAAGCAATGAGCTTCTTTTTGAAAACAAGCATTCATCGTGAAGGGGCGAAATTTCAGGCCTGCGCTGGGATGGTTCGATTTTTATGGTATTGAATATTGCAATGATTTATTACCTCGTTGAGCTGTTTGAGCTAGATCAGAAGGGAGATCATCTAACAGGTTCTAGTTGTCTAGATTTTTATAGCTACACCCATATTAAAGAGAAAGAGCGTAGGACCAAGAAGAGGGCCTTGATTGATATCATGTGCTTAAAAACTAAACATTAACAACCTTCATGTACATACCTGCTAGCAAGGTTCTGATAACTGAAAAAAATAACTCATCCAGAGATTCTATAACCGGAAAGTTTGTGTAAGAAACCCCTCTGACACAGCTTCGATTTATCGAAATCAATTGTGAAACGTTTATTGTCTAATACCTTGCTGAGTAATCCAGTTGACCTACCAGAGCGAAAACCACACTGTTTATTGTCCCGGAAGTTGTGGCGATCAACAACTGACTCGATGATAATAACCTCAAAGTTTTTGCCGATGGTACTAAGGAAGCTGAAGGGTCGATATTGCAACGAGAACGAGTGCCTGTGTACATTCTTGAAAATGCAACATACAGCTGACATCTCTCTTAGACTTGGGAAACATTTCTCATTCAGGCAAACAGGTAATCAGTTTTGTCAAAACTCTGGGCAAATATTCTTATGACCAATCTCCGTGATTTTATCCGGACCGATATTCATCTTAGAATCAAAGCTTTTCATATGACTTAAAACTTCCTGTGCAGTGAGTGATATATTATAAATTATATGTTCTGTGAAAGTGAGAAGCCAGATACGGGCTGGCCCTTATCGTCCAACGTGGAATTAGACGGAAAGCCCATTGCAAAGAGCGTTCACTTATTTGATGAGACTGAAACAACTCCGGGGCTGATTAATTCCCCAACCTCCAGCTGAATATTTTTAAAGGGTTCAATATGGTGTTTCTCCATTAGTTTGATTGCGTTATTAAAAGGAACACATGTAGACCAAAAACGACACATTTTTTAAAAATTTGTTTACTTACTACAGGACATTATCTAACAAGTGGGTTTCGTGAAGCAGTTCACCAGTGCAATGGGTTATCTATCTATCTCTTCATATATATATATATATATATATATATATATATATATATATATATATATATATATATATATTTATTTAACAAGTGGGTTTCGTGAAGCAGTTCACCAGTGCAATGGGTTATCTATCTATCTCTTCATATATATATATATATATATATATATATATATATATATATGATTTGTATATTCCTTATTTATATGAGAGTGATCCATATTCAAATATGTTTAAAAGAGCGATTTAATACTCATAAAAGTAACATTTTTACCTATCAACAGACTGACACATTGCAATTGTCAAATTCGGCGTTTTTAATCCTATCTCTACAGATGATTTTCACGATTTTCAAAGGAAATGCGTCACCGTACAAAGAGTTTGAAATAATTTAATTATTATTTGTTTATTAATCCATTCACGTTCTTGAATTCTATGATTTTCAGTTTTTCCTTCCTAGGTAGATTTCAATTTCTGTGTTTTATAAGGCGAAAGTGTGACAATCGTCATAGCGTTAGAATCAAACTTACGATTTGGATTGGAATCCCTGGACGCTGTTTGGGATTTGCTGGAGTTCCAGGTATGTCTTAGTTTATCTAGAAGAATGAATCACTTTCGGCTTTGTGAAGGTAGGTTTTGTTTGTTTGTTTGTTTGTTTTTTTGTTTTTTCTCTTTCTTTCTTGGTCGATTTATCTTTAGTCTTTTCCTGTTTTTGTTTTTTGATGATTTACCTATACTCTATTTTACACACACACACACACGCCTGCGCACGCACATACACACACACACACACACATATATATATATATATATATATATATATACATATATACATATATATATATATATATATATATATATATATATATATATATATATATATATATATATATATATACGGGTGTGTAAAGGGAGAGAGAGTCTTGATAAAATTAAAAGAAAAATTTTGTCGTCGGTCCTGAAATAAATGCAGTGTTCATTGACTTGCAAACAAGCTTAATGGTTTAAATGAAATATCAAATGAAATATTAATCGAAATTAAATATACGTTTATACATATTCAAACTGACGACAGCCTAAAAATTAGTACATATGGTCACCCTGCACATATATATATATATATATATATATATATATATATATATATATATATATATATATACATATATATATATATATACATATATATATATATGTATATATATAAACGTATTATATTAGGCATATTTTATATTATAAAGAGATAATCATACATTGAATCAATTAGCAATATTAATGCAATTAATGGCGAAATCTCTTCGCTAACAGATTAATATAAGCATTAAACGACTAACAACCCACTGAATGATGCGATCCTTATGTATAAAATTGTTGTCAGATGGATCTGGTGTATTTTTTAGAGCAGCAGGTACTTTCAAGAACTTCATGTCCTCACCATCAGGCTCTAATTTTTTCCTTTAAAATCAAAACTCGAAGACAAAATAAATGTTTTGTAGACCGAAAGTTGTTTTTTTTTAAAGAATGTGTTATTTATTAACGGTTATATATGCAGAAATATAGTGTTAAAGTGTGTTATATTTATGGGATAAAGTGCCAAATATCAGAGATAGAGCGTATATATAAAAGTGAACATTGAAGTCAACAGTCAGAGGTGAGAGGCGGCTTGACGATTGCGTCTAGCATGAAACAGCCTGTCACCTGTGAGTGTTGACTTCAATGTTCCCTTTTATATATATATATATATATATATATATATATAATTTAATTAAAAAACGGACAATGGACTCTAAAGGTTGTCTGTTTTTTAATTAGTCTAGTCTTCGCTTTGGTTTTACGCTGAGCTCTCTGGATTACATCCTCCTTGGGATTATCTATATGGATTACCAAATATTTCATTACCTAACTATATATATATATATATATATATATATATATATATATATATATATATATATAACAGACAACGAATGGATATTATGTTTTATCATGAGCCTTTCCAAGTGTTGTATAATGGCTTTAGTTTCAAGAGAAAATAAAGACAAAAACTGTCCAACATTTGGATATTTCTTTATTATATTAGTCGTCGATCTAAGCATTCGGCTCCCATCAGATATCACCAGAGTGATTATATGAACATTACAACAGAGATTTTCACCGTCAAAGTTTTGTTTACATAGAAATTTGCTATGGGACTATACCTGCCGTGGAATAGCAGACACAGGTTGTAATGTCCATATAACCACTCTGACAGTTGTATCATCTTCATCTTATAAAGCATTGTCAGCCATTATTATTAAATTTAACGGCACCTTTCATGTTCATTTTTTAGTGTTTTTTTTTTGTTTTTTTTAATGTTATATAAATCAGAAGAAACAAATTTGTGGAAGAAGGTAGAACGGAGGTATGAGTTTAAGGTTAGATCAGATCTTCCGAAAACGCGTCGAGTTCTCGAAAATTAGTCTGTTAAAGAAGCTGGTAAGTCCAACCAGGCTTTCTCTTAAAGAGACGTGATTTTTATTTATTTATTTTTTATCTATGTATGCTCACTAAGAACCTGAGCAAAAGATGCGATAAAAACGCATCATGATTAAGTTAAAGTAGATTCTTTCTTTCTTCTTTTTATGTGCCATGTCCTTTCAGGACGTAGGCGATCATGGCTCTCCACCTCCTTCTATCCCTTGAAGTTCTCAACAAGTTTCTTCCCTCTGCCTCCTCCCCCAGACCACTTCCTGTCATTCACTTGCTTAAGCCCGCCGGGTATGTCACGTGCTGTTTTCCCATGTCTCTCTTTCTCTCTATTCGACCCGTGAGTATCAGATTCTCCAGGCCCTCCTTCCTCATTATGTGTCCCAGAAACTTCAGCTGCCTCTTCCTGATGTTAAGTATAAGCCTCCTCCTTGTTTGCAACTACTCTAAGACCTCATCGTTGCTCACACGTTCGGTCCATGATATCCTCAGCATCCTTCTGTAGAACCACATCTTCATCTTTGAGGATATCGTCTAACATTCGTTGTCCTAAAGAAGAACAGATATCACGTAGCAGCTCAGTATCCTTTTCTTTGATACAAAAGAAATCCTCCTATCTCGCAATACTCAGCCCAGCTTTTGAAATGTGTCTTTGGCCATCCCAATACGTCTACGGGTCTCAGTGTCGCGCTTATCAGCTTCTGTCAAGACGCTTCCCAGATATTTAAACTTCTGCGTCTGTTTGATTCTAGTGTTCCCAACCTGCAAATCGCATTTCGGGCTCATCCTCTTACTGATGAACATGCATTTTGTTTTCTTGTAGTTTATGCTTAGTCCTTTCTTCACACTCTCCATCGCTACCTTCTGTAGGAGATTTTGCAATTTCTTTTCTGTGTCTGCTATCAGTACTGTGTTATAGTAGTCAAAATTAATCTGCAAAAGCGTCTATATAGTTGCATTCAAATTAATTAAAGTTACTTCATGATCTTTTTAATAATTATTATTTCTAGTGAGTATATTTCCGATTAACGGATTCAAGATTTCGTATAAGCTTTTTTTAATGTCTCTTTTTCTAGATTGATAACCACTTTTCAGGGTTCCAAGTTAGTTCAAAAGATAGGTAATGTGTTAAATTAATAATTGTTCAATCAAAGTGCAACTATAAACATATTATAATCATTTCTTTTCGTCTAAAATGTCTGAATAATCTTTGTAATTACCCGACTGTCTTTCATATCGGTAAATCAGACGGCAAAACATAAGCGCCCAGCTTTGCTTGTGCTTCTTTTATTATTTATCTTGCGTATATATATATATATATATATATATATATATATATGAATCAGAGTTACCTTGAAAATTTGGCAGAGGCGGGGCCGTAAATGCTGGAGTTCGGGTTTTGGCGGGTAATTTCTGAGGAGACGCGAGTAATTTGGCAGCGGAGAAGCCAATAGACGTGTGTCAACTGGTCAGACAGCACTAATGGAGGAAACGGCGACAATACGAAACGAAAGGCGAAAAACGCAACGAGATTGGCAAAAACAAAAGAAAGAAGACAAGAAATATGATAAAAGTAGGAATAATAATAATAATAATAATAATAATAATAATAATAATAATAAAAAAATGGCATTCTTACCGCATTAAAAATGATAGAGAGGGAAAAAACGTCGAGAAACAGGAAAAAAAGAAAATGGCGACCAAGCGTATAAATATATCAGAATATTATAATTAGATTGCATTAAACATCGAGGAGACAGCGAGAGAGGTTGAAAGACAAGACAAGGTTGGAGTGGCCGGGGCAGAAAATGGACACGTAGTGTTCAGTGTCTAAACTTAGTGGACTTAATCGAATAATGTGCGTCAGGGTATCGACGCGCTTTTCTAGACCGAGAATTTCCCCCAAACCATCTCCAGCTTTACCCCCCGTAATAACTCGGACCGCCCGTGGTAGCAAACAGCAAACAAGTTGCTTATTATTCTCAGGCGAAATAAGAAAGTGATAAAAAGAACAATATGAAAAATGACAAAAAAAAAAAAAAAAGTAAATGATATTACTTGAGACTTTTCAGCCCAAACTGGCCATTGGTCTGAAAGGGAAGTAAGTTCTTTCAGTGAGGTTTTTGAAGACAAGAGGATGAGGGGCTTGTCAGAAATCGAACAAAGAAAGCTACCCAAGTAATATGTAAGTGGGGGAAATAGGCCCGAAATATTGTCTCTGTAGTTTCAAGAGGGAATTAAAAAATATCAAGTGAGAAGTGGCATAAAGATAATAAACGAATATTACTGGAATAATGCAACAGGAGTTGATAGAGTCGCCTATCGTCCGGTTCAAACTCCTCCCCAGTTTTTTTGAAAAGGAGTAGAGGTTTATCTCTTGTTTCCTGTCTAAGATTAGGTTTCCGATTCCTTCTAAAGTCTACTTACATTTTATACTCCTAACATCACCGCCTAAACTCTATTTTGTCCTCAATAATAGTAGACAGGTTCGCCTATCGCCCAGTTTACATTCCCTCCCGGTCTTTTGAACAGTAGCAGAGGTTTATCTTTTGTTTCCTGGTTAGGTTTGGGGTTTCCGGTTCCTTCTAAAGTCTTTTTCATTTTCTTTCAGTCGCTTGCATCTTAGTGGCATTATCGCCTTGTTTGGGGTGAATTGATTAAAAACAATTAAAAGAAACTATTACAAATTATTTTTAACACAAAATATAATTTGTACAAAAAATACAAGGAATTGTAATATTAAAATTACTTATTGTATATATAAAGATCAACTAACGCTAATAAGACAGACCCTTTCTTCTTTTATTCAACTTAGCAGTTTATCTCCCTTTGCGAAGGGAAATCCCTCCCCGCCGTTTTGCCATGCATTTACATAACATCGTCAGATGCTGCCTTTCCTTATCTGTATTACCCTCAATATACCCTGTGAGTAATAAGTTTTCCGAGCCTTCTTTCCTCATTATACGTCCAAGGAATTTCAGCCGTCTTTTCTCGATTCTGAGTATAAAAGTTCTTTCTGTTACTATTTTTTTAAAGACTTCCTTGTTGCTTATTCGCCCCGTCCATGGAATTTTTCAGTATTCTTCTGTAGAACCACATTTCTGCCGTTTTTTCCTCGTCTGTTGGGAGATTGTCCAGCATTCACTGCCTTATAAGAGGATGGATATCACACAGCAATTCAGCACCCTTTTCTTTGTTTCTGAGGAATTTTTTTACCGTTTCTCTGCACCCTGCTTATCGTTTGGAATTCTTCTTTCCCTAGTCCAGTGCGTATTTCGTATCTCGGTGACACATTTTTCACCCTCTCTTAAAACGCTTCCCGTATATTTGAACGTCTGTACATTCTTGATGTTTATATCTTCAATTCGTAATATCCATCTTTTTTTCTTTTTTTTTTCTTTTTTTTTTTTTTTGGCTGGTGATCACACTTTCTGTCTTTTTTCAATTGATAGTGTGTTCTTTCTTCTCTCTTTCTTTTACCAAACTGTCTAGGAGGACCTGTAGTTTCCTTTTCGGGTTGGACATCAACATCTGCTTAACTTATATCGTAAATGTTACGCCCACCTATAATAAATCCTGGTAGTGTCTCCAGTTCCCTTAGGATAGCGGCGCTGTAGAAATTGAATTAATCTGGGGAGAAGACGCATCCTTGTCTCACCCACCTTTCTATTTTTATATAGTTACTCAATTCATTTTATATCCGTATTTATATTTTTAATCATTTCACCGAAGCAAAGCAACAAAGGTAGAAAGGCGCTGATTGTGAAAGAGCATAAGAAATAAGAAAAACCTTATTAATGAGCGAGAACAATAAAAGAACAGGATTTAAGAAGATTTATTCACTCACAAACTGACCGTAGACAGGTAAACCACAGACCTGGGAAGTGTTAAACCGATTCCTGTAACCCCTAAAAAATAAACTCTATGTTATTCTTTCAACAAGCAGGTGTCGGTTGTCTCTTTTGAAAATCGCTTTTTTCTTTACTTTTCTTCCAAATTTCTCACTTCTTTCAAGAATGCGTTTCAACAAGCTTCGCCTAAAAAAAAAACTGAAACACGTCTTGTAAGAGTGACTGATTGAGACTACCAGGACGCGGCCTCAGGCTGTATGAAAGAAAAAAAGGGTTTGGATCATATTTTTCTACGTAGGATCAAGTGAACTGGGATTATGCTTTTTTTAATCGAAAATTTATATTATATTTTCGCCTGTTTGCATATCTGATCAGTATGGCTTCTCTACCCAGCATTAGGGCGTGATATCTGTCCATTCCCCTGCTGTCCTGAGCTGGAATAATTTATACTTTATGACCGAGAAACCTACATAATAATATGCTGGGGGAAGGAATTGGAAAAACGACGCCGTGGAGAAAGAAAAAGGAAAGAAAATTAAAAAAAGATATACGAAAGAGATTAAATACCGCCACACACACATAAAAGAAAAATATATTCAACAGCTTACATTCATTCTTCAACATGAAATTTCATCCATCATATGAGCTCGTGTTATTTTCGTGAGCTAACTCTGGTAATACAGGGACTTCATCCAATTGGTCTAATTAATACAACATAAATGGACAAGGTTCTTCAATTGTAAAAATGATTATTACGACGGACTTTAAAAATGGAATCTAAAGATGGGTTGGCGACAGATATAATTTTGTGCTTCTACGTGTGTTTATGAGTAAAACAAAAAAATCTAGTTAAGAAATGATAACCCATTGAGAAGATAGATAGATAGATAGATAAATAGATAGATAGATAGATAGATAGATAGATAGATATGAATTTCTCAGAATTAACCTGTAAAAAAGACTATCTATAAAAGAAAAATACAATAGGAAAACTTTAGATTTAGCTGACACGTTTTGTCCAATTTGAACTTTTTCAAGGCAAAAAACAAAATGGAAGTTATTGAAACAAACTATCAGTAAACAACAAAATGTTGTTAGCAACTAGAAGAATTCAGAAATTCTATTGTATATTTATAGGGTCAACTGAAAAATTACGACAAATACTTTATGTTTGAAGAGCATATTTTCACATGTAGAGATATTGTTTGTATTATTGTGTTGACTGATTCAACCGTTTTCTTTTGATTTCATAATATATTTGTTGCGTTGGCTTGGGAGAGTAGTGGTTCTGTTAGGAAAGGTGATATCGGGAAAAATGGGGTGTAGTTTAATATTTGGATAATATTCAATGGCGGCACTTTCGAGGATTTTCCTTCTTTTTTTATGAGTGTAGAATGTATAAAATCTAAATCTACACAGTTTTCTTCTTGTCTTTTTTCCTTTATACATATTGTCTTTTTCTATAGTTTAATTCTGAGAAATTTTTACATAGATATGAAATTTGGGTAGACAGACAGATATGACCAATATGAACTGATTGAGATAGATAGATAGATAGATAGATAGATAGATAGATAGATAGATAGATAGATAGATATGAATAAAATAAGATCGATAGATTGATAGAAACAAAATTAGATATGAATACATTGAGATAGATAGATAGATAGATATGAACAGACTGAGATAGATAGATAGATAGATAGATAGATAGATAGATAGATAGATAGATAGATACGAACAAAATAAAATCAATGGATTGATAGAAACAAAATTGGATTGGTAGATTTGAACACATTGAGATAGATAGATAGATAGATAGATAGATAGATAGATAGATAGATAGATAGATAGATAGATATGAACTGACTGAGATAGATAGATAGATAGATAGATAGATAGATAGATAGATAGATAGATAGATAGATAGGAAGGAAATAATGCTATGTTCAAGGTTTCTATTTGTATATCGAGAGACGACAGGTCGATGTGGGAAGGCATATAAATTACGATACATCAAAATTCTTAATTGAGGAACAGAGCAGAAGAAGGGTAAAGGAGAGGCTACAGAAGAAAATAGCCGTGCCTTCCTTTTCTAATATGAAACTTAAACATGTTTATATAAGAGTTAAAAAAAATCGATGTGCATGAAGATTAGAAGGGATAAGAAAAAATATGAAATACAAGAAAAGGTATAAGAAAAGATAAGATATAAGATAATGCATAAGCTTATGAATACCCATGGAATTTCTACGGAATCAGTCAATTCAAAATAGATATAGTAATCGAAACACTGGATTTTTCCTAACAAAGAATCTTACGATTAAATCTTACGGCCATATCACGTTGAACCACCGGTTCCCGCACGATCACAGAAGTTAGGCACTCGTTTAGCCTGGTCAGTTCCTAGAAGGATACCTGCTTGGGAATACCAGTGCTGTAAACTTGAATGTGCGTGCGGTGTAATGGATAGTGACTCGCAATTGGGAATCGGAGTGCCAGGTTCCAGTTCCCGTTGCGTTCATTATATTCACTTACGCTCAAATACCCTTGGGAAAGGTATTAATCCACCTCTTCTCCCCACAGCTGTGGGTTAATTAGTAAATCTTATATCACTAAAACAATATTACGCCTGTCCCCCCCCCCAATCTTACAATCTAAAAATATTTTCTGGCTTTAAATAAAAATTTGATAAGCCGCAGAAAACGAATCAGGCAACCAATTACTTATAAATGTGAATTGGTGCATGTTGCATAAAGTGAAGCAACTAGGGGTTAAATGAATTGTACGAGCAAATAATTAAATATGAAAAAACAATATAAATAACATTTATAGAAACATTTAATAAATAAATGCCGAATAAATAAATAGAATTTACATTTAAAATATTAATTTTAATTTAATATTTTTATCATTTCACCCCAAGCATGGAGAAAATGTCACTAAGATACACTAAGTTATTAAGAGTGAAAGAGAATGTGAAGGACTTCAATGAGAAAAACGACAATAAAAGAACAGATTTCAGGAAGACAGAAGATTGAGATTGATGCTGTATTTACCGTATATACTCGAGTATAGTGCGAGTGTTTAAAAACATACAAATAATTTTTTTTTAAGAGTTTAAAAATCATTCATTTTCTGTGACCGTTTGCACTATACACAGATAATTTTATATTTTATAACAGCGCCTCTTGTATATAATTATTAAATACTAGTTTTATTGAATTTTAGATACTTTGGTTTTAAATTTACTATAGATATCGTCCTTATTTTCTGATAATGCCGTGTATGGACGTCCGTATTTACAAAAATCAGCACGTTTATACAAATACAAAAACAATATATTATTCATAAAAGCAATTAAAAGCTTTTCTAATTAAATAATGTCTTAGTTTTATTGCATTTTTTTTATTTTACGATTCAGAGCAGATTTTCGGCAAGATGGGGTCGGATTTTACAAGAAAATATTGATGATTTCAATTCATTAAGGAATCCTGCTTTTAACTAATATAATAACAAAGGGTTATCGCCTTGAATTTCTAGAGTTTTCATTAAATTAAATCGGGTGTGACACATGGTAAAAACAAAGAAGAAATTACTAAAATTAAAAAAAGAATATTTCTGAAATAAGAATCCAGTTTGTCCTAGTAGTTGTTTTTTCCAAGAGTATTAGCACATAAGAGAATGTAAAAAACTCGACTTTATTATTAACTGGACTTTATTATCAACCGTACTTAGGATCATCGAGTTAATGCGAACG
>OZ010572.1:114913990-114991490 GCA_963932145.1 Acanthosepion lycidas | reverse complement strand
GAGCATATTTTCACATGTAAAGATATTGTTTGTATTATTGTGTTGACTGATTCAACCGTTTTCTTTTGATTTCATAATATATTTGTTGCGTGCGTTGGCATGGGAGAGTAGTGGTTCTGTTAGGAAAGGTGATATCGGGAAAAATGGGGTGTAGTTTAATATTTGGATAATATTCAATGGCGGCACTTTCGAGGATTTTCCTTCTGAGTGGATTATTTTCTTTTTTTATGAGTGTAGAATTTATAAAATCTAAATCTACACAGTTTTCTTCTTGTCTTTTTCCTTTATACATATTGTCTTTTTCTATAGTTTAATTCTGAGAAATTTTTACATAGATATGAAATTTGGGTAGAGATATACAGACAGATATGACCATTATGAACTGATTGAGATAGATAGATATGAACAGATTGAGATAGATAGATAGATAGATAGATAGATAGATAGATAGATAGATATGAACAGACTGAGATAGATAGATAGATAGATAGATAGATAGATAGATAGATAGATAGATAGATACGAACAAAATAAGATCAATGGATTGATAGAAACAAAATTGGATTGGTAGATTTGAACACATTGAGATAGATAGATAGATAGATAGATAGATAGATAGATAGATAGATAGATAGATATGAACAGACTGAGATAGATAGATAGATAGATAGATAGATAGATAGATAGATAGATAGATAGAAAGAAAGCGACTCAGATAAATATGGACAGACACAGGAGATATGAAATTAGCGACCCATAAGTTTTTTTGTTGATATTTTTTTTTTTTTTTTTGGAGAGGGAGGGGTTGTTGTGTTTATTGCGGGTAAACAATTTGTTGAATATTCTCATGTACAAATAAATGACTCATATCAATGTTCACTCCCAAACCGCTGACCAGGCACGACCATTAAAAACAGACAGAAACATAAAATGAAAGAATAGCGTCTGGAAAAAGTGTAGGTGGGTGGGCAAGACTAGAACCGTGCCTACCTGATGACAAACGGCCAGCTCACCTAGCAGGTACAATCTGCGGACACAGACTTCGGCCCAGGTGATTATTACGACGGACAGCTGCATATAAACGTCCAATCAGCTTAATTGGTTTCTGTCATTGATTTGTTTTGGGGTTTTTTGCTCCAAAAGAGACTGGCTGGGTAGGTCGGAAGAAAGGAAATGATGGAAGATGGCAGTGAGAAAATGAGAACAAATCAGAAAAATGTATAACTAGAAATATATATATATATATATATATTTAAAGGGCCAGAAAGGAATACAAGAAAAGTTGTTGTGGGGAAAATCAAGGAGAGGAGATAGACATTACAGTTTACAGTGTCGGAAATATCAGAACGAAACGGTTACATGAGAAACGGCGACAGTAAAACAAAGATAAAGGAAAATAATTATGCAGAGATGGGCAAGGCCTGCTTTTCTTACCAACGGTTTTATTATACGTGATGATTAAACTTGGATAATCTGTAACATATGCGCCCTTCAGTTCATTTATTCCAGTGTTTCTAGACGCTTTTAAGCAACGGCACACCTTAGCGCAAATGAAAATATCACAGTACAAATTGTTTAAAGTTAAATGTTATATAATAATACTATAGATTATTTTTTAAAATACACACACAAATAGGAACTTACTTTATTTCAATATTTCTATTCAACTATTTGCGAATTTTATTTAGTGTGATACCTGAGTCTGATGTTTCTTCAATGTTTGGCCGAATGTGCAATAAGCAGGCTCTTATTAATGTTTCAGTTCAGCGTATTTTTCGCTTGATAATCTTGATGTTATTTACGGTTGAGAAGGCTAATTCACATAATTAAGAAGTAGAAAATTGCAATAAAACCGACAAAGCATTTTTAGCTAATGTGGGAACCAAAGAGTGTGAGTTCAATACCTGGTTAAGGCGGTGGAAAACTTGGAGAGTGGAATTAACAAGAGATAACAGACATCCATTAGACATGGCACGTGGAACTAGAACAGTCAACCCCAGTGAGCGAAATAAAGGGTTAAGTTCAACATTCCAATCACTTGAAGAAAGTCGGGGTGTACAACGGCCGAAACGTTGTGATAAATATGTCGACAAAAATGAGGCCAATAGTCCGAATAATGTAAATAGTGTACATAATACCTCATCTCAGAAATATAGACAGATAATAATCACTTAATATTTGTTGATTAATGAACATATACACTATTTTTAAAATGATGACAGCATAAATTTCATTATTTTTCTGTTTTTTCTCTTCGACAAAATGTACTCTTAGTAACTTAATACAAGGATGTTTTTTTTTAATAATTAAAGGTGGAAATATGCGGTGAATGGTGAAAATGTCAGAAAATTATTTAAAGTGTCAAAAAGTGCAAAATTTATAAAAGGGGAAGCCTTAATATACTCGAAAGTTACAAAAATTGCCTAAAATATAGGTATTCTCTAGCGTTTATCAGTCATTTAAGAGTAATATACACTGCCATATTCAAAACATGCAATCGAATTTTAAAAGTTATCTACAGTTGTTTAAATACACTATTATTTTCGGAATATATATATATATATATATATATATATATATATATATATATATATATATATATATATATATTCTACCTGTCTATATACTTCACGAATTCTTTTCATTTTTCTTTAATCATTCCCAACAAAAATGCTTTATTCATTGAAATGGCCATTTTTGGAAGTGAAATGAACCGATATATATATATATATATATATATATATATATATATATGTGTGTGTGTGTGTGTGTGTGTGTGTGTGTGTGTGTGAAAATATTATAGAAAATAGGAAATAAACTGGTTTGATAAATAATCCAAAGTTCCGTAGTATTTTTGTTATTTTAAAAAATAGTGCTCGATACGAAAGTAGAGCATAAATATAATTATTTATTTAAAAATATGATTCCAACTCGCTACATAAGAGGTCTCATGTTTCAAAACAAGAGCCGAAAACTTCAAAATAATATTTGAATTAACTTGAGTTAAAGTAGGCTCTGTTCCATATATATATCTATATATATAATCATCTTGCTAGAGCAACTTAAATGTATGTTGCTCTGGGAAGGTGATTATAGCTATTAGACCTTACTACCCAAATGAACAATTGATCAGCATATATAAATATTCGAGTCAAAACATATCACACATGGCCTGAAGATTGCGTTGAAGCATGAAATAGAGTTTCACCGGTTATATTTATTCCTTATATGTAGATAGGCTCGATCTCTGATATTGAGAACTTTTAACTATAACAGACCTGAAATATAAAATTTTTATCATATATATATATATATATATATATATATATGATATTTAAGTAAATTCTCTGTTTATAATAAACAGTATTAACAATAAATTGAAAAACAATACACACACACACCCATATATATATATATATATATATATATATATATATATATATATATATATATATATATATATATACATACATACATATATATATATATATCTATATATGCATACATACATATATATATATATACATATATATATATATATATATATATATATATATATATATATATATATATATATATATATATATATATATAACATTGTAAATTTTGAACATTTTAATCTAACGAAATTAATATAAACTTTTTAATTCATTTGTCGTTCCAAAAATGAAAAATATTTTTATTATAATGATCAATCATTTATTTATTTCAAACCAGAACCAAGTTAATAAGTGCCGTGCACAGAAGCGAGCCGAAACGAAGACAATATTACGATAAGAATTAAAAAAAGAATTTGGAAACATTCTAAGAAGCTATCATTAAAGTCAAAATATTAATACGCTATTAAGTTTAATCGTCTTAAAGTTATTCTAAGAAGTTTAGTTTATTAGTTTAGTAATACGGCCAACCAAATCTTGGCAATGTCTCCGAAAATGTTATATTAAAACTTTAGTACTGAATCAATCGTTCAAAACTGCTGAAATCGCTAGATGTAAACCATAAATTATATTCTAATAGTTTCTTTTATCGGCTTTCTCGCTAGTGGAACTCTTCCGATGTATTGTTTCCCCGCCACCTTCTTCTTCTTCTTCTTCTTCTTCTTCTTCTTCTTCTTCTTCTTCTTCTTCTTCATTTCTAATCACTTTAGGATATTGGTAGACATGGTCTCCACAAGTTCCTATCCATTTTAGCTCTTAATAATTTTTATCTTTTTGGTATCACTCCTAATCATTGCTCCGCCATCCATTTACTCAAGCTCTCTAGGTAGGTTATGCATTGTTTTCTTCTGTCCTTTGTGTCTTCATTTTGTCCTGTGAATATCAAATTTCTCAAGCTCTAGTTCCTCATAAAATCGTCAAAGATTTAAATGAAACGTTAATCGTAATCTTTTGTCTCCCTGAAACCTGTTCTTTTATTGTCCTTTCTCTTCACTAAAGTCTTTCCACTCCCACTATCATCTTACGTCTTAGTGGCATTATCGCTTTGCTTGAGTTGAAATGATTTTAAAAATTTAAATATCCAATCATTTTATTTATTGGCTTACTAAATGTAATCATTCAGTATAGTTTTGCAAACATTAAGTGCCCGATAAAGTTTGTTGCTTTCTGCTTTTATGGTACTCACAAATATCGCACAATAAGAATCGATTAAGAGAATAATAATGTCTCTATTTAATTCTAAACTAAAACTTGATCTGAATATAGTAAATACTTAGGATATTCTCGGCGTAAAGAGAAACACGATTTATTTCTTTTATAAATTTACTGACAAATACAAGAGAAAGAAACATCTTGGACATATTCCTTCTTTGGTTATGGCACTTAATTCTTCCCCCCCCCCAACCTCTCCTCAATTTAAATGTCAAGGTTAAATGACCTGGGTAAGATTTATAACAAAGCTTGAAAAAATCTGTCATGATCGAAAATCAGTCATGACCGAAAATCACACACACACACACACACACACACACACACACACACACACATGCACACACACACGCACGCACGCATCCCCCCACACACATACACGCACACACACATATACACTGAGAAATTTCCATCATATATATATTTGGGAGGCACAGTGGAGTAATGGTTAGCGGCTCGGATTGGGGAATCGGAGAGCTGAGTTCGAATTCCAGTCGAATCCATTACATTCACTTCCGTGCTAATACCCTTAGGAAAGTTACGAATCCTCTTCTTCCCCTAGCTATGGGTAAATACCAGGACATACTGGGTTCTATAGCCTTGGAAAGCATCTGGTCTACCGCAGAAAGAAATGGCAGACTACTGTGAGAAAAAATCTGCTTCGTCATCTACCGAAAGATACATGATCCGCTAAGCGTGCATCATGCATGGCACATAACTGACTGACTGAAGGATAGGGTATATTTACATTGTTTCCATTGTTCCGACTGTTGTCCTCATCTTTATTGCCATATTTACGACGTTTCTTCTTGAAATCATTGTAATTTCAAACCGAACCATTTATTTTGTCCATTGGGGTAGATTGTTCAAGTTCCACGCGCCATGTCTCTTCCAGATGTCTCAATTATCTTCCTTTAACTCAACTTTTCAAATTACAAGTAGCCAGGTATTGAACTCACAGCTTTTTGTGTCAAAGCACTGAATCCAACCGACACTTATATACACTGGGCCTAGAAGACTATGTTCCTTGAAGACATCAGAGTATGAATTTTTAGGACTTATGAACTTAATGTCTCAGCCCACAATTTTTACGAGAGTTCATATTGCAACTTGGTTGTTATTATTGCTTTTCGTATTACTGGTTCCCACATTGTATTCATTTCTCTGCTTGGCTATCTTAGGAGATTTTTGTGGACTAGCATATGTGCTTATTCCTTAAGTTTTCGTATTATCTAATGATGTTCTCTTTCTATTATATTAGGGGTAGTGATCTCTTTTCCCTCCATATTTTTCATATATGTAATGCATATGTCAATAAATGTACGTGTTGCATATGACAATATATTTACGTATTGTAGATGTCAATAAATTTACGTATTGGAGATGTCAATAAATTTGCGTGTTGCATATATCAATAAATTTATGTGCTATATAGACACATAAATATACGTGTTGTATATGCCATTGAATTTAGATGTTGTAGATGTTACTAAATTTATGCACGGTATATGTCAAGACATATACGTATTGTAGATGTCAATTAATTTATATGTTTGTATATGTCGACACATTTAAGTGTTGTATATGTCAATAAACCTACGCGCAGGCAAATATTTCTGACCGCTCTGTAATAGTGTATGACATGAGGATAAGTTCTCAATCCTTACTCTATTCCCTCAGTTTGAAGCTCTATCTTCTATTGCTAAAGCAAAATGCTTTGTCTTAAACTCTTTTCCAATTCTACTCTTGACTTATCTGGAGTATCTTAGTGCGACTTTCCACTTAAAACTGATTCTCTACTGTGTGATATGCAGATAACACCGTCCATGTTTTCTGCTGTCATCCCTTGATCTTGATACAAAGGATGTGAACACCATGGTATTGCAGCGATTGTCTGAAAGAAATGTACTTCTGAACTGGCTCCTGTTCTGTTTAAACTCTACAATGTCATGCTGCTTCTTGCTTTCTAGCTTATAGGAATCTTCTGTAGTTCGTCTTTTTAATAACTTTGATACTTCGAACTATCAAACTATTAGTCTTCTACTCATTTCACTAAAGGTTATATTCAATTAGCAGGTTCTGCTATCAGACAAACAATATGGGTTTCGCTTTTCTCGGTAAACTGCCGATGTGTTAACGATTACTCTCATCAAGCTTTAGATAAAAATGAGGAAATTCGGGCTATTGATTTAGATATCTGAATGGCGTTTAACATAGTTCGGCATGCTGGTCTTCTTTACAGTTACAAAGGTTAACGTATTTCTGCCCGAATTTCTTATTTGATTCTATCTTTTTTATCAAATCATGAAATGAAGGTTATCTTCAACGGCCACTCTTCTAGATCCTTCTATATAAATGCAGGTGTATCCCAGGCTTGGACCTATCTTGTTCTTACTTTTTATCAACGACGTTACCGATGTCATCAGTTCTCGATCAGTATCTATGCCAATGACACTCGATGATTTACTCTTGTCTTAATGGTAAGTCTGATGAAGTAAGATTCGAAAATGATCTTCAATCTGTTGTTAACTGGGGCAAACAATGGCTTGTTAATTTTAACGTTTTCAAAGATAAACTTGGATATCCCATACCTCTCGAATAGGAAATTGCATACCTGCGCTGATCGTTTCACAACAACATATAAAAATATCAACAGTATATTTTTTTCTCATCCATCAAAAAACCGTCTTTCAAACTCTGTCTCCATTGAATGTATTTATCTGCTAGAGGAACTATAAAAGTCCGCAAAGTCGTATATGTCTGGTGAAAACCCAAACACCGAATCATTTCAAACCTCACCAGAATTACAAAGAGGAAATGAGAGCAACAATTTATTTATCCCCACATCAGAATATTCTCTGCACGTGCGCAAACACAGATTTGAAGAGATTTGAAAGGTAATTATAACAGCCGCAACACCATATCTCTGAGATTCAGACCAAATCAAAATATAGGACAGTCTGGCAGCCGTTGAAGTTATCGACAGTAGTAATCCGGCAACCGGAACTGGACGAGTGCTATCTGATCATTGGAGCGCATCACACCTACTTACAAAGAACGCTGATTCATTTACTGACAGTCAAGCGCTTCGACTAATCTAATTTCAGTAATAATGATCGATTAATGAACATATGTGGTTCCCTAACTCGTTCAGCAAGCTGGATCACGAACAATTGCGGCCGTGTCAGCAAAGATAGGAAAATAGTCATGTACAAGATATGTCGTCACATGAGGGAATAGAAAGAGCATGATTGACTGGGTGAATGAAGACCATATGGATATAAAAGTGTTGCCGCTCTGATCTGGATTGTCATACGTACAAAATGGGCTTAAACGAATATTACACATTATGTGATCAGGGGAGTGGTCAAGAAAAGAAGTGCGTCACATCGCTGAGGAATAAACGTTTGAGAAAGAATAAGTCGGCAAATAAATAATTACGAGAATTGAGATTAAGCGATGAGTAAACTAGGAATAATCTCTAATTACATATATAATGTCTATATTTACGCTCATCTATGAAAGAATCTATGTTGTTTTATATCAAGCTTGCAAACTTTCGGACAATTTTCAACGAGAACTTTGATGAAAATACAACGACTCCATGAGTCTAGGTTTTCATTTTATTTTAATGTGATCAAAAAATTATCAAATATTAAATTTCTATTTAAATATAGATGCAAGAATTAGTTAAAACATAATCTGTACACACACATATACACATCCTACCTTTTTTTTTTCACACTTTCTCTTTCACAGACACACGCGGGTGCACACACACGCACACTCACATACGCGCATATGCACACTATCCTTTCTTTTTTTTTCCTTTGTCAATAATAGACACACTCGGACGCTCACACGGAAAGACACGCACACATACACATTCTCCTCTCTTTTTCTCACTTTCTCTGTCATAGACACAGACGGACGGCCACACGCAAACACACATACACACAGACACAAACGCACACACACACACACACATGCCTGGAATAAATGTATACATTTTTGGCAGATAAACATAGACATTGAAATATATATATATATATATATATATATATATATATATATATATGTATGTGTGTGTGTGTATATATATATATATTTGTGTGTATATATATATATATATATATATATATACACACACACACACACACATATATATATATACATATTAAAAAGTGACCATTGAAAAGATAAATAGATTTTCTAAGGAATTTATTGTTTTAATTTTTGATTGATGCCTTTTTTACGGTTTATCAACCCATTTACAGGTTATTTAAAGCTAGAATATATATATATAAGCATTTTCTCCCAAACAAGGAAGGAGAGCCACTAACTTGCAGGGGAGTTACGTAGAGGGAAAGTTAGAAAAAAGAGTGGGTGTAGGGGGATTGGTGGAAGAAAAAAGGACAGATATCAAATCAACAGAAGATGGTGTTTGACGTTGCATTTAAATTTTTGAAGATTGTATCTATCAGGGAAGCAATGAAACGGAAGGAAGTTCTACAGGCGGGAAGTGTGAGAGGAGAAACTCTTGGAATCGAAGTGGCGGTTACATTTAACTAATTCAGCAGTAAAAGGGTGGGACCTAGATGCCAATCTAGTATCACGTTTAAACCCACGTAATCCGATCACCAGGGGAAAAAGCCCGTCAAAATAGTTGTCATGAAAATATTTTTAGAATAGACAGAGATAATCCACGTCACGTCTGTGAGAAAGCGTCTGAAGTTGAGAAGCGAATTCAGGGCCGATTCCATTACAGATCCTTCTTTGGATTTTGTCGAGATGAACGGCTAGGATACCAAACCAGATATGGCAATAGTATTCAATGCAAGGACGAATGGTAGAATTGTAGATGTGTAAGTTGAACTCTGGCGAGAAATGCCTTCTGGCACGACACAGTGACCTAACTTTCCGTGCAATAGATGAATCAGTCAAGCACTTTAATAGCGTTCTACACAAGGAAGTCACTTATATTTTAATTTGATATGTAGCGTTCCACATTTCATTAGAAACAAAGAAAAGCGTACTGAACTGTTATGTAATATTACATGCTACTGAATGCTGGACAATCTCATCCCAGATGAAGAAGAGACTTGAAATAACAGAACTGTGGTTCTACAGAAGGATGCTGAGAATAACATGGAAAATTGTAACAAAAAAGGACATATATAATTAACATCAGGAAGAGACAGTAGACATTTCTAGAGCATATAATTAGGAAAGAAGGATTGGTAAATTTGACACTCACAAGACAGAATGAAGGCAAGAGAGACAGAGGATAACAACGAATAATCTACTTGAGCGCGAATTCTATAATATTACTTGTCACACAATCTGTCAGTACCGCTACTTGTAACACAATATGGTAAGAATGATACTTGTTACGCTTCAGACAGTGGATGGCGGAAATATGTTTAGAAGAGACAACAAAAAGACATATTATTAAGCACTAAAAAGTACTGGAAATTATGGAAAACCATGATCGCCAAAATCCCGAAGAGACAGAAAAATAAATGTTTTACAAAATAACACTATTTAAACAGCAAACTCTTTTCTACCCATACTTTCATTTCTCGGTAGATAGATAGATAGATAGATAGATAGATAGATAGATAGATAGATAGATAGATAGATAGATAGGTGAAGGGTACTTTGGAACATCTGGTTATGTTGACAATGACAAGTTATTGTAACATGATTTAAACATTAACGAACCCTCAGGTGTCTTACCACCAGGCTTCTAGAATTGTATGCGCCCCAGGTAGTCTCCAATTAACTGATTCTTGTCATTGAATCAAGTCTTTCTGATGCTCAAAGTCCACACTGAGTTGCGCAAACTATGAATGACTACAAT
The DNA here is from genome assembly GCA_963932145.1 of Acanthosepion lycidas. Classification (NCBI taxonomy): domain Eukaryota; kingdom Metazoa; phylum Mollusca; class Cephalopoda; order Sepiida; family Sepiidae; genus Acanthosepion; species Acanthosepion lycidas. The sequence goes on along the minus strand of OZ010572.1, from coordinate 114,980,981 downwards.
CAATCTTGCAGGTACTATCGAGCTTCCGGGCATTGATAGATCTTACCACATCATCCGCCGAGGCCTATTTGGTAGCTGGCCTCGTACAGGCAGTGGGCTACCATAATCATATGCAAAATGCCTATTGCACTGAATTCAGACTACACAGGCTATCACCCACTTGTGGCCTTGTGGCAGTTTCAGCTATTCTTAGTACACAGCTGGATATATGGAACATGTATTTAATTTTCTTTTACCCCAGTATAGTTAAGTGCCATGCGTGATACGCTCTTAGGAGATCATGTCTTGATTCATGACTGACTAGGTAGAAATTTTTCCCGCAGTAGGTTGCTATTTCTTTCTATGATAGACTGGTTGCTGACGAAGACTACGACGAGATGGATTCGTACCTTTCCCAAAGGTATTAGCACGTATGAATGAAACAACCTCGACTAGAATTCGAACTCGGCTCTCTGATTTCTCAATCCGAACCGTTATCCATCACTTCCCAACGTGAGTACAAAAATAAAATTGAAAGTAGTTATTATATTTTGTTTTCACAAGTATCGATTTTGTTTCTGTTTCCCTGGTTGTTTGTTCAAAAAAGAAAACCTTTTCTAAAGAATCTTCAATCGCTAAATTTAAAAAAAAAAATATTTAAAATATTTAACTTGCAGGGTACCTATTTGTCAGCAAACAACTGTTTGTCTTATCGTGAAAGACAAACACAAGGTGAGGCTTCTGATGACAATTCTGCCAAAAACTTAATTGCTTAAATCAGCATTACTGTAAACTAATGTTACTGAATTTATTTACTTTTCAAAGTGTCAATCAATTCTTTTCATAAAAATAGACTTGGCTAACTTGTTTACTGATGAAAAAAAGTCAATTTAAAATTTCTTAAACCAAACTAAACTTTCAAATTAAAACACAATTCTATACTTAAAACAATAGCGCAGTAGTGGCACTTACAAAATAATTTTGGTAGTAATGACACTTGTAACACATTAGGAAAATACTGATAAAAATAACACAATACTCCTACGAAAATAGAAGCAACACTGCTAATTGTAACATATGCAAACCTGTTACTTGCAAGCACTGGCCAACATTGCTACTCGTAGCAACACTGTCACTTGTAACAGCATGATTATGCTGTTACCTGTAACACAATCTAGCAAGTCTGTTACATGTAACAGAGTATGGAAACACGATTTTAGCAACAATATTACTTGCAATATAGTACGGCAAGACTCACTTATGACAACACTGCTCTTGGGCATACAATCAGACAACATTGTTACCTGTGACAGTATGACCACACTGTTATTTGTAACACATTCTAGCATCACTGTTACTTGTAACAGAGTATGAAAATACTGATACTTATAACACAATGTGGTAACACTGTTACTTGTAACAGAGTGCGGTAAGATTCTCACTCATGCTTGTAACAGAATCTGGCAATACTGTTACTTGTAACAGAGTGCGGTAAGATTCTCACTCTTGCTTGTAACAGAATCTGGCAATACTGTTACTTGTAACAGAGTATGACAACACTGATAGTGGTCATAGAATCAGGCAACACTGCTAATTGTAACAGAGTACGGCAACTCTGTAGCCTGTAACAGCGTCTGGTAACACTTTACCCGTGACAGAATGCAACAAAATTGTTACTTGTAACATAATGTGACAATTCTGTTATTTGTAACAAATTATAGCAACACTAATATTTGTAAAACATCCGGCAATACAGTTATTATAATAGAATCTAGCAACGCTGCTACTTGAAACAGATTGCTATTTGGAATAGAATATGGCAACATTCTATTTTAAACGGGATCACGCATCACTGTTGCTTGTAACACAATCTGGCAAGTAACACGATTTGAGAAGACAGATCATGTAGCATGATCTTAAAAGTTACTTGTAATATAGTGTGGCAACACTTCTACTTTTACACAATCCACCAGCACTACTACTCGTAGCATTAAGTCAGTCAGTTATGTGCTATGCGAGATACACGCTATGTTTTGATACATGACTGACGAGGCAGATTTTTTTCCGCAGTAGGTTACCCTTTCTTTCTGCGGTAGACCAGTTGCCATTCAAGGCTAAAGAACTAGGTCTGCCCTGCTATTTACCCATAGCTGGTGGGGAGAAGAGGATTCATACACTTCCCAAGGGTATTAGCACGTAAGCGAATGTAATGGATTCGACTGGAATTCGAACTCTGATTCCTCAATTCGAGCCGATATCCATTACTCCACCATACAAAGTGACAAGCCTATTACTTAATATGTGGTGACTGATTAGATTCCATTCAATAAGAATGTCTGGAATACATCACAAATTAAATAAGCATCAGATTATCGGCATTGAATATTTTAGAAAGTAAAGGTTTGATCTTTTATTCTTACTATATTGAATATGATTCTCTTTAGGTTATCCATACTTGCAGTCTTATGACAAACAAAATTAAGCTCATTTACACTAGTTACATTGTTCGGACTTTTGTTCTGATCTTGTATTGCCACATTCATGACATTTCGGCCGTTGTACGCTCCTGCCTTCTTCAGGTGGCTGGAATTTCGAACAGAACCCGTTATTTTGTCCATCGAAGCAGATCGTTCTAGTTCCACGTGCCATGCCTCTTCTAGATATCTCGGTATCAGTTATTTTCCATTAGCTCAAGTTGAGGGCACATGGCTCAGTGGATAAAAACGTCGACTGAAGTAATCTGGTCACTTGACCCAAATAGCTGTGAGTTCAATGCCTGGCTACGGCATGAACAGAAACTTGGAGACGTTCGAATCCTGCCTCAGGGTGCATGTTTTTCTAATAAGATTTCTCGAATGTTCAGTCCGGTAGATGAAAAAAAAAAAAAATGTTTTGTTTAATAAATAAACAAGCCATCTACTCAAATGTGGGTATCCACTAAAAATAACGCTTGAGTAATAAAATAAGTCGGATTAATAATTAAAAAATCCATTCCGATATATATATATATATATATATATATATATATATATATTTGTGTGTGTATTAATTTCTTTCTGATTTCTTTCAACTTCTACATTCGCACATTTGCATTCAATTACATCCGCTTATCTCTCTCTGATTCATTCTCTCTATCTTTCTCTTATATATATATATATATATATATATATATATATATATATATATATATATATATATATATATATGAGTGTGTGTGTGGTATATGTATTCCAACGTATTTACCAGTACCTACTTATTTCAATTGTACATCAATGTCTACCTTCGTTCAACCTGTATTTCATTTCATTCTCTAATTCTACAGTCTTCCGCCAGAAGAAGCCTAAGTACATCCGATCCTCTCAAACGATTTTCCCGTCATTTTAGCCTAATGAAAGGAACGGCACTAAACGAAGCAGAAGATGAGGTGATGAAAGGGATCTAGACGCATCCGTAAGTAAAGACACCTGCGCTTAGGAGTCTACAAGCACACTCCAATGTCATGTTCCTGATCTGTTTGTCAACGCATTTACCTTCGTTCCATAGAAATCATTATGTAACGTGCAAGGATGCCATTGGCGTCCGAATCACTCCTTTTCACACAAATGTTCTTAGAAATGGAATACTTGTACAAGCACATATTTTCATTCATTTAGCAATGCTCGCATAACAAATTCCTTCCAAGTCCTACGCTTTTGTCACGAAGTCATTTTTTATATAATTCTTAACGTCAATCATTTAAAATTATCTCATACGTTCTCTCGTTCTCCCCCCTGCTTCTCTCTCTCTCCCTCTCTCTCTCTCTCTCTCTCTCTCCCTCTCTCTGTATATATATATATATATATATATATATATATATATATATATATATATGCAAATACAGGATTGGTACACATGGAATAAAATTCCAATAAACAAAAACTTGATAAGACACCAGAGTTGGTTGTCGAAACTAAATTCCTACATTTGTAGCGATCTTAAAACATGCATTTGAATATATATATATATATATATATATATATATATATATATATATATATATTATTCGACGTATGAGGGGAACCAGCTCAGTTTCTAGGAACCGAGAGCCAGAGACCAGCACATATGATTTGATTATAGTGGTGAAGGTATTATGCAGAAGCAAAAACACCTTTTTTGAAAGACATAGACCTGGTGCACTACGTGCAACAAAATTCACAAACAGCCCTCCTCAGGTTTTGAATTCACAGTTATCCTCCTCCTAGACCAATTGACCTCCAAGGCTGTAGAACCCAGTCTGTCCTGTTATTTTCCCATAGCTGGAGGGAGAAGAAGACGGTTAATACCTTTACCAAGGTTATTAGCACGTAAGTGAATGTAATGGATTCGACTGGAATTCGAGCCGCTATCCGCTACCGTACCTCCTATAATATATATTTGTTGTTAACTGGGGCAACGGATGGCTTGTTAATTTCAACGTCTCCAAAACTGAACTGCTCCCTGTTAATCGTCTGAGAGACCCCTTTCTGCCTTCCATAAGCATGGCTGATAATAACCTCCAAGAGAATGACTCCACTGTCGGGCTAACCTTCTATGAAGTGAAAATATTATATTGAATCTATTGCAACGCCAACTGCTAAGAAAGTTTGTTCACTGTATCGTGCTAGACAATTTTTCTCTTCAGAATCTATCTTACATTTCAGTAATTGTAACATACACCCATGCTTAGAATATTGCTTCCACTTGATCCGGCGCACCTGCTATTTATCTTGAGCTCTTTGATAAAATCCTAGGAAGAATCGGCAGGCTTCTAATCTGGCGTCTCGGCTTCAGTCACTTTCCCACGGCCCTGTAACATTTCTATAAATACTTTTACGGCAATTGTTCGGATGAGATCTTCGTCACAGCCATTGGGGCGAGTTTTAAATTGTTGTTTCATCCCCTCCGCCCCCACCCCCACAGGCAATGAATTGTACATAAGGGGACTAGTTAGGGACTTTCATGGAAAAAATGAGGTATTATGGTGGATGTACTAAAAAGTTATGTAAGAATGTGTTGCTTTGGTGTAAGGAATATTGTGGTACGTTTGGCTCAGTGATTGTGGCTAGTTAAGTTTAATGTTAAGACAGGAAAAGACCGCCTATTGCTTGCGATTTTGTACTAGCACTTCGACGACTTCGGAATAATTCAACAGCATACACACAAAATGGCCGAATACACTAGTCGGACCAAACACACACACACATACACAAATATCTATGGAGAACGATATATATATATATATATATACATACTGGCAAAAAACACACACAAAAGACTAATGACAAGGACACACACGAACCCTATACAATATAGGAAGTGTGTGTATATATGTGTATGTATATAGTAATTCCTTATAATAAAACAATATATATATATGTATGGAGACACAATATGTATACACATACTAGCAAAAACACACACAATACACAAAAATGTAGTTCTAAAAAGATACAGCGGTCATAAAAAGATAAGAACAAAGACCTCCTTCCTTCGCCCTTTCTCTGACCAATCCTAACTAAGTTTTATTACCCCTTAAGTAGAAGAATATTTTCTCGACATGTCCAAGAAAAATTTGGATTCCTACTACACAAAAATGACAATGGTTAAGCATCGGAAAACATAAGGAAAAATTAATTCCTTTTAATAATATGTGGAAATAACCACACTTTGCCTGATGAAGGTCGCGAGACGGGAAACACGCGTAACAAAAATATGGAAAATAAAGTAAATATATATTTAAAAAATCCACATTATAACCAAAAATGTTTGCCGCTTCTCTCTTCTCTTTAGTATATATATATATATACATATAGATAGATAGATAGATAGATAGATAGATAGATAGATAGATAGATAGATACACCTAGTGAGCCAGACAAACCTACCTAGGTTTCACCTAAATGGATCGTCAGGGAAAGTATCTAGGTCTGCTCTACGATTGTATTGAGCTCTTTTGTTAGTTAGTTGTTTACTCGTATCGGGGTTTTTTCTTTGGGCTTCAGACCTGCATCTGTGCGACTTTTTCGACAGTAGTTCATGTTTGTAGCTCTTTCTTTTTTTTAAACCTTTTTTTCCCTCGAGATTGATTTGATTATTTGCAAATCAAAAATTCGAGTTTTTTTCGAAACCAGTCTAGCTATATATATATATATATATATATATATATATATATATATATATATATATATATATATATATATATAAGCCAGTAATCCCAGCATAGCATATGGACTGCGCCAGTATTACGTTAACCAGATAATTTTATTAAAATTTAAATTATGTAACGGTCAGTCTCTACCCAGCACCTGAAGATTACCTTGTGCATGAAAATCCGTGTCACACTCTCGATGAGGAATAATATGTATATTTATTAATATATACCATATGTGTGTGTGTGTTCTTTTTTATTTTATTGCATTGCTTCTTATATTGTAGTGGTTAGCCTGAGATCTTGCAAGCCATCAGAAGTTTTGTCCCTCAGTGTTTGCTGTAAAAGTCGTTGTACCAACCATTTTTAGTCGAACGGCATGCCAAGCCATTTTTAGTCTTAATGATAGGAATGAGGAGGCGTAAAGAAATCTTCCCTTATATCTGCAAGCGTTTGCACGGATACTTGTGTCTGTATCAGGATATGCGAACGTCCAGTTACATGTAAGCGTTTACAACCACCATGTCTGACTATAAATCCGACATGGACTGATTGCAAACGGTGGAAAGGAAGTAATTACTTATCTCGCTAAGAAACAATCGACGGGAACATGTTCCACTCGAAATCTATGTGCATACAAGAATATCGGGCATAAAACCGGGAGATAAAGTTGCCATATGTGAATGTTCATATGCCTCTAAATTACACACTTTTGTGTACGAGAAGACCTCCACATACATAAGAGAAGGACAGCAAAAGTAGGTATACACTAAGCATTATAACAGTATTATAATAGTTGTTCTAGGATCCATTTAATACTAGAATTCATTTAATTCATTAAAATCATTTTTAATATTTTCATTTTCATAAATTTTATTATACATATATTTTAGTTTTTAATTTTTAATAAATAATAATAATAATAGTAATAATAATAATAATAATAATAATAACTGTTTTGTAGGTCAAGCGGAGTGCGTGAATAACGGGGACAAGTAGTGTTGAGTGGTTGATATGTTTATCATTAGTATGTTTATTATTGATATGCTGTTATTGATATATATGTATAATCAATACCATACATTTTCAGCGTACATTTTGTCTTTGTTTTTTCTTCCTGCAAATATATATATATATATATATTGATGCAGGTTTCATTAAATTATATAGGTAAGTTTTGTCTATTTATTTTATGCAAATTCCTTTCATACCGTCTGATAAGCTTAATAACATTATCATTGAAAGACGAAAGAAAATCACCATATTGATATATGTTTTTTTTTTTAATCCTATCTAAGCTTTCGGCTTACATAAGCCATCATCAAAGATGACAATAACAATACAATATATTAAACATTACACGGACATGGCAATAATGATTTGTTCTGTTTTTGTTTACATGGAAAATTTCCAAGCAACGACAAATTCGCGCATACGAGACGCTGGAAGCGAAAACCGCACCGCGGCTCATGACTTCACACATGATCATGCGAGAGTGAATACGAGAAGTGTTGAGTATGGGATGAAGTTGGTATAGACTAATGGCTTCTGTTATCAATTATAATCATCTGAGTATATTTGTGGAGTTTTCATAGTTTATTTTGTTCAGGTTAGGTTTCAACTGTTTTATGTATATAGTGATTTTCCAAACGTAGCTTAGATGTGGGACAAGCCCGAATGTAGGGGGCACCCAGTGAGGATCGAACTCACTACTCAGTCGTAATTGTTTTAGCGAGACAAGCTTGCTAACCATTACACTGCCTCGAGGTGCCCCTGTTTTATGTATATAGCTTCAAGAATTTTTCGTTTTTCTTTATCGTTTTCATGTTTGATTATAGTTGTGTTTTCCACAAGGATTTTCCGGAATTGTATATGCAGCCAGGTATGTTGTTTTAAATTCCTATATATATATATATATATATATATATATAAACAAACAAACAGTAAAATATTCGTTAAGATCGTACGCATTAAAAGTGCTCAATAGCAAGTTAGAAGACCAGACTTACAGAGTTGTTTAATATTTGGAAAATGAATGCTGACCAGAACATTACCGTGTTTTCGACCACTACGGTCTCCTCGGGTGGTTTGTTCAGCAAATCAACGACATGGAACTCAACAACTTAAGCACATTCGTTCGAAACCGGAAGTAGTGAGGAAGATGTACAAAAGAATTCCAGTTTTATCCGATTTCGAATAACCCCAAGCTGAACTTCTTAACCTGTGTACACTTGGTCATGATCTCTGACCTCTCGTTCAGTAATTCAGTGCTTTTTTTATATGTTGCTATAGCTAGTTTTTCATCTTTGCTTAGCCTACACATATTCCCGATTATTGTGTTAGCATTTAGATATTTAATATACTCCATTTAATGTTTGGCCTTTTGTTATGCCTCTCTCTAAACCTCCAATAATAGCTTGCTGGCTTCGTGTTGTACCTACGTTCTAGGATTCTAAAAGATGATGTGTGATTGTATCACCTCGTCTTGAATTGGCCCTCAGGGCATCCGATGTATCTTTTTGTGTTACTATTTTCACCTTACACTTCGGCAAAATATACAACCCGTTTCGCACGGCATAATCCATTTAAAGAACAGTTATTTTTTGTCCTGCAATTACATAAGAACATATTTTCACCTTTCACGCCATTTTTGAGCTTTATATTTTTTTCTATTCATTCTTTATTTTTATATATATGATAACATGTATCTGTCTATATTTCTGAGATCAGGTATTATGTACACTATTTACATTTTTCGGACTATTGTACTCATCTTTGTTGCCACATTTATCACAACATTTCGGCCGTTGTACGCTCCGGCCTTCTTCCAACGAGCGAAATAAAGGGTTCAGTTCGATATTCCAACCACCTGAAGAAGGCCGGAGCGTACAACGGCCAAAGCGTAGTGATAAATATTTTATGAGAACAATAGTCTGAATAAAGTAAACAATGATAAAATGTAGTTTTATGGTATCCTATATTTATGAGTTAAAGTGCTCAATATCAGTGATAGTGTTATGTAAATATAAAAGTAGACATTGAAGTTAACATCCAACAGTGTAAATCTGTTTCATACTTAAGCGCAATCGTTAGGCCATATGCGTTGCCCGACTATTTATATATATGTTATAGTGGAACACACCTATTCTATAGTTAATAGACTCTCCCACCTATAATAAGTATGAGTAGTAGTAGCAGTCGGCAGAGAGTTGGTCAGTCAGTCGACTGGCTGATCGGTTGAACTCTCTCCCTTCGGGCAGGGAGGAACCCGAAAGAGGCTACGCCGAAGGGCGGATTCTCTTCCGAGGAGGTAAATCGACCCTGAACCCGACGGGCATATTTTTGGCCGATCCCACGGGCTCGGAGATCCCACGTTAAACCGGCCTTGTGCCACATGATGCCCTCGTGCGGGGGTGACTAAATATCGAGTTGGTCAGTCAGTCGATGTCGACGACCGTTAGTCGGATATGTGACGTCCCCCCGGTGTCGCTGCGCCAAATGTGACGTCTGCCTAGCCGCGTCCGTCGTGCTATCCTGTCCTGTGACGACCAACTGGCTTGGTATTGGTCGCGGCACCAAATGTGACGTTCTAACCTTTTGGTGATTCGGATGGGAATTTGGTTAGATTCGATATCAGCATTGTCGTTCCCAGTTCGCCTTCAACGTCTGGTTACCGAAGTAACTGTTTTGATTTCCAGTCTAACCTACCCACGTTGTTAATTGATCTTAGGCAGACGAAATCAATCAGTCGCCGGGCCGTAATGCAAGCCGAGTTCGATCAAGGGTAACACCGCACAAGTATATGTAAAAGAAAAGAAAATAATAACTCGAAAATTTCAAATGTGTTAAAAAAAAAGGATAACAATATTTTATATCTGGTTGCTGCATACAGGACTGCGTCTTCATCCCAACCCGCTATATGGATTCGTGACACTTTGTGTTTGTTAGGCGAGTCTTAACATCTTAAGTTGTTTGTTCTTTAAGAAACTGGTTCTTGGTGTATCTTCAGGCGATATTCGTAAAACTTGTTTTGGTGGTATGAGTCTAAGTCGTTCTTCAAAAATAAATTGTTCTTGGCTAGAAATTGAGGTCGTGATTTGCGTGAATCTTTCGGCCAGTTTTCTGCGGGGCGGGTGCAACTCCAACTGCGAACTTGAACTCGAACTCGAACTGGTTTTCACTCGCTACGACTCTGCTTATATGGACGCCGACCAAAACCGGGGTGGGCTTGTCGGGGTTTGAGGTTCCTTGATAATTCTAAACCCATAATCCACTTCTTTGTTTTCGGTCAAGAAAATTTTATTATTTTCCATTTTTGGAAGTCTTTCGTCTTCCTGCCTTCTTCTGTTCTCATATTGGTATCTCACCATGCCGTCAGAGGGTGTCAACGGGTTTCCCCTCTCTCTCACAGTGGCATCTCACACCTATCCCTTCAGTGGAGCGCAACAGGCCTCCCCTCCTTCTTCACATGATTACCTCCGCCTAACGCTGATGCCACCATCCAGCCAATGGGCACTCAGCGGCGTGGGTGTGGCCAGACTAGCCTCGGTTTAAAAAATCTTGCTCAAAGAAAAAACAATTATCTTCCTTTTTCTTTTTCTTTTTCTTTTTTTTCTTTTCTTTCTCTTTCTTTCCTCCTGCCCAACAACAAACCTTAGACTCCTATCATAGTCAAATGACACTTGGACTTTATCACCCGGAGCCTTCGCCAAACAAGTGGGTGGTCAATTGGATGTATTTGCATTCTGTTGTTAATTAACTGTTCTGATAAAATAATTTCGCTATCATAGCCAGCCCTGACGATAAACAGGTGTTTTTCCCAAATGACATGGAGGTGATTCCACGGACATTTTGGTTTCGGTCAAGCTAGACCTAATTAATTTTCATCTCCCAGCACCCTGCGGGAGTTCTCTTGTCCAACTTGAAAAAAATCCTTTTTTTATCATTGCCATGGGCAGATTGGATATATCTCACTCGCCGCCCCGTAACATAAATCAGATTAAATTCTGTGTTTCACCTTCTCAACAATGGAAATAAAAATCTTACCACTTTCCCTGTCAGAAAAATAACACCGCTTAGTGTCCTTTTCGTGATGGCTTCTTATCACCTAAATTTAATTCTCGCCTTTCTTTTTTTTCTTCTTTCTTTCTAGCGACGTAAATAGTGTCACAGATATTAAAGTATCAGCGACTACAACTAGATTACTGCGTCATTACCTATTATATCAAGTTCCTAACGTTTTGTATGTCGAACCTATTTTAGGACCGACTTCGTACAAATACAAGCCTCCACTGTGAAACCACTACATAACAATATACAAATTAGTGAGGCATTTTTGGGCCTATTTTTAGTGACGTTTGTTAACTTTTTTATTTGTTATTTATTATTTTATTGTTAGCTCTTATTATTACGTTTACCTGTGTTAATGTGTGCATTTGTAATTTCTTTATTGTTTACTTAATTTATTTACTTATTGATTTGGACTCATTTAATTTACTTATTCTTGCTTATTTTATCTTTTTTCTTTTTTGTTTATTCTTGTTCGTTTTTAGTTTTCGATTTTTAAATAACACAGTAAAAATTTGTATTCTTGTCAGCATTTTGAGATGAGTTCTGATCGTTTATTTAATGGTTTGTGTTGATCTCGAAAGATAATTATAGCTATTTTCTCCTAAAGACATCTGGGAGATTAAAAAGAAAAAACAAATCACACAAAAATGCCATTGGAAAAAAAAGAAAAATAGCTTCAGCGTACAACAATAAAAAAAAAACTGTCTGGAGGAGAAACTAGCTAAATTACGTTCCCAGACCAATACAAACTTATAAATAAACGATCAGACCTAATCACAAAATGCAGACACAAAACCAACTTTGTAATACGTTACTAAAAATCGAAAACTAACAAGAATTAGCAAAATAGATAAATAATAAAATAAAATAAAATAAATAAAAAATAATTAAGTAAATTAAGTAAATAATAAACAAATTAACCATTACCGCCCACCAAAATAACCTTTAGAATAATACAATAGACTGCCCACAATACATCACTGACCTGTATATATAAATAGTCGATCAAAAGCACCACGCCTATGCAATGACGATTATGTCATATATATATATATATATATATATATATATATATATATATATATATATATATATATATATATAATAAAAATCTATTAAACAATAGATATGAGTTAGCGGTTTTTTGCCGACATCATCAAATCTTTGCATTGAATAATTAGCATATAATTTTTAAAAATCCATAGTCCTAATAAATAGCTTAAATACCCTACAAATAAAGATAACCCTTTATGAAGTCGTCAAAAAACAAATGTTACGGCTGTTTTTTTTTGATATACACAAAACCCTTTCAGAAAAATAAAATAAAAAGTAAATAAATAAATCTTCATAGACACGTAAACCAGACTAGACTAAATCATCTTGCGTTTTAAATTTAGACACCCCAACCTTACCCTGACTTGTCATCTATGAATGTAACTCTATACTGATACAAATTATTAACACACTGCGCCCCTCTCTATATGAACAATCGCGCTGGCCGTTACCATGGAAATTTTGATTTCAATAATGAATATGCTATTAAAATATGTAAATTTCAGAAATAAGTTATTCAAAAAAATAATTTCGCTTGAAGATGGAACAGAGCTTACTTTAATTCAATTTAATTCAAATAATTATATTGAAGTTTTCGGCTCTTGTTTTGAAACATGAGAACTCTTATGTAGCGTGTTGGAATTATATTTTTAAATAAATAATTATGTATATATATATATATATATATATATATATATATATATATAAAATATTTCACATATATTGCTAGTGATAATGAAATAGTGCGCAATGTAATACAACAGAGCTATTAAGTATATATTAATAAATATACATATCATAACTCACCGCTAACCACTGATCTAAAAATTGATGATAGGATCCACAACTTCCACAAACAGCAAGTATTCATCACAGTTAAAGACCACAAAGGCAAATTTCCTAAACAACCCTCAATACCGATCACTCAACCGAACTAAGAATAATTCTCCCCGGTGAAAACAAGCTCACGAAATACAGACCGATTGAGAATGGGACTGAAAAAGCTTTCTTAAAGATCACGAATTAAGTATCACCATTACCACCAATGCTAAAGTAATCAACTTTCTTGATGTGATCTTAAGACTTGAATAATGGTAATTACAAACCATATAGCAAAGATATATATAACCATAGATAAGTCAGTAAAGAATCAAACCGAAACCACAAAATCCTAGATAATTTACAGAAATCAGTCCAAGTTAGATTATTTACCAACGCCAGCAATAAGGAAATATTTGATAATAAAAGAAATTAAATATATAAAGTCATTAGAACTAAGAAGTCATAATGTAAATTTAGAGTACTTAGAAAAAAAACAAAGATAAAATAAACAGAAACATTGTAAGCGCAAAATAATATAGTTTAATCCACGTTTTAATCGTAATGTTAAAACTAATAACGGAAGGATTTTCCTGAATTTAATCCATAAGCATTAACCATTGATCAACGCTAAAAAAGATTTTAACAAAAATAATGTTAAAATCAATTTATACACATAATTTTAAATAATCATGTATTTTTTCTTACGCATATATATATATATATATATATATATATATATATATATATATATATATATATCCCGTTTATTTTTAATTCCAAATAAAATTTTAAACTTAAAAAAATGTAATCCCAGAACAATATATATCTACGCCAACATTTTGATAAACAGATATATTTTTAAAATTTAAATTATATAACTACCAGTTTAAACTCAGCACCTGAAGATTACAACTATTATTGCATTGATCATGAAAGTTGTGCTATCAATGAGGGATTATATATATATATATATATATATATATATATATATATATATATATATATGGTTGGATAGATGTGAGCTTGTGACACTGGGTTTCACGCTTTAGCGATCGTCAGACAAACTGATTAATTTTTTTTTTTAATTTTGGTTTTATGTAGATTGCGTGTATTGTTGTTATTGTGGAAGTGGTGGGGGAAACTTCGTCGTTTTTTCATCATACTGACGCAAACATCGATGTATGCAGACACATATACATACTTTGTCGTCTGTCGGGACTCATATATATATAAACATATGTGGGCAATTTCGGATATGACATATATATGTATACGGGTGGTGTTGTGTCTATACATACGCATTTGCATGTTGAAATTTAAAGATTGGAAGTGTGGCGGAGATGTCTCGTGAATGTCTCGTGAATACACACACTTTTCACACATATATATATATATATATATATATATATATATATATATATATATATATATATATACATACATGTTTATATATAAATATATACACGGTTGTTTTGCTTACTCGTATCGGGTTTTTTTTCTTTGGACTTTGGACTTGCATGTTAGACGATTATTTTAGGCTAACGTACATGTTCTTGGTTCTTTCTTTTTTTATTCCTTTTTTTCCTTTTTGTATTGGTTAATTATTCGCAAATGGTTTTACGGATAAGTATAATTTCTTATGCTTATAAGATTATTACTACTAATATATATATATATGTATATATATATTAGTATATATAAAGATATTTTTGTAGGTACAAAATTTAATGATCGAAATAAAAGTATAAAACTTAATATTACGAGACATAATAAAAAAGGGCGAAGCAACCGCTTTAGCTCCCGCTCTTCAGGTTTCAACGGGAGATTTAATTTAAAATTAACACAGAAAAATGTACAATAAAAGGAAGTTATGTGAGGAGGAAAAAATAGCAAAAGGAACTAGAGACAAATGACAGCGAGCCCCAACAAACACTCACGTTGTTTAAACAAAGAAGGCTTAAGGGACCCGATGTAAAGTGCCTCCAGAACCTTTAGATGAAATAAATAGTGTGACCGGGACAACACGGTGATCCAGTCAACACTAGTAATAAGTCACCCCTCCCCCGACGAGGGCATCATGTGGCACAACAAGGCTAGTTTGACGTGGGATCTCCGAGACTGCAGGATCTCCGAGCCCGTGGGACCTCTGAACCCGTGGGCTCGGCCAAAAATATACCCTTTGAACCCTATAAACGGGTTCAAAGACGGTTTACTTCCCCGAAAGTGACTCCGCCCTTCGGCGGAGTCTCGTTCGGTTCCTCTCCGCCCGAAGGCAGAGAGTTCAACCGATCAACTGATCAGCCGTTCAGCCGGTCGTCCGACTTCAGACTGAACAAGTCAACACTAGTATTTAGTCACCCCCCACAAGGGCATCATGTGGCACAAGGCCGGTTTAACGTGGGATCTCCGAACCCGTGGGATCTAGGAGCCCGTGGGATCTAGGAGCCCGTGGGATCTAGGAGCCCGTGGGCTCGGCCAAAAATATGCCCTCTGAACCCTATAAACGGGTTCAGGGTCGGTTTACCTCCCCGAAAGAGACTCCACCCTTCGGCGTAGACTCGTTCGGGTTCCTCCCCGCCCGAATCAACCGATCAGCCTGTCAGCCGGACGTCCGACTGAACAAGTCAACACTAGTATTTAGTCACCCCCTCACGAGAGCATCATGTGGCACAAGGCCGGTTTAACGTGGGATTTCCGAGCCCGTGGGCTTGGCCAAAAATAAGCCCTTTGAACCCTATAAACGGGTTCAGGTTTGATTTACCTCCCCGAAAGAGACTCCGCCCATCGGCGTAGACTCGTTCGGGTTCCTCCCCGCCCGAAGGTAGAGAGTTCGACCGATCAACCGATCAGCCGGTCAGCTGGACGTCCGACTTCAAACTGAACCAGTCAACACTAAATTTGGCTGCACAATCCCTGTTCTTATTGCTGGCGTTGGTAAATAATCTAACTTGGACTGATTTATGTAAATTATCTAGGATTTTGTGGTTTCGGTTTGATTCTTTACTGACCTTGCCTTTTGAATGGACTCGTCCCGAACACCTATGGTTCCGCCATTTGCGAACACCTATTAAAGAACAGAGATTGTGCAGCCAAATTTACTGTTGACTGGTTCAGTCTGAAGTCGGACGTCCGGCTGACCGGCTGATCGGTTGATCGGTTGAACTCTCTGCCTTCGGGCGTGGAGGAACCCGAAGCAGTCTACGCCGAAGGGCGGAGTCTCTTTCGGGGAGGTAAACCAACCCTGAACCCGTTTATACGGTTCAAAGGGCATATTTTTGGCCGAGCCCACGGGCTCGGAGATCCCACACTAAACTGGCCTTGTACCACATGATGCCCTCGTGGGGGGGTGACTAAATACTAGTGTTGACTGGTTCAGTCTGAAGTCGGACGACCGGCTGACAGGCTGATCGGTTGTTCGGTTGAACTCTCTGGCTTCGGGCGGGAAGGGACCCGAACGAGTCTACGCCGAAGGGCGGGGTCTCTTTCGGGGAGGTAAACCGACCCTGAACCCGTTTATAGGGTTCAAAGGGCATATTTTTGGCCGAGCCCACGGGTTCGGAGATCCCACGTTAAACCGGCCTTGTGCCACATGATACCCTCGTGGGAGTGTGGCTAAATACTAGTGCTGACTGGTTCACCGTGTTGTCCCGGTCACACTCTTTATTTCATCTAAAGGTTCTAGAGGCACTTTACATCCGGTCCCTTAAGCCTTCTTTATGTAAACAACGTGAGTGTTTGTTGGGGATCGCTGTCATTTGTCCCTAGTTCCTTTTGCTATTTTTTCTCCTCCCACATCTTTTATTTCGATATTAGTATATATATTCTAAATCATATATATATATATATATATATATATATATATATATATATATATATATATATATATATATATGTCTTTGGGTAAGTGATATAAGGTGTAAAACATTTTCACAGAGATTAAAACGAGTATATAAATATCTTATACATATTACTGTTATTTTAAATATTTTGTACCCATTGTAAAATACCGTTGTCTCTGGAGAAGAATATTTAATATGGGCTGTTTCTTTTGCATAAAAATACCTTCAAGTATTTTGAATCTTTCTTTACGGACTATTGTTCTCATAATAGTTGTAATCACAATTTTTAGACCGTTTTGCTCTCCGGTCGTCATCAGATGCTTGCTGAACGGGTAAACTTCAGAGAATTTAGAACTGACCCAATTTTTAATCTACGGGGGTAGGCCGTTTTCATTGCGCTGATCCTGTCTACGAATATCTCGTCTCGTTTAGTACCGGTTAGTTATAACTCGCATTTTAATAATGCAAATATTTTCCTGTATGGTATTTTCGTATTCTCTACAATTATTTGTAGTATTTTGCTATATTTTTGTATTTATCTCGCTATTTTGGAATTTTTAGTATTTTGATATTATCTACTAACATTTGTCTTATAGTTCTTTGTGATGTGACGTTCTAATTTTTCAGTAGCTCATATATATATATATATATATATATATATATATATATATATATATATATATATAGCGTTGATCGATGGTTATAATATATCTGTCTTTTGTTCTGCTTGCTGTTTCTTTTCTCTGAAATCTTATATTCTGTTTTTTTTTTCTTTTTCTTGTAGTTACTAATAATTTGTTTGACAAGAAGACAAATCAAACATTTATTATGTCGTGTGTTTAATAAAAAGGAGGCATATGTCGATTTGGTATTTGAGCAAGATATCCTGAAGCCAGATTAAAGACTTATCAATAGTAACATAATACTTTTTAGTTCTGTATTCGCATAAAACATGACTAAGGAGTCTTATGATTCTCGAGAGCTTCTTTATATATGCTGTGTCACTTCAGAGTGTGGGCAATTATGGCTCCTCACAACTTCCTTTTTCTTGTATCGTCTGACTTTTTACAATCCCTCCTTTCCTTCGCCCTGACAACTATTCACATAAACTCGTTAGGTAGGTTACACGCAGTTTTTTTCCATCATTCTTGACTTCATGTTGTCAGGAGTGTTAACTTTCCTTCTTATATATCTTGGAGACTTCAATTGTCTCTTTTTTAATTGGAGCAAAAGTGTCTTTTCAATGCCTACTTTCCTTTAAAAATTAATCATGATATAATCCGTCTATGGTATTTTTAGAATCCATATGTAGAACCACATCTCTGTTGCCTCAAGTCTCCTATTGGTTTCTAACGAAATTTCACTTTGTCTTATTATTTGGGTTAGTTTCTTGAAGGCATGTTTGTTTTTGGGTTTTTTTACTTCAATGCACCTTCAGGCTACTGTGTCATATGTTCTGTGCTGTTACTAATTTGTAACTGTTATGGGGCCCACCCCTTTTTCATACAAGTGGACTCGACCAGTGTGTACTTGTACTGCTGCCGGTGAATACCCGAGAGATAGAGTGAGCAACAGGGATTGAGTGAGTACACTGATACAGTGATACAGTGAGAGAGTGAGGTAACCGCTTTGTAGGAGTCACAGTTGCGAGAACGTAGACTCAGAAGGAAGTCATACTTCGATACTGATCCCAGAATTGAGCAAACAAAACGTTTATTAATGTTGCACGTGAATGTTTATGATCAAAAGAACCTAATAAATAAGATAATCAAACAAATAATAACAGATACAAACAAAGGCACAGTTTTAAACAAATTAATAGGGAATGTGCTTTCCCTGTTTTGAAATAACTTGAAGAAGTCGACGATCCATAGAATTTGTTAATTGTAGGATGTCATCTGCTGTAATGTCACGAGATATGTCAGGAATTGCTTCCCACAACTCAGTGTTGCTCCTGAATTGTCGTCCGTTGGCGTACAGTCTTCGCTTCATGATGCTCCAAAGGTTTTCGATTGGGTTCAAATCCGGAGAATTTGTTGGCCACTTCATTTTTCGAGGTCCATCGAAGCCTAACTGCTTCAAATATTCAGTAATCTTGTGAGCAGCATGTGAGGGAGCATTATCTTGCATAAAAACAATGGCCCTTCTGAAGACAACTCTTTGCCTTTTCATCCACGGTTCAAGATGCTCCTTCATAAACGCTATGTATGCATCAGCAGTCATTTTGACGACATCTGGTACTTTCCATGGGCCCACTAATGCTTTTCCAATAATACCACCCCAGATCATTATGCCTCCACCGCCTTGTTGGCTTCTCAAACGCTGATGGCGATTCTGTGCGTTCATTACCCAGCCTTTGCACCATCTATCTGACCCATCAAGTGTTGCTCGAGTTTCGTCTGTGAACAAAACTTTAGAGAAGTCAATCTTCATATTGTCCTCGGCCGATTTCAATCGATTTTGAATGTGATTTCTCGTCAACGGAGGTTTCATTGTTGTTGATATTTCCCTCAGATACCTACACCCAGTACTTTTAGACACAGTAGGATCCCCAATGCGACTGAAAAGCTCTTGGCTGGTAAGTCCAGGGTTCTTTGTGCCCCCCCCCGTTTAAGCCGTGACATGAGACGACGTGAAATAACCCTTGGCTTGCCTTTATCTACCCTTTTGCGTACTTGTGTAGGGTAGGCGGTGAAATTTTCGCTGTTTGATGGCACCTCCCTATCATTTTAGAAATTTCTACGGTAGATTTACCTTTTGAGCGTTCTGAGGTGTTAGTTTTCTTTTTAGCATTTCTTGAACTGCTTTTATGGCCCATCTTTTTACTAAATTCTTACACTTTTCTAATAATTTGGCACGATCAAATCACCGTGCTGATAACTAATATGGCGCCAGTTTGTTTACATTGCGCAGATCAGGTCGAAAATTTCAGTGATTGCGCAGGTCCGTGCTGCCAACATTGTATGAAAATTTTGTGTGAATTGATTGGGCTGTTTTTGAAATATTAGAAAAAAAAATCTCGATAATAATTTGGCACGCAGTGTATATATATAATTATTGCTACTAACCGCAAATTTTGGATTTACTAACCGTATTACCAATTGTATTATTACGTCAATACATTTATTTACTATATTTCATTCCTGCGTTTGTCATTCATTACTAACACTAACACTAACACTAACAAATAAAAATGAAGTAAAATAAAGAAGAATAAGTGAGAGTTAAAGAAAAGGAGAATAAAAAAAAATCTCCTAATTAATAAACAGCAACACAAGTTGTTGGAAATATATCATATCTGATGGTCACACGTCCTGAAAAAAAAGAAAAAAGAGAAAATATGAGGCGAAGTATATTCATTGTCTTGTGAAGTAAAGAATTAGCGAAAAGACGAAATTTCCTTGTAAAAAGAAATGTCTCCCGCCAAATATTTTGTATTCAGAATTATCACTTGGTAGTAAATACACGGGTTTAAAACTACTAGGATTGGGAAATCTATCTCATACACTTCTCGTTCTCCGACAGTGAAACATTGTTGGCACAATTTCCCTACTGAGGACAATAAAAGTAGTCAATATAGACTATATGCATTGTCTTATTTAATATTACAAATGCTGAAAAGAGACAGATTTGATTTTAGTAAGAGACAGAGACCGTGCAAATTTATTTTATTCCCCAGAAGACATCCATGGAGAACAACTTAGCGACACAACCGTATCGGCTTTCTACGTAGTAAAGACAGTGATCGCCAAACATATTTTTGAGCTACATACTTAATCAAATATGATGTTGTGAAAGAGTCAAAAATTTAGCGATTTTAATATTGAGAATAAATATTTCAATAAATATAAAACACTTCACTATGAATGAAAGATGAACTGAAAAGTGCTTTACTTTTTTATTAAAATATATAACAGCCACATAAATAAACTAATGTACGTGTGTCGATAAATTTTATCAATTCCGTGTCATTTTAAAATTTCTCAATATTTAAAATTTTGAATATCTATTCGTAAATACACACACTCTCACACACACATACATAGTGAGAGGGAGGCAAGGATAATATAGACCGAATGTAAATTGATATTTAATTGTTTTTAAAATAGATATGAATTGAACCAACTGAGATAGATAGATAGATAGATAGATAGATAGATAGATAGATAGATAGATAGATAGATAGATAGATAGATAATGAGGAACTTATACTTACTCCTGTAAGAATAATATAACTGTTAGCAACATTTTTCGGGAGACTAGCTTGTTTTGAATAATTTGTTTCTCTTCTCGAATGTTAAATCGAATTCTTATTAAAAGTTCAATAATTAATCAATTATTTATAGCGGCCATTAATCATAGAAAATACGGTGTCATTTCGGGTTTTTGAAGGAAACGCTTCCTCTTCACGTCTCTTAGGCACAACAGAATAACAGCAAAAGATAAAAGGAATAAAAACCAGTTTTATTCTTCTTGGCTTTTATGCAATATTTCGGAATTCATAGTCTGTTTATTCTGAGATATTTATTGCGTTTTTGAACTTTAGATAAAACGTGACTGGCTGAAAATGATTATATCCACTTTACATTGGTGTGCATTTGCAATACTCTGTCGCTACTCGAATATTCTGAGGATTATTTAGGATCTACAGACTTTGAATACTATATACAGAAAAGAATATCGTGTCCATATAATAAAGTAACATTTAATAGACTAATATCGCAGATTGTTAATAATCTATTTCGATTCACATAATTTCATTCCTATAAGAAATTTGTGGTTTCAATAGAGTGACGGATAATTAATCCTTAACAAAGCCCCCTTTTTCTTTTATCTCGTGTGTCCGCGATCATAGCTCTCCACAAATTTCTATCCTTTGTAGCTCTAAGAAAGTTTTTCTACTTTACTATCCCGCCTAATCTCTGTTTAGTCAATCATTTACACATGGTATATAGGTTGCGAGGGTCGTTCAAAAAATTCTAAATCTCACCCAGAAAGAAGAGCTGGACATTTTTGTTTCGGCAACACACTTCTACTTTTTATAAAACTAGAAAAAGTAATTCAGATTTCTGTCTTAATTTCTGTGCAGGTGAGGCCGATACAAAGATGAGAGGTGTGTGAGAAATCTAAAAATGGACAAAACAAAAGACCCAGCTGTCCTAAATATCTGCAAAATAAAGTATGATATTCAAGGAAATCCATGAGGACACGGGGACAGACATTTGCTGAGGACTCCTCTTCCTATGCAGCTGTAAAGAAGTGGGCAGCGAAATTCAAGCGGAGCGGAGGCAACACAGAAGATGACTCTCGGTCAGGCCGTCCAAAAACCACAACCCCTGATGAACAAGTTGATGCCATTCAACGTATGGTTTTGGGTGACAGATGTCTTATTGTCCAGCAGATAGCTAAGTCCATAGGCATTAGTTCCGGGTTCGGTCCATAATGTTTAACGGAGATCATGGGGATGAACAAGCTGTCTGCAAGATGTGCCCCAAGAAAGCTGACACCAAGATAAAAGCTGTAAAAGGTTGACGGGTTACTTCTTACTCGCTTCCAGACTGACCCTGAGATTTACCATCGCAGATAAGTAACTCAAAATGAAATCTGGGTTTACCACTTCGAACCTGTATCAAAGATTCAAAGCAAACAGTGGAAACACACTGGTTCTCTACACTCGAAATATTCAAGCAGGAAGAGTTTGATAGCAATATTACGGCTTCTGTTGTTCCAGATTCTGAAGGTGTAATCATGTTAGTCTACCTGGAAAATGAAAAAAGAACTGTTAATGGACAGTACCATATATCAGAATTAAGATAACTGAAGGAAGTAATCAAGTCGAAAGGCAGAGGAAAGATGAGGGCAGATGTGCTCTTGCTCCAAGATAACACGCCTGTTCACACTGCTCAGGTTGCAGTAGCTGAAGTAGCCAAGGGTAGCTTTGAATTGCTACCTCACCCCCTTACGCACTAGACTTAGCTCCTTCTGACTTCTTCCTGTTTCCAAAACTCAAATTTCACCTGCGTTGTCGCCATTTTTTAAACAATGATGAGATCATATGTGCTGGAGGGGTTTTCGGTGACCAGGACGCAACATTGTTTCGTGATGGGATTGCAGTGCTTAAGCATCGTCGACCAAATGCATTGATGTCAAGGGGGACTATATTGAAAAATAATGAAAAGCGTCCGTTTTGTTTCTGTTATGGGGTCCTCCCCCTTTTCATATAAGTGGACTCGACCAGTGTTACTTGGACTGCTTCCGTTAAATACCCAGAGTCAGTCAGAATATGGAGAGAGATATTGGGAGAGTGAGCAGAGATTGTGATTGAGTTGGAGGTGAAGTAATAGTGTGAGGTAACCGCTTGTAGAAGCCACAGTTACAAGCACGTAGACTCTAAGGAAGTTCTACTTCGAGACTGTATATATACATATACAGTGTAACCCGGATATAAGAGAGCTGTCGGGACCGGAGAATAAGTCTCTTATATCCGGGTTTCTCTTATATCCGGGTTTGGTCTATTTTGTTTAAGTATGGCTCTAATTTGGGAGCAGAGAAAATCTCTCTTATATCCGGGTTTCGCTTATATCCGGGTTTCTCTTATATCCGGGTTACACTGTATATATTACTATTACGATTAACCGCGTTCCTGGATTAACTAACAGTATTACCCATTGTATTATTGTGTAAATACATTTAATTTCTTATATTTGATTCTTGCGTTTGTCATTCATTGGAGACCGAATTTCATCTCGGAATCGACCATAGTTTCCATCGCAATAAGAAATTAGGCGCCTGCTACAGAGTCATAGTTAAATCAATGTTAAATCGTTTGAGAAATATTGTCGAACGTGTTAGATCCGCACTGAACGCGCCACATAAACATTGGGCGCCTCCTAACGAGCAATACTTAATAAGCTAGTCGCCATTGTAAATGTAACAAATTTGATTCTCACTAGTTGTTTTACATTTGTGTCAGTATACCAGTCTAATCTACATATATATAGTAAATACTGATACATTAATAGTAAATATCAATAGTAATAATCATCATATCTTTCATCTTTTAGTGACGTGGCACTTCCAGAAGTGGCCGGTTATAGATCTCTACAACTTCCTTTTCTTCATAATGTTAGCCTTCACACTATACCTCCCCTCTCCTGTTCCACTATACATTTACACAATTTAATTTTCTTTGATGTTTTCCTCTATGCATCTTAACTTCAGTATGTGCTATGAGTGTTAATTTCTCCGAGCACTCTTCCTCATTATGTGTCCTAGAAATTTCAAATATCTCTTTCTGATTATAAGTATTACTGTCCATTTCATCAGCATTTTAAAACTTGATCTCATGTTATGTCCATGGAATGTTCAGAATCCTTCTGTAGAATCACATATTTTCTGACGCAGCTCATCTTGCTCATCTGTGAGGGGATAGTTCGGCATTCACTACCATAAAAGAGAATTGATATTACATAAAACTTTAACACTTTTTCTTTGTTTCTAACAGATTGTTTTCACTTTGAGCACAATTTCTCTAAATGTTTCTTTCTTGACAACATTTCTAACACGTCTGCATAAGCTTCCAACGTTTTTCTTTGTCTTATTTTAAGTTTAAATTGTTATTTTTCTGCTGTTTATACAATCTTTAGTTTTTAAAGGATTGGCGGGTTTTGCCCACAGCAAAGGCAAGGAGTTAATCAATCTCTAGGTTTCAAAGGGTTATGGAATTTTGCCTAAAGGCAATAAAAGGAATAATTCAACCTCCTGTTTTCGAGGGGCTATCGGCTTCTGTCCACACACAATGTAGGAAATTATTCAATCTCTAGTTTTCAAATGGCTAGCGAGTTTTACACAGACTTAAAAGTCAGGAATTATTCAATCTCGAGTTTTCAAAGGATTGGCGGCTTCTACCCATACCCAATGTAAAGAATTATTCAGTCTCTACTTTTCAAAGCGTTGGCAGCTATTGCCCAGAACAAATGTAAAGAATTATTCAATCCCTAGTTTTCAGAAAGTTGACTGATTTGCCACCGGAAAAAGAAAGGAATTATCCGATCTCTACTTTTCAAAGGGTTGACAGCTTTTCCCCGGGACCACTGGAGGTAATTATTCAATGTCTTGTTTTCAAATGGTTTGCGACCTTTGACTACATCCAATGAAATAATTATTCAATCTCTAGTCTTCAAAGTGTTGGAGGATTATGCCCACACCCAATGTAATGAATTATTATATAGTTTATAAAGGGTTGGCGGCTTTTGCCTACACCCAGTGAAAGGAATTATTCAATCTCTAATATTTAAAAAGTTGGTGGGTTTTTCCCACACCCAAAGTAAGGAGTTAATCAATTTCTAATTTTTAAATGGTTGTAAGACTTTTCTCACGCCTAATGTAAGTAATTATTCAGTCTGTAGTTTCAAAAGTTTACAGGTCTTTCCCCACAACAAATGTAGGGAATTATTCAATCTCTAGTTTTCAAAGGGTTGGCGGCTTTTTCCCACACCTAACGTAAGGAATTATTCAATCTCTAATTTTCAAAGGGTTGGCGGCTTTTGCCTACACCTAATGAAAGGAGTTATTCAATCTCTTGCAAATTAAAGGGTTGGCGGTTTTGTCCATACCTAATGTAATGAATTATTCAATCTCTAGTTTACAAAGTGTTGACAACTTTTTCCCGCACTCACTGTAAGGAATTATTCAATCTCTAGTTTTCGAAGGATTGGCGGCTTTTACATTCACCTAATAAAAGGAATTATTCAATCTCTTGTTTTCAAAAGGTTTCTCAGGTTTTACTCACAATGAATGTAGGGAATTATTTAAAATCTAGTTTTAAAATGGTTGCCAAGACATTATTCAATCTCTAGTATCTAAATTCTTGGTGACTTTAGCACACACACAATAAAAGAAATTATTTACAGTCTAGTTTTTAAACAGTTGGCGGCTTTTCCCCACACCCAATGTAAGAAATTATTTAAGCTTTAGTTTTCAAAGGTTTGACTGTTTTTTACCAAAACGAATGAAATGGATTTTTCAATCTCTGGTTTTAAAATGGTTGGTTGCTTTTGCCCACACCCAGTGTAAGAAACTATTCAATCTCTATTTTTAAATGGTTTGCAGCTTTTACCCGCATCCAATATATGGAATTAGTCAATCTCTAGTTTTCTGGGGTTGGGCTGTATTTTTCGACAACTAATGAAAGAAATCATTCAAACTCTAGTTTTTAAAAGGACTGGCACTTTTTGGCTCATATTGAATATAAGGACTACTCATTCAATAGTTTTCAAATGATTAACTACTTTTTTACACACTCAATATAAGGAATCTTTCAATATCTAGTTTTGAAATGGTTTGCGGCTTTTGCCCACACCCAATGTAAGGAATTATTCAATCTCTAGTTTTCAAAGTGATGCCGGCTTTTGAATTATTTACTCTCTAGTTTTCAAAAGTTTGACTGCTTTTTCCCACAAAATCAATTAAATGAATTATTCAATCTCTAGTTTTCAAAGCGTTGACGGCCTTTGCCCACAACCACTGAAAGGGATTATTCAATCTCTAGTTTTCAAAGGGTTAGAGGCTTTTGTCAATATCCATTGTAAAGATTTTTTCAATATCTAGTTGCCAAAATGTTGGCGACTTTTGCCCACACCCAATGTAAGGAATTATTCAAACTCTAGCCTTCAAAGAATAAACTGCTTTTGCCCACAACCAATGAAAGGAATTATTCAATCTCTAGTTTTCAAACCGTTGACAGCCTTTGCCCACGCCCAGAACAATGAATTATTCAATTTCTAGTTTTCAAAGGCTTGGCGACTTTTGCCCATATCCATTGTAAAGAATTATTCAATATCTAGTTGTCAAAATATTGGCGGCTTTTGCTCACATCCAATGTAAGGAATTATTGAAACTCTAGTTTTCAAAGGATGGATTGTATTTGCCCACAACCAATGAAAGGAATTATTTAATCTCTATTTTTAAAGTGTTGCCGGCTTTTGAATTATTCACTCTCTAGTTTTCAAAGGTTTGACTGCTTTTTCCCACAACCAATGAAATGAATTATTCAGTCTCTATTTTATAAAGCGTTTGATGGCCTTTGCCCACGCCCAGTTTAATGAATTATTCAATCTCTAGTTTTCAAAGAGTTGGCGGCCTTTGCCCACAACCACTGAAAGGGATTATTCAATCTCTAGTTTTCAAAGGCTTGGCGGCTTTTGCCCATATCCATTGTAAAGAATTTTTCAAACTCTAGTTTTCAAAATGTTTCGGCTTAGCCCACATACAATTAAAATAATTTTTCGATCTCTAATCTTCAAAGATTTATTGTCTTATGTCGACATCCAATGTAAGGAATTATTCGGTCTCTATGATTCAAAGATTTGGCTGCTTTTGCGAACAACCAATGTGAAGAATTATTCAATCTTTTGTTTTGAAAAAGTTTGCGGCATTTGCCCACACCCAATGAAAAGAATTATTCAATCTCTAGTTTTCAAAGGGTTGGTGGATTTTTCCCACACCCAATGTAAAGAATTGTTCAATCTCGAGTTTTCAAAGTTTGGCGGCGTTTGCTCTAACCTAATATAAGGAAGTATTTGGTATCTTTCTGCTACATTTGTTACAAAAAGACATAAGCAATCGCTCTATTTCGAAGCTGGAAAGTGAACACATTAAGAAAATGATTGCTAAAACATTAAGTTTATATGTTCGAAAAATTCACTGATGTCCCCAATGACCCATGACATGGATAAAAGCGTTGTTTGAAGGAATCCAGTGACTTGACCAAAAGAGTTGTGAGTTCAATCCCTGGTAAACAAAAACTCAGTGTGTCTTTAAAGGAAAATGATCGAAATCGAGATATCCCGAAAACACATGACACGTGGAACTAGAACAATCTACCCGCAGTTGACTAAATAAATTTTTCGGTTTGAAATTTCAACGTGTATCACCTGGAAAAGCCCGGAGCGTATAACGGCCGAAACGTCTGGAATATGAAAATAAAGATGAGGACAGCAGTCCGAATAGTGTAAATATGAACAAATTATTAATGCCTTTTTAGATATTTTATTTCCACAGAAAATAAAGCTGAACATGTAACTTGTTTTCTTTATTACTTAACCTATATTGTTTAATCAGAAAATAACTCTAGAAAAATGTTGTAACTTAGTCTGTATCGAATTCCAGACTCGATCCCATTGAAGGAAAACTGACCTCGAACTTTGCACTTTGCTCGATGTTGCTCTGATTGAAAGCAATTCATGGGGAAGTCTTTAAAGCTTTCAATGTTCTTTTAAAGTTTCAGATATCACGAATTACTTTTGCAAAACCTCGAGATATGCCCTCAAGGTACTTGCACGACTCTTCCGAACAGGACTGGCCTTCAAATACGGCCATCGTCTCTGTCTCAAACTGGGTCGTAATCCCTAAATTTGAGTGGCCGTCAGCTGTCATATAAAACTCTGATATGAAAGTAAGAAGTTTGCTTTATTTTTGTAAAAAGTTGCTTAATATATTTACTCTCCGTTTTATCCTTTACCCCAAAAGAATTTATTCAAAATACACGCGTGATGACTGTGGGTGTAGCTCTCCTTTACTACTAGTCTTTTCCTTAATATTTAGCAAGTGGAAAATCAAATTTCCAAGATTAGTCGAGAAGGTTTCTGAATACCTCTGTCAACTAACTACAATTAATTTCTGTTTTTAGTCATAATATTTGTGGGGATTACAAGCGGTTTTACTTGTTTACCAGAAATAAAATAAAACTTATTTGTGCATATTTGAAGATTTGGAACTTGAAAATTCTTTTTTAATATTGGTTTATTCATGCGATTTTTCAGAAAAAAATGTTTTGTTTTCATTTTATTTACCCTATAAAATCCAGAAAGAAGAAAATTGTAAACATTACACAAGGATTGAGCTTAATGTGGATCCCACATCCATTAGTAGAAGCATAAAGTTGTCCAGTCCACAGTGGTCTCTCCCACAAAGATATCAGACCAATGCAAGACCATGTTCTTTTAATGTGCTTTGACGTTAGCGTTGTATGTAGCGATTATCAGCTATAGATTAAATGAAAAGAACATGCGATAATATTAATGATTGTGGGAGTTTTTTCAAAAAGAAGGTAGGAGTGAAATTACACAAGATATTGTAATATTTAAGCCATTAACGGCTTCTTTAATACAAAATTAATTTCTTATCGCTATGAATGTTATATTTATATATCGTAATAAGAAATGTATTATTTATTACTAAAAAACGATATTGTGCAATTAGCATTTTATTGCATTAGCAAACTACATATAATGTATAGGAAGTTAGAAAATGAAGCTGCTTGTGAAGTGGTGGCCTTATTTGCACATACGTTTGTGGAAAGTCCAATAAGCCATCTCGATTGACTCACATTTGATAAGAATTTTTATTTCAATCTTTTGGTCTGTTACACTTAACAGCTGAAAGCATATTTACTATTATTCCCTAAATACAAAGCCCAAGAACGATTCAAGATTTAGGGTCACTAAATTTCAATGTTTAATGGCATACAAGGAGAAAGAAATAGGTGCATATTATGAGGATATGTAGGATAGATAACAGTTGATCCTCGACTTGTACAGGTTAAGATTATAGTGATCTGGAAAGCAGCATCTGGGGAGTGTGTTCCACAATGCAACAGTTCTGGAATTTCCTCATTACCGGTTGAATTGAATATGAATTTAATAAGGATGATTTGTACTTGTGCTGGCGGGTCCTAGCTGTAAGGGTCTGGACTGGTGGAGTGTACTACGCGCAAACAACTGTCATGAAAATTGATTAACAAGAGGCTAGCAACATTTCGTCTCTTGGAAAAGTATTGTATTTATATGCAAAATTATGTTTGCTGCTGAGCGAAAGGCTCCAGGAGAAAAAAAATACCATAAGGAATCGGTTGGCAAAACAAGAAAAGAAGAAAAATATTCTGTGACTTTTTTCTTTATACCGGGTAACGTCATCAAATGGTCGTTAGAAAAAGTTCTTTGGCATATAAGTTTAAAAAACCACAAAATATGATCCAGACTCCGAGACTCGTTCTATTGATCGTCAACGAAGAAGATCGTACCAGGCTGAAATGTTGCACAATTTTCGCTTATAGCAGATAACGAACTAACGTGATTTTTTTTTTAAAGAATTTCAATGATTATGCATCTTTCAGATTGATAGAACTCCCACCTCGATCCGAGTGGCTAGGTTGCTTGGAGGGGGAATGATTTTATCCAGACACCATATCTAGACAGATTACCAAGTAAGGCTAAAGAGCTTTTATCTTGCCTATTAGTTGTGACTATGTATGAGTACAACCATATTGCGACTTCTCGTTTAACCCATTTCCACTTAAAAGGAACCAGACTGCGATGTGATGTTCAGGTACTTCCCAAATGGGGCCATATACTGGGATCGTCCCCTCAGAAAGATATTATCAAGAAGTCACCTTCTTGACTAATCGATCCTGGTGTGATTTGAAACCCGGTCGCATGGTCTAATCCCTCGACCGCGAGGTACTGAAGACGAATATGCAAGAAAGTGACAGTTGTACTCATCATTTTTGACTTTCTTTATATATATATATATATATATATATATATATATATATATATATATATATATATATATATATATATATATATATATATATAAGAAAGAGGCTATAGTGGTTCCAACGAGAGAAAAGTGTCTATATTAAAAAGAAGAGAAGAGAGGTGCCGCAAACGTTTTTGGTTGTAATGTGGATTTTTTTTTTTTTAAATATTATGTTTTATTTTCCATAATTTTACTACACGTGTTTCTGGTCTCGCGACCATCTTCAGGTAAAAGGCGGAGATTTCCACATATTATTAAAAATAATTAATTTTATATATATATATATATATATATATATATATATATATATATATAATTCTGTGATATCCGTTAGTCTGTCTAGATGCTTTTCGATGACGCTTTCATGTGTATATATATATATATATATATATATATAAGAAAGAGGTTATAGTGGTTCCAACGAGAGAAAAGTGTCTATATTAAAAAGAAGAGAAGAGAGGTGCCGCAAACGTTTTTGGTTGTAATGTGTATTTTTTTTTTTTAAATATTATGTTTTATTTTCCATAATTTTACTACACGCGTTTCTGGTTTCGCGACCGTCTTCAGGTAAAAGGCGGAGATTTCCACATATTATTAAAAATAATTAATTTTATATATATATATATATATATATATATATATATATATATATATATATATATAAAATTCTGTGATATCCGTTAGTCTGTCTAGATGCTTTTCGATGACGCTTTCATGTGTATTCATTGTTTTTTAAGAATTCTAAAAGTTTAATACCCTGACAGTCCCGCCACCCACACAACATTGCATTCCTTCGACGGAGTTCAGCTTTCAGAATCGCTTGTAGAAATATATCCATGTCAGTTTTTTTTTGTTTTTTGTTTTTTATCGCTTGGTCATCCACAGAAAATTTGCACTTAGGCTCACCATTCACCATTCCTGTCAGATCTTGTATTATCACATTGTGCAAAATCTAATAGCAAAAGTGATGAAAAGAAAAACAAAAAGAATGAAATCGGTGAGATTATAAACACAAAACACATAAAAAAAATAATTTTAAATTCCCAGCATCTCTCATTCGTGCGCATAAATCCAAAGACGGATATACAATGTAATAGGTCCTGATATGGCATCTTGTCTACAATCGCTTTCTCACAGACATGCTATGGCTTCCATCTGTCTCTTCTACAAGTTATTTCACAGCAATTGTTCCGACGAACTACTTTCGCTGGTTCCCTGACTGCATAAATTAAAGCAAGCGACTAGCTTGGCGTCTTGGCCCCACTATTTCACTGTCGAAAAGGTTAAATGTAACCGTCTCCAACAGCTTCTTCTCTCGCACTTACCGTCTGTGGAACTCCCTTCCTCTTGTTTGCTTCCTTGATAACTATAATCTTCAAATATTCAAGTGTAATATCATTCGACATCTTCTAATGCCTTGATCTTGTTCTCCGTCCTTCTCTTTATCCTTTCCTCTTTACTCTTGTTTTCAACCCTCTGAAAACCCTTGTGTGCTAGTGGCACTCCTGCAATGCTTGGGGTGAAATGCTTAAAAATGTGTAGCTGCATTAACTTAAACACAGTTCGATAAATATTCCGATAGGATGAAATGCGTCACCCGAAAACTTTTTCCACTTTATCATATATGTTTACCCCCAAATAATTTTTGATATATAAAAATTAATACATCGTCATCCCACACTGCACTCAATTGTTGTATGTAACAAATTTTTCATCACTTATTATTATATATTTTTCATCACTTGTTATATATTTAAGGAACAGATCGTTAGGATGATACATTCGTCATTACATTTGGTTTCAAAACAGGAAATTATTTATGATTCAACTTAGTATTTGTAGTAGAATACGCTTCATTATTCGGACAAGTTTCTTTTCAGAATTTTAGGGATTTGAATCATCATCATTATATGATTTGCTATTGGAAACAGAATGATTATCTTGGCTGTTATTCTCATAACTTTTTGGCCGTTGTGCTCTCCGATCTTCTTCAGATGTCTGTCTTCGTACCCAGTAGCCTTCTTGTAATTTTAACCGAACTCTTTATTCTATAAACGATGACAGATTGTTCTCTCCCCGGTTTCCATGCTTAGGGGAGATAACTCTTATAATTTATACTCACTATTCTTATTCGCCTTTAAGTCCCTTGTCTGTTTCTTCCACTGATTTCAATGCGATTTTTCAGCACTACCAGATACAACCCACAGCATCCAGAGAACCAGATTCTGTCGTTTTGTTGTTTTTTTTTTTTTTGTTGTTGTTGCTTTTTGTTTTGTTTTTTTTACATGCACCGTAAGATTTTCTTTCTTTTCTGTGTCTTTCATTGTTCTTAT
The DNA here is from genome assembly GCA_963932145.1 of Acanthosepion lycidas. Taxonomy (NCBI): domain Eukaryota; kingdom Metazoa; phylum Mollusca; class Cephalopoda; order Sepiida; family Sepiidae; genus Acanthosepion; species Acanthosepion lycidas. The sequence continues at coordinate 114,948,120 of OZ010572.1, read as the reverse complement.
TTTTATTGGCATTTTAACACTCACTTTGCTCTTCTGAATTCGTTCTTCCCTCCGTCAGGTGTATTTCGTATTTTCCAAGAGCTGGCTGAATATACGCGTGTATTTCATGTTAAATTATACTAATGAAACACTTAAAATCTTCCGGGACTTTCAGTTTCAAACTGATCCCCAAATCCAGGCCAGAAGAAAGGATCTACTTGTCCTATATAAAACGAACATGGCCAATAGTGGATTATGCAAAACATAGAGTAAATCAGTGAAAACATAGATAAGCATTTCGACCTTGTCAGAGAGCGGAGGAAGATCTAGAATGTAAAAGCAGATAGTTATCGAGATGCTAAATGCTAAAGAGCCGGAAAAACGGACGGGTAAATTGGAAATGAAAGAGATGAGTACTCATTCGTAAGGATAATGTTGTTGAAAACAGACTGGGTCCTAGAGTATTAAGGAAACTTGTTGTCACTTTGTCTTCTGTGTAAAACATCAGTTCATAATGGCATATACACCCAGTGAATGTGAAATAATAATGATGTTAATAAACCATATCATTTATTTTTAAAGCCATGTTTCATCATGTCGATCATGGCTCTCCACAGATTCTTATTCTTTTTACCGTGTCCTTTCAGGAAGTGAGCGCTCATGAGTCTTCATAATTTCTTGTAGTTTGTAGCTCTTAGTAAGTTTTTCCATTTTGCTTTCATTTCCAATCAGCTAACCATTTACACAGTTCATTAGGTAGGTTTCCACTGCTTTCCCCTCAGTCTTTTGTCTTCTATATATCCTGAGAGTGTCGAATTCTCCAAGCCCTCAATAAGCCCTATAAATTTTGGTGTCGCATTTTCCATCCTCCGTTAAAATACTTCTCAGATACTTAAGCTCCTTTATTTGTTTGATGTTGGCATTTCCATTTACTAGTTCACATCTTCGGCTATTCTTTTGTTTTCTTTTGCTGACAACTTCCTGTCTTCTTACCGTTGACAGTTAGTCCTTTCTTCTCACTTAGGAAGTCTTGTAGTTTTCTCGCTGTTATTTACATTATTTACATTGTTCGGTGTCATCTTTATTGCCATATTCACGACGTCTTCAGGTGATCGGAATTTCGAAATGAACCCATTATTTCGTCCAGCGGGGTAGATTGTTCTTTTTCCACGTGCCATGCCTCTTCCAGATGTCTCAGTTATCTCCCTTTAAATCAACTCTCCAATTTTTTTTTTCTTTTCATCACTGTAGCAGCTCGGTATTGAATTAACAAACATTAGGTCAAGTCACTGGATCCAACCAACACTTTTATTTACTGGACCATGTCTCGTTGAGGAGGACTGGTGCGTACAACAGCCGAAAAATCTTGGATATGGCAATAAAGATGTGGAAGACTGTACGAACAATGTAAGTAGTGTAAATAAAATTAATACCTCATCTCAGAAATATAGACAGACTTTTCTCACTGTGTTTACTATCAAGAGAGTGCCATCTGTGTGCCGTATGTTGTTAAGATTACGCCCAGTGCTAGGAAATCTTTATTGGGTCTCAAGATCCCTTAGGACAGACCCGCTGCAAATGTTAAACAAATCCGGTGAGAAAACACATCCTTGTCTTATGCTTCTTGATATTTATGTGTACTTTTTCTATCCCTATGAAGGTAGGCTACTGTAAATATCATGTTCAGTACCGCATATTTGCTTGCCTGACCAAGTTCAGCATGTCCTCGAGGAGCTGAATAGCTGTGCAAATCTGTTCATGAGCTGGGTTAGTGAAGAATCATTAAGGGGGGAGCTTAATTGAAGGATGAAGCAGCTGAGACTTGGAAAACATATATCGATATTTCAAGACACCCACAATCGGAGACCGCCTGAGTAGACTTGGCTAGTCGACATGGAAGTATTTTTAAACATGGGTCCCTTCTTGCTGTTTTTTACTATAACCTGTCACAATATCGCGTATATTTGGCTGTGATGCATTTGCTTTTTATGCTCTTATTTGATTGAGTGCAATAAACGGGTATATTGAGTCTCGTGTATATTTGTACCCCAGGGTCATATTGTTGGCATACCATTCTCTCGCTCAATAACGAAAATCATGATATCAGATACTAAACGTGTGAAAACTTTGTGCAGATCAATAATCGAAAAAGAAATAAAATATAAGAAATAAACATTTGTTCCTTGAGCGATTCATCAATTCTGGGAAAACAAAGAAAAAATGTTTCATCCACTTAAAATATTTTCCAAGTTAAAGAAAATTATCAACATATTTTGGTATCAACTTTCTTTAAATATTAATTTGAAATTACGAAACTTATCCCTTACCCACACATCTCTGATTTAATATTTAACCCAGATATTCAACCTAATTTATATACTAGTAAAATCCATCATTACCATTTCACATTGGAATATCTTAAAATTGTTATATGTTGGCGTTATACGCTTTATAACGTTGTTTCCTCTGTTGACGTTTAATGTCACGTTTCGAAGCAAAAACCTTATGGTCGTTTTCCCGGAGTTTAACCAAACTGCTATCTGTTATCCGGTCATTCTTGCATTAATGGACGGAGCTGCTAATGGAACACTTGCTGTTGGCGGATTATAATCGGCTTACATTTGCTTTATCGTTATCTGTCAATTTCGACAGAGAAGAAATACCTCACAACCTTTCGCACTTCCTTTCTATAATTGTCCTCTTTTTCTTTCTCTCTTTCTTTCTTTCTTTCTTTCTACCTCACTCTCCTCCCACTCTATCTCTTTGTGCGTGCCGATCTATCTATCTATCTATCTATCTATCTTCATTATATAATTTCTTTGTTCTTTCTTTCTTTCTTTCTTTCTTTCTTTCTTCACATTTCCTGTTTCTTATATCATTTCTTTCTTTTTTTTATACATTTCTTCTTCCCTCCTGCCTTCTTTCCTTCCTTCTTTCCTTCCTTCCTTCCTTCCTTCCTCCCTTCCTTTCTTTCTTTCTTTCGTTCTTTCTTTCTATCTGACTCTCTCCTGCCACTCTATCTCTTTGTGAGTGTCTATCTATCTATCTATCTATCTATCTATCTATCTATCTATCTATCTATCTATCTATCTATCTTCATTGTGAATATCGAACAGCATGTCCGCATTTATCTATCTATCTATCTATCTATCTATCTATCTATATATATATATATATATATATATATATATATATATATATATATATATATGTTCATATATAGCTAGTTATCTTACTTTATTGACATCTATTTATATATCTATCTCAGTCTATTATTAATTATCTCTGTTCATATCTAGCTACTTACCATAGTCGATTGCCATCTATCTATATATCTATCTATATATCTATCTCTGTTCGTATATACAGAGTTATCTTACTTTGTTGCCATCTATTTATATATCGCAGTCTATTTTCATCTATCTCTGTTCATATCTAACTAGTTATCTTAGTCTATTCCTATCTATCTATCTATCTATCAACTTCTTCTAATGACATCTGGAAAGTCCTGAATCCATGTCTTTCTATCCACACGTCTAGAAACCAGTCTTTAAATAGACTACTTTGAATTGAAAACCATGGAGAAAAAAACAGGAAGCTACTCACCTATCGCACCTAAGAGGCCATGGATATTCAAAGATCCAGAAAAAGTAAGTTGTGAAGAGACATGGCATTAAGAAAATTGTCATTCTGTTGAGGGCATTACATCAACTTTTCAATTAATTAGAATTTATCGTTCCAGCTATGAGGCCCGTGTTTTAATCTCACCAAGGTCGATTTACCAAAGAGGTGATTCTTGATAATAACGGTCTAGGTATTCCTTTGTACGGTACTGTTGGAAAGTGTTTGAAAACCATAACACAGTTTGACTCAAGCCTTGTGAATGAAATTGGGTAGACGAAACTGTTTGGAAGGCATCAACGGTCGCCCAAGCATGAATCAAAAGTCATCGTGGCTGAATCTTCGAGCGTACTGGGCTTTTTAAACTTCAGATTATGTTCTCTCTGTCTCTCTCTGTCTCTGTCTCTCTCTCTCTCTCTATATATATATATATATGTATGTATATAGAAAGAGAGAGAGGAGAGTGAGGGGGAGTGAGAGCATAATCTCTCAGTAATTTATCTAAAGTTTGCTCGGCTACTTATTGTCTAAACTACGCGTTGTTTGTACGGGTATTGATGATACACAAATGTTCCCGAGTTGGCGTCCGCAGCAAGTACTAGCTAAGCACCATAGCAAACCTGTATACTAAGAGATTAGGTATCATTATCATATATGTCTCTCTCTCTCCCCCTCTCTCTCTCCCTCTCTCTCTCTCTCTCTCTCTCTCTCTCTAGTCTCTCTCTCTCGTTAACTTTCATTCTACTCTTTTCTGTTACCTACCATCTTCCCCAGTTAATTCACTTTTCTAGTCTCACTCTCTTGAGTGAATTATGCCCAAAACTCCCTCTCTCTCGGTTCCCTTATGTCCCCTTCTTCTCTTCTCTCCATCTCTCTCTCTCTTTCTCTCTTTATTTAAAAGTCTCTGTTGTCTTTGTTCTTTTTAATCATTTCACTCCCAAGCAAAGCGATAACTCCACTAAAACACAAATAGTTACTGACAGTGAAAGAAAGAGAGGAGAAAAGAAATAAAATGACAGAATTCAAAAAAAAAAAAAAATTGATGGCGACTGATTTAATTAACAACTTATCTGATTAACAGGCGCTCTAGCAACACCAGAAAAAATCTAAAAAACATTACATTTTTTTATAATCATAAATATATAATGTATTATTATAAATATATGATATATTATTTAAATTATAAATATATAAGTTATTATTTATAGAGTATTTGTTTCGGTTAATAGATGAAAATAGGCTCACCTATCGTCCGGCCCGAACACCTTCCATATCTTTTGAACAGGAGTAGGAATTCATTGCTTCTTTCCTGTTCAGGATATGGGTTACCGGTTTTCTTTCTTTTTGTCTTTCTTCTGACAGGGCCGCAATGATTTAACTGTCTTAACGTTTTGGAGATCGGACTAACTAGTGGCTGCGACTTTCCATTCGGGTTGCCAGTTTGCAGGTTGCTGCTTCCGATTGGCCATTAGGAAGCCGAATTCTTTGGTAGCGTTGAGAAAAGCTGCTGTAATCAGCAGTTGCATAAATATCGTGGTATTCGTAGTGCCATATCGCGCATGGGTAGATGTCCCTGCATGTATTTCCGGTGGGCAACCCTGAGGTCACACTATGCTTTGTTATCAATTATGCTCCGGCTGATTTGTATTACCGTTAACGACAGATAGTGACAGTTATAGTGGTCTTTTCTCTATCTCTCCTTCAAACGAATTTCATAGAAATCACAACAAAAAGAAATACAGCTAAACCAATAAGCAAAAAATCGCCTTTCTTTCACTAATATTCGCAAAAAATTTAAATGCATTGTCAATCGCTATCTACTGTCCTCCTGATTACTCTCTTCTCCTTCTGTTGATCATTATTGTTTCTTTTTCAAATTCTTCCGCGCTCAGTATTTAATATCCCACCCACGAGGAATATATGTGGCACAAGGCCGAGTTTAAAGTGGGTTTCTCCGAGCCCGTAGGCTCGGCCAAAAATATACCGTTTGAACCCGCCTAGACGGGTTCAGGGCCTGTCTACCTCCCCAGACGAAATCTTGCCCTTTGGCAAAGCTTTGTCCGGGTTCCTCTCTGGCAAAGCAGAGAGATCGACAAACGTCGAGAATGTATCTCGACGCAACTCAACACTCTGTAACCCCTTGTGTTTTCGTGGTATTGCTGCCATACTTGGGAGGGATTTAAAAAAAAAAGTTTTTTGAAGATCGTACTTGGCAGAAAAATGAGACGCCGGAAGAGAATTGAACAGACGAGAAGAGCAAGAGAAGAAACTATTAAAATAGAACTTACGGTGACATCCCAACAGTTTCTTCTCTCGCACTTCTTCCCTTTCACTTTCATGTAATTACCTCACTTTGTTGATCTTTTATCTCTTCTCCTTTATGATCACTCCTCCCGCTCCCCTTCCTTTCGATTCACGTTTAGCCTCTGCCTATTACTCTACTTTTCCCTCTATATGTAATAATGATTCCTTATCCCTCTACATAACTCTCTCTTTTTAAATCTCCAACCACTTTTCCTTCCTTTCTTTCTTTCTTTCTTTTTCTTAACATTTTTATTTTGTTGCTGTTACTAGTGTTACTAGTTCAATACAAAAAATAGAAGAATTTTCTTTCTTTTTTTCAGTCATTTCATCTCAGGCAAGGCGATAACGCCACTAAGACGGTAGAGAAAACATCAGTGAGGAGAAAGAACAGGATCCAAGAAAGACAGAACATGATTGATTGACTCTTTACTATCTCTCTCTCGCTCTCTCTCTATCTCTGTCTGTCTGTCTGTCTGTCTGTCTCTCTCTCTCTATCTCTTTCTTTGTGTAACTACCTTTGCACTTTTCATTTTCTTTCGTTTTTCTTTATTTATTTATTTATTTATTTAAACATTTTAATTTTTTTAACATTTTAGTTCTCATTTTATGTTCGAAAATGCATATTCTTCTTCTTCTTCTTCTTCTTCTTCTTCTTCTTCTTCTTCTTCTTCTTCTTCTTCCACCATCTGCCACTCCCCTTCCTTTCGATTCACGTTTACCCTCTGCCTATTACTCTACTTTTTCCTCTATATGTAATTACTGATAACCCTGTCTCTCTTCCTTACTCTCTCTGTTTAAATCCCCAACCAGATTTTTTCTTTCTTTCTTTGTTTTTCTTAACATTTTTATTTTGTTGCTGTTATTGTATATTACTAGCTCAATACGAAAAATAGAATTTTCTTTCTTTTTTCAGTCATTTCATCTCAGGCAAGGCGATAACACCACTTAGACGGTAGAGAAAACGTCAATGAGGAGAAAGAACAGGATCCAAGAAAGACAGAACATGATTGATGATTTCTACTCTTTACTATCTCTCTCTCTCTCTCTCTCTCTCTCTCTCTCTCTCTCTCTCTCTCTCTCTCTCTCTGTAACTACCTTTGCACTTTTCCTTTTTTTCGTTTTTCGTTCTTTTTCTTTATTTACTTATTTAAACATTTTATTTTGTTAATATTTTAGTTCTTATTTTATGTTCGAAAATGCTTATCTTTCTTCTTCTTCTTCTTCTTCTTATTCTTCTTTTTCTTCTTCTTCTTCTTTCCATATACTTCAGGAGAGAGCTGTAGAGCTATGTCTCTCTTTTGATGCTCTAAATATTTTTTGTTCATATATTATTATCTGCCTTTGTTCTTGTTCTTCCATCCATTCTTTCAAACTAGACTAATAGGTTGCTCACTGTTTCCCTCGCTTCGGATGCCTTCAATACTTCCTGCGAGTATTAAATTCTCCAGGCCCTATTTCCTCGTTATATGTCCCAAACATTTCATTCGTGTCTTTCTTACTGTATTTTTATTTTTTAGTAATTCTTAATTTTATATCAAAATATCTCATTTGTAAACATTCAAAGCGCACAGTTTTTATAAGCAACTCGTTTGTAAACAACTTTACTCAAATTTGATTAAATCTTCCACGACTGATATCAACGAAGCTTTAAAAAATCAAAAAGGAAAAAAAAAAAGAAAAAAGTAGTTAGTAAATACGTTATTTTATACTGTACTCAATAATTTTACTATGTCTACTAGTTTGATTATATTGAAATGTGGCATTACTGCCATGTCAGCTTGAAATACCGGTTCTAGTAAGATCAGTTATCAGTATCTAAATGGATGACCGTTTTGGAGATATGGCTCGGAATCGAAAATCGAAGAGCGGCGTTTCAATTTCAGTCGAGTTCCTTATATTCCCTTACATACAAAAACCATTGGAAAAAAAATAAGAATCACCCTCCAGCTATGGATTAATTAGTAGAAACTATATCAGTAAAAAAAATCTTATGATCGAAAATATTTTCTGGCCTTAAATAACTCGCAAAGGGTTTACAAGCCGCAAAATACAAATCAATCAATGACACTTTTTTATTTATTAGACAGATGTATGTATATATATAAAAACCAAGATTTTTTTTTTGTTGTTGTTGTTGTTGCAAAAATTAAGCAGTTGCTTGAATGTAAGCATCAGGAATATATTAAATACTAGCAGTAGAGGCCGGCGTTGCCCGGGGATGTAACAGTAAGAGATAGATCAAGTATCGACCATCATAAAGACTGAAAAATAAAATTGACAAAGATTATTGTTTAAGGTTGACGGACACGCATGTCTTAATTAGTTTTGTTTTGTTTTTTTTACGAATTGGTCAAACCCAAACTCAAACAAAAACATTGTTTTCAATCGTTATGAGTCTACCGATTGAATAGCATTTTATTATAAACAATTGTCTTGTAAATGTAATTTTTAAAGCATTCTGAATGTAAAAATAAAGAAAAAAGTGTGCAAGACAATAAGAAACACTACCTGCCAAAAAAAAGTGGTTTTTTGAAATCGGTTGAAAAATGTAGGAAATTCGATCCCATATATAAACGAACACACACACAAACAAACTGGGTTTTATAATAAGTATAACTGGATATGAGTTGTCCCCCTTTCATTCTCGCGATGCCTCTTAATCGTGTTTTCAAATTGATTTCGTGCAAAAAAAATGTGTTTTTCCAATTGTTGGTGCTGTCAGAACCACCGCAAGGTAATTGTACGTAGTCCTGTGATGTTTTGTCGAAATCGGTTGAAAAATGTAGGAAATCCGATCCAATATATAAACGTACAGACACACACACACAACCTGGGTTTTATAATAAGTATGATTTAGCTTTCAAGCATTTCTTGGTCTCGCTGTAAATGTATTTGATTTTTGGCTTTCCTTGTCTACAAGCATAAGACGTGAATTTTCGCAATTGCTATAAATGAAATGTGATTTTATCATCATCATTTTCTTTATTAAAATATTTCTAAATTTATTACAGCAATTATTGATTTAACTCTAATTCGACCTTTGAAAAGAGTTGACAGTTTACAGACAGCCGCTGTAAATAAATGTATTTTCATGATATTTTAAGTAAAATTAGGTAATATTTTAAAAACTAAATTAAATATTTATTAAATTAACTAATTTTCGTCGAATTTTTATTATATAAAGTCGACTTTATTTCTTGAAGAATTTTAATTACAGATATTTTTTTCTGTCAGCAGTTCAATTTAATTGGGAGTCACATAAATTGACATTAAAATAAGCCCAAATGCTGATTTAAGTACGAAATAGTAATTTTTATGACTAAATTGATGAGATCCTGTTCCAAAGATGATTAGATTATGGCAATACCTATAAGAACTTTTATTTTAAAATTTCATTGATCAGTTTTTACTTTATAAATTGGCCGAATTCTGCTCCGAGTTCTATTCATTAGAATCTGAATTATTAGCTTATTTATCTGACGCATTTAGTTGATTGTTCGATAGAATTTCTATTGATTCGCATTTAGTTTGATAGTGCTATATCAATGAATCTACTGAGGTCTTCCGGTATTTCGCCGCTGTCATATATTTAATTTATTACTTCGATAACGGTATCAATCTCAAATTCACTTGAAGTTGTCAGAATTCCGATAAATATTGCGTTTTATCTTGCTGCCAGCGCTGACCTAGCTACAGATTTTAATATATTTTCTGTTCTTCGATAGTTTTTATATTGTTGCTTACTCTCACGTAAACGATTTTCTATCTGTGTAGTATATCTCCTTTTTTTTTTTTATTATGATCGTCCCCTATTTAGATTTTGTACACCCTGCCTAAAAACGTGTTTTCCGTCCTGCAGTTTCTTTAATATTTTTGTGCATGCCTAACCTTATCTGACCCGTTCGGAGGAGGAGGGGCGTATTCAACAAAAAATGGAAAATTGTTTTCTTCACTGCAAATTATTCATTATATCATATGCAAGTATTTTACAACAAATTAGAGCTGGTTACATATGTTAAACTCAGTTTAGGTTTATAGTTCGTAATCATGCAATGAGATAAGGTTACATAAACCACAGATTTGTTTGCGGAATATCTGTTTCATAATTACACTGAAATCATAGAGGTTTTTTTTGTCAAAAGCATTTTATTTTTGGTCATATATTAATTTAAAATATTCCTTTTTACGGGTTTTGTTTTTTTAAATAGAATAAGATCATTCTAAATTTCAGAATTTCACTAATGCCCATCAAAATGACTTGAAGAAAGCGAGGTAAAACAGCAATGGAAAAGAGAGGTACAAAGCATAAACAAAATAGCTCCAGTTTGTTCAATTTATGAAAATTAGCATTGCAGTCAAAGTATTCTAAAATGCACCAATAAGAAAGGAGAAAATGAAAAATACCTAACAACAAATCGAATATAGCATCAAAATTGATATTATTTTTGTTTATTTGTTATGTAAATGTCAACAATGTTTTTTTAATGTTTCTGTAAATATTTCTTGTAATAAATTCTTAATAAATATTATTATTTTACTTAAGTAAATTTGCAATTCCTTACAGCTAACCATGAAAATAAATGCTATTCAAAACTGCCTAAAACCTAAAAGCGCGTATTGCCGTAAAATTATATGTTAAATCCTCCGCAGAACGCGTCATATACTCTACAAAATTTCTTAAGGTTATCTGCTGTCTCCTTGTGAATGTCACCTGTCATCCATTTTTTTATTTCTTTCTTTGAGAAAATTCCAAAGTTTCATATTTTTCTGCTATTCTATGTGAGCAACGACGAGGTTTTAAAGAAAATGGAAACAAAAAGAAAACTTATACCTAACATCAGGGAGAAGCAGTTTAAGTTTCTGGTGGACGTAATAAGGCAGGAGGGCTTGGAAAATCTGATACTCACGGGGCAGATTGAATGAAAGAGAGACAGAGGAAAGCAACGCGTAACATGAGCTTGAATAAATGGATGTTAAAGCAGAGTTTGGAAGAAATAACAAAAAGACAAAAATTATTAAGAGATACAAGGAACAGGAAGATGTGGAGGGACATGATCGTCTGCGTCCAGAAGGGGCATAGCACATAAAAGAAAATATGTAAAACTTACCTATTTCCTCATTGGCGTTTCTAATGTGGGTGCATATATCACTATTATCAGATTAGCTACCCTTTCGGTTTTACCTAAATAATTTTATTTACCTGCATAAAATTATCCCTATCTTTGTTGCTATTGTCCCAAGGTTTCGGACTCTGTTATCTCTTGCCTACATCAGGTGCTTATCGATCCACGTAACATTCAAAGATTGTTTTAACTGAACCCTTTATTTAATCTACGAGGATAGAGAATTGTCGTTCTGTTGATCATATGCCTTGTGTACTTCCTATTTAGAACTGCTTATTAGTACACCTTGTGTACTTCCTATTTAGATCTGCTCAGTTATAGCTTGCCCCTTTTTCCAATGAGTCAAAGTACAAACCGCCCAGCCCAAGTATTGAATTCATACTTACTATATCATGAACCAACGATTTAGCTTCCGAAACTCTATAATGGCAAAAATGAAGACAAAACTCCGTAAGTAAATAATGTAAATAATAGCACCTCACCATAGATATTCAAAGAAAAAAACTGTCAGACATTTACCAATACAATAAATGTACTTCGGCTTGCCTTTATCCAATAGTAGTCCGACTCCTCTTTCATTTTCTTTCTTCCTGCATATATGCTTCTGTGATCGTCGCTTATAAAACAAATACCTATTTGTAAGTGTGCATGTTTATGTGTGTAATTTTATTTGCTTGTATATGTGTGCTATAGCGCGAAGTGAAAATAAACAAACACAGCTTAAGTTTTCAAAGTTGGTTAGCTGATTTCGCTTCTCTTACACCCCCTCCAGACGCAGTGAGCACGGCGCTCACGCACACGCGCGAACAAGAGACTGTTCCTCTGGGGGCTTATTTTAATCCCGATGCGTACGCTACTGATAACACTCTGTCTCGTTATACCAAATGACCTTTCATATGACATACATTTCCAAGCGCTAAGTCAGTGGCTTGCCAGCCTGCTATTATGAGTTCCGAAGCGTTCGGTTCACGATTTTTTTTTTAAAACACGGATCGGTTCTTATTTTGTTAACCCATTGTTGTTTGATTTAAAAAAAAAAAAAAGAAGAAATATAGCTATTTACTAGGCTAAGTCACAATCATGCCAGTCTAAGGCACCCGGTGAGGATCACACTCACTACTTGCCTGATAGAAGGATTTGTTATCATCGTGAATTAGCATGCAAGTAAGAATTCTAATTCCAGACATCTTGATATATACAAATTCGGTTTAGTGTAGCATAAGGTCATATGAATGAAGTGGGAATCGATTCATCGCTCTAGGCAATCATTCTTGAACCAATGATACTAATATATTGTGTATAATTTTAGAAGAGTCATTAACATTTCAAATTGGGATCAGACAACTGAAGACTTCATTCGTGTTCTTAAACTTATCATAGGGTTTCGGCCAATATATCCTTCTTGAATAAATAAGATAATGTTTTTTCTGAGATGAGGTATTGCAATTATTTACGTAGTTCAGACTGTTGTCCTCATCTTTATTGTTATGTTCAAGACGTTTCGGCCGTTCTACATTCCGGACTTCTTCAGGTGGTTGGTATTTCGAACTGAACTTTCTTTCATTCACCGCGGTAGATTGTTCTATTTCCACGTGCTATGTCACTTCCGGATATCTCAGTTATATCCCTTTAATTTAATTCTCTAAGTTTTTGTTCAAGTCAGGTATTGAACTCACAACTCTTTGGGTCAACTCACTGGATCCAACCGATGCTTTTATCCGCTAGCCTATGTGTCCTTAAGGATAGCAGTGTAGGAATTCTTGGAACCTAATGCCTCAATAACCATTTTTACCAGAGCTCATATTTCAATTTTGTTGTTATTCATTGCTTTTCTTTAGCACTCCTTATTACTGGTTCCCATATTATATTCATTTCTATACTTGACCGGCACAGGAGATTTTTTGTGGCCTAGAATATGTTATGTATGTTTATACTTAAAAGAAATTGTTTAAATATCACTTAAAGAAGACATAAATTCTGTCTAAATCATTTTTTTAACATTGTCAAATAATGTGTTTTTCTTTTCTTTATCTTTTCTTAAATCGCCCCTTCTTTTAACTGATATTATTATTATTATTATTATTATTATTATTATTAATAATAATAATAATAATAATAATAATAATAATAGATTCTTTTTTAATAATAATAATAATAATAATAATAATCCTGGTTAACTATTAGATTGGTGTAAAAATAATGTCGTTTTCTCACATATGTTACTATGCAATAAAACGACATTATTTTTGCACCAACCTAATAGAAATTATCAAGCACATATACTAAAATATTGTGTTAGCCCAAAATGAGGATTATGTGATAAATATCCAGAAACAATTGATCATCTTGTATCAGGTTGCACGATATTGGCACCCACTGAGTATAAAACCATACTAATATAATAATAATAATAATAATAATAATAATAATAATAATAATAAACAAAATGATTGACGTAACTCTCCCAATATTTTTCAACAGCGCGATTTAAGAAAAGAAAAAGAAAATTTTTGACTATGTTAAACCTTTGAAATATTTTTTTAACATTGTCAAATATTGTCTTTTTACTTTTCTTTATCTTTTCTTCAATCGCCCTCTTCTCTTAATTGATAATAATAATAATAATAATAACCAAAAAAGTTAGGAGTTATTTTATTTAAATTATTTAATGATGGTCTAGTATCTTTATCTTTGTTGTTATTATCACAATGTTTCGGCTGTTTCACCTACCAATTTTCTCTATGTGCCTCTCGATCCGGGTAACATATTAGGGAATTTCAAACTGAACGCTTTATTTAATATCTGCTGTCCATATGAAAGGATATACTGTCCTTTTCTCTTTATTGCTAACCCTATTTCCATTAAGTCTGATTCTGTGCCTTCTCAGTTTCTATTTAGATATCCTTTAGGATTGCCTTTACTTTTCTATGGTTGAGTCCAATTAATCCTAGACATTTCTGTAAGCAAGCCGACGCTCTCCTCCAAAGCCAACCTTAACAGGAAAATGTTTAGCCTATCACCCGACGTCTTCACAGTCCTCCACTAGTATTTCGTACCTATTTTCTTTCTGAATTTTAGCAGCATCAATGTTGTCCTGGATGCTATGCATGGAGCTCGCCAAACCGGTTCAGAAATATCTATACAACCGTTTCTTAAGATAAGTGATGAAAAAAAGCTTTAAATGAGTAAATCTTTAGAAGTCTTGGCAAAGATCATCCTTCTTTGAACATTGTGGAAGAACTGTACCATATAACAGAAACCACATCACTTGAGGACTACCAAGAGCATCAACAACTAAAATGGATAGCTCATGTAACTCGAAGAGAGAATATTGGCGTAATCAAGAATTTGCCATTCTACATTTCAAATAACAGATTAGGAAGGAAATCCCTATCAATACTGATATCAAAGAGTGATAAACGTTACTTGACTTAAGAAACTGTTTGCCTTAAAACATTTTATTAATTTCCACCATAAACAGTACTGGCTGCTCGGTCAATGAATGCTAAATGTTTCCTTGGAAGGAAACAGCTAAAATTAACATTACTATATGAAATTGTGTTTTCAACGAAATGAAGCATTATTCACTTACAAAAAATTATAAATACTGGTTGCCGGTTGATTTTGTTTAACAGTATATCACCTTCTATGAGTTATTTAATGCCGAAATCTAAATATTTGAACAGTTTTATGGTTTCAACTAAAAATGTTGGAACGCAATTGTATGATTCAACTACAGATAAAATATATTGTGTGTCAGTCAGTTATGTGTCATGCGTGATACACGCTTAGGTGAACATTTATCTTTCGATACATAACTGATGAGGCAGATTTTTTTCCCGCTGTAGGTTACCATTTCTTTCTATGGTAGATGAGTTGCCATACAAGGCTATAGAACCTGGTCTGTTCTGCTATTTATCCACAAAACACTTTGCAAGGCCCTCTTTTGGAATTGCTATCACTTGACCTTGAATTGTAGCTCGGATTGAAAAATCGGAGAGTCAAGTTCGAATTCCTTTTCCATTCATTCCATTAACTCCAGTTATGTGCCATGCATGATACACGCTTAGGCCATCATGTATCTTGCGATACATGACTGACGAGGCAGATTTTTTCCCGCAGTAGGTTGCCATTTCTTTCTGCGACAGACCAGTTGCCATCCAAGGCTATAGAACCCGGTCTGTCCTGCTATTTACCCATAGCTATGAATTTCAGGTACTTTTTATATAAAAATGAAATGCTGATATTTTTTTACTATAAAAATATATTTTATACTTCATAGTGTTTCATTTTTGTCTGGAGGTTCACTCTCTGCCCATAGCTAAGAACCTAACAGGTGCTATGACTCCGATAATAACTGGTAATAGAATATAGAGATAACTGTTTATAAAAGCAACAATAGCAAAAATTGTTACAAATTTGGTTTCACTAATTCGATACAAACAAATGGAGCAGACTATATTTGAGCCAAAATACAAGAGGAAGCGAAGTTTAAATTTCCTTAAAAGACACGTGTTTTGAATTTGACTAAGAAGTGAACATGAATAACGTTTCTATAACATACGTTGTGTAATGCAACAATTGCTTTTATTACTATTCCCTTCTGTAATGGGGTTTAATGGTCGTCGGATTTAAAGTACAGTAACAACTACAATGGACAGGAAATTATGATGAGCCATAATCGCCAACTTCACGAAAGAGCACGGCAAATAGTAGAAGAAAACTACAATTAAGTTAAAAGGTAGAAGGTGCTTGCTTCATTAACCTTGGGTTTGGGAAGGGAAAGGTTTCCTATCTTGAGAATCCAGAATTCAAAATCCTGTTCTGTTCCAAGTTTCGAATTTGGACATTAAGCGCCAGCAGGAAATACGAAAATATCTCAGCCACTAGGCACACTCATGAATGAAAAGTCGTTAATGAAAGAAAATAGGTGAAAATAAAATGTTCAAAAATGGAATGAAGGAGGAGAAAGAAAGAAAGAAATTGGAGAAATGGCAAAAGAAAGAAAAAATGGATTCATGAAGAAAGAAAGAAAGAGAGAAAGAGAGAAAGAAAGAAAGAAAGAAAGAAAGAAAGAAAGAAAGAAAGAAAGAAAGATATTGGGAAATGGCTAAAGGAAGAAAATGGAGGAATTGCAAAAGAAAGAAAGAAAGAAAGAAAAGAAAAGAAAAGAAAAGAAAAGAAAAAACAAAGACATTCCAAAAGAAAGAGAGTGGAGAAATAACAAAAGAAAGAAAATAGAGTAATGAGGAAAGAAAGAAAAAAAAGAAAGAAAGAAAGAAAAAGAACAATTACAAATAAAACCAAAAGGAGGGGGTAAAGAGCTAAGAGATGGCCTGAATAAATGTTCGAAAAAAAATGATAAACCTGATAAATGTTAGTCTGGAAATGTCAACAGAATACCGAGCAAGAGGCACACGTGTTTGGCACACGTTGCTAGGAATCCCTTAATGAATGACAAAATAAAGGGAATATCAGTGGTAAAAGGAAACTGTAGAGGTCGCCGAGAAAGAAAAGAAAAAAAATATGGATGCGTCAACAGGAGTTTAGAGCCGAAGAATTATTAAAAAGGATTAAAAAAAAAACTAAAACGCTCTGTTTGGGATTAAAAGCTTAGACTTTTAAAATAAATAACTGCTGAAAAACACACACACACACACGCACACATAAACACACACACACACACACACACACACAGCACACAGCGACACTTCTTTGAGCAAAGATGTCTACTCAGCAGTGGGAGATAATTTCGTATTTTTCCCCACCAGAGGTCGGCTTTTATGCACAGGCAAAATCCTAGATTTCGAAGGATGAATTTTAAAGTAGACAGACATTGGCGCAACAAAATCTTCTTTGACGTATTTGGCGTTGTTCTATGCTGATTAACTACCTGCCCAGTTGGTCGGTGTAACAGTTGACAAATAAAACTATTTAATAATTCTAATTTACTGCAAAGTTCAAATGGGTAAAACGCTCTTATGAAGATTGGGGTGCCTCAGTTTTTTCAGATAAAACGACGTTTTCAGTTTTTCTTAAAATTTCACCAAATGAAATTTCTCTTTTGATAATTATTAGGGCTTTAAATGAAGAAATGGAGATAAAGTAATGTGGAGTCTTTCCATTTTCTCTCAAACTTTGTTGTTGCTCACATGTTCGCTCCATGGTATCCTCAGCATCCTTCTGTAGAACGACATTTCTCTTGCTTCAAATATCTTCTTCATCTTTGATGACATATAGGGGTACTGATGTTGCCTAACAGTTCAGTACTCTTTTCTTTGTTTTTAACGATTTTTTTTCTGTTTCTGACTACATTGCTTTGGGCGACAAACTAATATTATTTTGTGCACATCTTTCAAGAAAGAATCTTTTGACTTCCTATTTCATATATCAGCGTTTGAAATTTGTCATGAGTTAATTCTTCTTCTTCTTCTTCTTCTTCTTCTTCTTCTTCTTCTTCTTCTTCTTCTTCTATGCGCTGTGTCCGGTGAGAAGACACATCTTTGTCTTACTCTTCTTTCTATCTTTTTATATCTAGTGAATTTCTCTTGTAGACTTGCCTGCTTTTGAGAGGGCAATAATAGATTCCTTAAGTGGTTCTGATGCGTGTTTGTACCCTTTCATCTGGTTAGTGACTTGAGTGGCTATTTCAGGTTGTTTTACTGTATGAGGCTTTCTGGAATATTCTGGAATACTCTAGATTTAATTTAAGATGTTCTAGAATTCTCTAGAATATTATTCTGAGTGTATTGTAAAATAGCTTTCAATATTTTTCAAAAGTTCTTTAAATTTACCAATTTAATCATTAGAATGCGATATCTGAGTCACTTTTTTTGCAACACTTTTTTTCCTGAATCTCATTTATATCCAAATTTATAATTATCAATAGAATACCTTAGGGTGAATAAACTTTTTTCCTAGGTGGTCGGAAGGGGTCTTTACATTAGTATGATTAAAAATTATTTTAACCCCCAAAGCAATAGAAAAAAAAATATTTTTAGTAAAAAATATCAGGTGAGTCACTTTTATCGAACAGCACTGTACTTGAAAATTAGTATTCTAAATTCTTTATCGACCAATGATTCTGTTTTAATATTTATTTTAACATAGAGTGGTACAAAGCCAAATAACTGTAGGAAGACAGTATTGCTCCAAATGAGCATCAGAAATAGAAACAGCAGACTAGATATGACTGCAATATGCAATGCATGGACAAATGATATAAATGTACAACGGTGGATTCCGAGTAAAATTTTCTAATACGAAACAATGGCCGTAATTTCCTAGAGCTTGATTCAATATAATCACTCCATTTTGTATCAGTGGAAACCGAGAAACCAAGTAAGTACAATGAGTTGCCCTTCTTTCAGCATGGCTCGTAACACCAGCTATGTTGTTGAAAGACAAAAATGATTCTCTATGTGTTAACTCTTTTACTTTACGGTTGTGATTATCTTAATCCCAAGTTAAGGAAAGACCATTTCCGTTTAAAATTTGATTTTTTTCTAATCCTCTTTTAAACCACTAACATGCATTAACTATTTTATGAAAATACGCTATACAATATACGTATACTGTCGCTATACAATCTCATTCCCACAAAAAAAAAATGTATAAAACTTTGCATGACCTTTACTCTGTTACCTTATTTTTTGAACCAACTCGAGATAAAATTTATCTCCGGATGGGTTCCGACAACGAACCAAACCCCTATTTTGCAAGGACAAGCCGGGTGTCGTCTGCGATCCTACGATAACAATGAGGACCCACTGCAGAGTTAGGTAGAGGATCGCTCTTGTCGACCAGCAGGAGAGAAAAGAGACCAGCTGCTTGCCTAGGCCATAAACATTCGTGCCTGTTAGAAATTTGCCTAATTGTACTCTCGTGTTGTCTACGCTTGCCTGCACCATTATTCGCTGGACGTCTCGCTTTCTCTGTCTCTGCCTTCAGTTCAACGTCCATCTATCCAGCCATCCGTTACTTGTCAATTCGTGTTCATTTGTTTGTACGTTCATCGGCTTGTTTGTTGGCGTTGTCGTTGTTATAGAATTATGGAGGGGGAACATGAATACTCTCTTCTACTCATTTATTTTCATTTCGTTTTTGCGTTACGAGTTTGTGATATATATATATATATATATATATATATATATATATATATATATATATATATATATATATATCGATTTAGGGCACCTCGAGGCTGTGTAATGGTTAGCAAGCTTGTCTCGCTAGAACAATTACGACTGATTAGTGAGTTCGATTCTCACTGGGTGCCCCCTACTTTCGGCCTTGTGCCACACCAATGCTATGCTTGGAAAATCGCTATATATATATATATATATATTAGGTCTATGAAAATCAATAAAATTATATATAATTAGACCTGTGGACGCAATAGAAGAAAGTTGAGAAATATGTTTAAAATCGAAATTTTCGAACCCACTTCTGTCCTTTTTCTTACAATGATGTTCACACTTTACAAGGCCCCAGTGCCACTTGAGTTAGAGGCTTACAGAGTACTAGGTACAGTTTGTGCGGATACGTGGGTAAGATAACTTTTAGGCCTAAACTAGAAAAGATTAAGATTGTGGTGCTAAGGAAAGCATCCCCTTGAGAGTCAGTGGCACAAAGAAGCGGTTCCTGGGAAGAAGCTGCCTGAGTTGAACATACATCTCACAATTGGAATACGAATGGAATTTGGGTGGTTCGATGTTCTTTTTCGTATTTTTCCATCTACCTATAATATTTTTCATTCAGTTAGAAACATACATGGACTAACTTCCTCTCCTTATCTCCCTTACCTCTATCTGCCTCTCTCTCTCTCTTTCTTTGTATCTTTCTCATTCTCTCTCATTCTATCTCTCTCTCTCTCTCTCTGTATATATCGAATTCTCTCGCTTTCTCTCTCTCTTTGTAACTTTTCCTTTTTCTCTCTCTTTCCCCCTCTCTCCCTCTCTTCGTGTCTTTCTCATTCTCTCTCTTTCTCTCTATCTCCCTTTCTCATTCTCTATCTTTCTCTCTGTATCTTTCTCATTCTTTCTCTTTCCCTCTCTCTTTTTATCTTTCTCATCCTCTCTCTCTCTCTCTTTATATCTGTCCCATTCTTCCTCTCTCTCTTTTTATCTTTCTCATTCTCTTTCTCTTTGTATCTTTCTCATTCTCCCTCTCTCTCTCTCTCTCTCTTTGAATCTTTCTCATTCTCCCTCTCTCTTTGTTTCTTTCTCATTCTTTCTCTTTCTCTTTGTATCTTTCTCATTCTCTCTGTATCTATCTTTCTCATTCTCTCTCTCTCTCTCTCTCTCTCTATATATATATATATATATATATATATATATATATATAATAACATCTATTAATGTACGTAAAATTATATAATTTAACGTATTTATCAGTTTTTTTTTCTTGCATTCTCGCTTGTGGAACTCTCTTCTGTCTTCTCACTTTCCAATCAACTTTGATCTACAAAATTTAAATGCAATGCCAATTATTATCTCCTGTTTTTTATTGTTCTCTCTGCTTAGTAATGCTTTCCTTTTTTCTCATA
Source organism: Acanthosepion lycidas (assembly GCA_963932145.1). Classification (NCBI taxonomy): domain Eukaryota; kingdom Metazoa; phylum Mollusca; class Cephalopoda; order Sepiida; family Sepiidae; genus Acanthosepion; species Acanthosepion lycidas. The sequence goes on along the minus strand of OZ010572.1, from coordinate 114,927,546 downwards.
TTCTTCTCTCTCACTCAGTAACGCCCTTGTTTCTTAATGGCTTTTTTGCATTAATTGACAAAAATATGTCAATTTGAGCAGAATTTTGTCAATAAGAGTGCTCAATTGATATCTAGACCAATAATTTCTTAATTGTCCTAGGCTTATTCCACAATATTTTATTTTTAAGGAATGGTTGGCCTTGCTCTTATACTCTCTATTCCAATAATAATGTACATAGACTCTAGCGAATATCGGTTTATGGCATTTTTTAAGCATTTCACGCCAAGCAAGGCGAGAAGCCACTAGCACACAAGGGGTTACAGAGAGTTGGAGCGAAAGCAAAGAGAAGTGATAGAGGAAAAAATGAAGAGAAGGATAGGGAATAGATCAAGCCATCTGGAGACGTCGACTGACATTACATTTGAATTGTTGGAGATTATAGCTATAGGAAAACAAAGAATGGGGAGGGAGTTCCACAGGCGAGACGTGCGAGACATGAAGCTACTGAAGTAGATGAGACGGCTAGATTTAACAATTTCGACACTGAAAGTGTCAGAGCGAGATGCCAGCCTAGTTGAACGCTTAAATTCATGAAGTCTGGGAACCAGCGAAAGCAGCTCATCGGAGCAGTTACCGTGAAAGTATTTGTAAAAAAAAAGACACAGGGAGGCAACGGCTCGTCTGTGAGAGAACGACTTCAGACGAGATGCCAGACCAGGGCCAATTACATTTCATATCCGTCTTTGAATTTTATCAAGGACCTTGAGACAAACAGAAGGGCCTCCAGACCATATATGGCAGCAATACTTCATGCAAGGGCTAATGGTTGATTTGCAGATTTGAAGGATCGACTCCGGCGAGAAAAATTTCCTGGCGCGGCACAGGGCGCCAACTTTCCTTGCGGTGGACGAAGCTATTGACTCAATGTATTTGTTCCATCTCAGGTCAGCAAACAATGTGAGACCGTGCAGTCGCAAAGAGGTGCTCTCGTAGAGTTGAGCGTCAGACATTCTAATGGGAGGCAAGGATGGTTCTCTGTGGTGAGTAATAATTTTGTTTTTTAAGCATTAAAGTTAACTAGCCAATTCCTGCCCCAGTCCACAGCCAATTAGAGGCCCTTTTCGAGATAAACGGCCCGGTTAGTAAGTTATGAATTTAGAGCCCTGGGCATTAACTAGTTATGGGTTAACCCAATAATTAATGGGGTTTTATAAGCCTATAATTAATGGGGTTTTTTATACGCCTATAATTAATGGTTTTTTTTTATAAACCTATAATTAATGGGGTTTTTTATAAGCCTATAATTAATGGGGTTTTTTATAAGCGTATAATTAATGTTTTTTTTTATAAGCCTATAATTAATACCAGATATTGATATACCTATAATGAATATTAGATTTTTTAACATTGCAAACCGCTTCTAATAAAAGGATGGGAAGGAAAACTCCATCAATACTGAAAAGAACCATCGAGATATTAACATGGCATACCACTTCTAGCAGAATGTGAGAAAGGAAACACTCATCAATACTGGAAAGAACCATCAAGATATTAACGTTCCAAACCACCTGTGACAGATATTTAGGAAGAAAACCCCCATCAGTACTGGAAAGAAGCCTCAAGATATTAACATTGCAAACCACTTCTAACAGAATGTTAGCAAGGAAACCTCAAATCAATACTGGAAAAAAGCAATAACGGCTACTAGACTTTCCTAAAAATGTGTTTAAAGAGAAATATTTTATAAATTTCAACAGAAAGTAGTTCTGAATGCTTGGTCAATGAATGCCAAATGTTTCATCGTAGGGAAATGGCTAATATTACTATTACTATACACTCTACAAAGTGTTCCAAGGAGTAGGACTTACAATAAGCCTTTCCAAAACAGAAAGATGATCTGGAATTTGAATGAATTCAGAGATGACACATAACTTGCACCCATCATTAAAATTCAAAATGTGCAACTAATAAATACTAAACACTACAAATACGTCGGTGTTTGGATCAGTTCTAACAAATTCAGCATAGGAGGATAAGAAAATTGAACATGGAATACGCTAGATTAAGGGTAGTTTTACACAATACCCCAAGTTGTTACAACACCAATATATTAACCGAAGAACCCTCGTCGTGTTCTTGAATATCCTTGTCAGAGCAAGACTTTCAAATGGATGGTGTGAATGGCGTCCTACTCGTTCAGAAATGTCTAAACTATCAGCTATTCGCTTCAAGCAAATGAACCCTTCAGATCTTAAAGAAGGCGATCCGTCATCATAGACTGGCGCTACATAATCGCAAAGAACAAATAACAAATATCGCTTAATAAAATTGATAGCACATATAACTAGAAGAGAAAATAATTATTTATTTATACTGCTGTTTAGAAGTCCCAAAAGTCACGCAAGGTAAAGGATTACTGAATGACGTTGTTATACGAGGAGAAGTCAAAAAGTATCCGCCATGACATACCTTTAGGTTTGTCACAATGTCTTCTGCTCAGTAGGTTCTATTGTAGTCACATGATCAAAGTTTGAGCCTTATCGCGCTAGTTGTATTGATGATGTTACAGTGTAAATATGGTCGCTCCGCAGTGCACCAAGGAGCAACAAAGAGCAGCGATCCGAATCTGCAAAGAACTGAACAATCAAAAGTGTGGGACTCACCTTTGCAAGGAGGTTCCAAACTAGCGTCCAGTTGGTTGACAAAAATAAACAGGGTTGTAGCTCAATACATTTCCATCTCTTGAATAGTCACAGTATGCTGGATATTTATTGAGCACAATATCCACACTGTAATCATCAGCCAATCAGAACATACAAAATAGCCTTACCCGGGAAACAGAATGGAATTTCCCAGGCTGTTATATAAACCACTCACCAGATAACTTGGTCAGTCAGGCTCAACTTCTATTATAGTCGAGTGCTGTCTGTTGCTATTACCAAATTCTACATAGCGGTGCGAACCTTGATGGAATCTGAGGATTGGTAAAATTACCTCATCGAAGCAGGAATCTCGGCCTAATCAGCCAAGAACTATGCTGCAACATTTACAAGGGAAAAGCTGACAAAGGAGAACTTGCAAATAATGGATCTAGCTATGCTGAGAAAGTTGGGAGTCAAGGAAACGGGTTAAGTCTTATCTATCCTTAAGTAATCTCATAAATAATAATTCGCTGGTTGACCATTACCATCTCTCGAACTTGCTGAATCTTCTCATCAGTGGTGAAGGCTGATGTACAAAGAAGAGCTGTCCTTGATTGTACCTCAGGCTTTTCTGACCACTTTTAAACTTCTTGATCCATTCATACATATTTCTATGTGGTAGTACACTGTCATCTTATTGTTTTAAAAGCCCCCGATGAATTTCTGCCTCTGACACACGCCTTCCGACTAGAGAAATCGGATCACTGGTCTTTGTTCCTCCTTGGGGAACACTGCTAGCAGAGCGGTCATGTTTACACTATAACTGTGGCAAGAAAACTGGCGTAATCAAACTCAAACTTTGATCAGGTGACTACAATAGTACGAACTATAAGCACACAAGGGAAGAAGGCAATGTGGCAAACTTAAATATATGTTATGGCGATTTTATTTACTTACCTACGTATATAGATAGTAGTTGATTGCAGACTTAAAGCGGTTAAGATTTTAGGTATCGACGAGGCATTGTCAAGGAAGTGAGTTCCACAAAGTGACGGTTCTTGGGGAGAAGATGCTCGAATAGAACTTCCTTCTTACTAATGGAATGTCAAGGGAATCGGGATGATTTGATTCTGTATACTTGGAATGGCGGATCCTAGCTCCAGCAGTCTGAATTGGTGGAACAAAGGAATGTATCTCGCCAGAGAAATTTCCATGAAAATAGCGAGAGTGTAATAACAGATTAGCACCGTTTCGTCTGTGGGAAAGGGGTCGTAAGGTGGAAGATAATTCATAGCCAGCAGAGGTACCTTGATGCTTTTGAACTCTATCAAAGTTGGAATGTGTGTATTTAGCAGGTTCAGTCTAATTATGGCCGCAACATTCCATTTTTGATCTGACATAATCGAGCTGCTAACTGTCCACACTATCTTCGAAAGGTTAGAAAAGAAACCACAATCACTACTACAAAGAACCATGAGCTAATGTACTGGATGAACCTATTTTCCTGAGTAAGATTTTACAAACTTATTTTATTTAACCTATTTTCCTGAGTAAGATTTTACAAATTTCACCTGACTCTAACGCCTGCTGTTCGGATAATGAACTTAATGCTCTAATAAAGAATACCTTTGACCTTCAAAACTTGAATAGCATGATATGTCACTGAGCTGAACGAATAGCGGAGATTGAGCAATATCCTACCATACATTCATTACAAACTGTTTCTTTTTTTTCTTTTCTTTGTTACATTATTTCACCCCAAGCAAGGCGTTAATGCCACTATGACGCAAGGGCTTACTGGGAGTGAACGAGAATGAGAAAACAATAAAAGAACAGCTTTCCGGTAGATAGAAGATAGCGATTGACGTTGAATTTAATTTTTGTAGATTGTTGGTGACAGGGAAGCAAGAAATCAGAAGAGATTTCCACGGGAGAGAACTGCGGGGAGAGAATTGCGTGAGAAGAAACTATTAGAATAGAACTTGCGGTTACATCTACCTATTTCAGCCGTCAAATTGATTAAATCTAGTTGCCAGTCATACACTAAAATGGATAGCACATATAACTAGAAGGCAAAAATAATTATATAATGAACATGTCTTGAGCGTAAACAAAATGTTAGGAAGAAAACTCCAATCAGTACTGGAAAGAGCTATAACATTTAATGGACTTATATCTATTTTCATGAAAAAAAACTGTTTTAAGGAAAAGAATTTTCAATGATGCCGAAAATTTCTTTGAACGAATCCCATCATTATCATTAATAACATCATATAATCAATACTGTATTTTTATTATAATTTTTAATAAGTAACAGATATTAAGATGATCAATAATACATTGAATATAGCAACACGAATATTATCACTTTAACATATAAACGTAATATTTAATAAAAGTCTACAATTTGTTTATGCTTAGAATATTGCTGTCACATATAGTTCGGGGCCCTGTTATTTACCTTCAGCTATTTTTATAAAATCCAAAGAAGAAATTAGCAATATTATTGTTTCTAATATGGTGGCTCGGCTTCAGTCACTTTCCTACCGCCGTAAGATTTCCTATCTGTGTCTTTTCTATAAGTACTTTCATGGTAATTGTTCGGATGACTTTGTTATGATACCAAGACATTTTGAATTTAAGCGCAACACTAGAGTAGCGTCGAGTTCTCATCAATTTACGGTTGAGCTGACAAGATGTAACCGTAAATTCTACGCTAACAGTTCCTTTTCTTACACTTCTCATTTGAGGGGAAGTCGAAAAGTATGATTTCCAGCCACCCTTAATCTGTAAAAATTTAACTGCAATCTCAATCGCTGTCTTCCTGATAACTCTATCTTCTTCCTGCTTATTACCATTTCTTCGACACACTTCGACATCTTTTGTCGTAGTAGCTTTGCTGTTTTGCATGGAGTGATATCGCTTAAAAAACAAGTTGCCAATAATGAAAAACCATAAAAAGGAAAAAACTACTATGTAGTAAAAATAGTATTTCTTAACGAAGTCGATCTTCTGCAACTTCGACACTGAAAGCTGTATTGGATTTTGTCAAAATAATAAGTAAATAAAATAACAATTTGCATTTGATAGACTAAAAAGAACGTTAATCGTGTATTAATCTAATGCCATTTGCAAGTCCTGATTGGTACAAAATATTGAACTAGGGATGTACTCGTCACCAGCCGAAAGATTTAACCAGGGAGACATCGCCCGGGTGACTGATGAGCTGGCGTGAGAGAAATGGAATAAAGTCGGAAGTAATGAGGGTGAGTGTCACCAATATGGCGGAGGTGATCGTCCGCATCCCACCCTCTGACCTCGATTCCCCTCCCACCTTAACGCCTGCCCACCGCAGTACAGACGTCTGCAAAAAATGTCAGTGAAATGAACCGAATTAATTGCCCCATAAAGTAATGGACTGCACAAAGGACACAAAAACAATAGACACGCAAGGCACACACCTACAGCTAAGTTGTGTGAGTGCAGTAATAGATAGATAGATAGATAGATAGATAGATAGATAGATAGATAAGGAAGAAACTTAGATAGATAGATAGATAGATAGATAGATAGATAGATAGATAGATAGATAGATAGATAGGGAACAGACTGCGATAGATAGATAGATAGATAGATAGATAGATAGATAGATAGATAGATAGATAGATAGATAGATAGGGAACAGACTGCGATAGATAGATAGATAGATAGATAGATAGATAGATAGATAGATAGATAGATAGATAGATAGATAGATAGATAGGGAACAGACTGCGATAGATAGATAGATAGATAGATAGATAGATAGATAGATAGATAGATAGATAGATAGATAGATAGATAGATTTAGACAGAGAGATAAATAATGTTTCGTTGTTCTTCAAACAAACCTGCATATATATATATATATATATATATATATATATATATATATATAGGTAGCCTGACGATTGCGTCTAGCATGAAACAGACTGTCGCCTCTAAGTGTTGACTTCTATGTTCAATTTTAAATTTACACACGCTCTATCTCTGATATTGACTACTTTATTCCATAAATATAGCACATCTTAAGACTATATATATATATATATATATATATTAGGTTGGTGCAAAAATAATAGCGTTTTTTTACTTATTTTAACGTCAAAAAACGATATTATTTTTGCACCAACCTAATATATATATATATATATATATATATATATATATATATATTAGTTTTTTCATCCATCAAATGTCATGAATTTGAATATCGAGAAAAGAAAACTTCGATATGTTTCTTTTTCATTATAATTTTTATGTAGAAAATTGTATAAATTTAATTAATTTGTTGTCCGCTCTGATAACACCATTTTCAAATCATTTACAAACATAAATGAAACACGACACAGAATCTCCTGTTAGGTCGTGGCTATTATTCAGCTCAGGACCAAGATATGTGACCATTATCACTTCCGCAGCATTTTGTTGGCTTTCCAAACTTGTTTTCCTGAGCATGAATCTCACCTGTATGACCAAGGTCACCGTCTAATGGTCAATATGTATTTTAACGTTTTTATATATATGCAAATCGTGGCACACATACCGTCACCATTTTCGAATTCTTGAACAATTCCTCTTCTCCAAAGCATTCCCTGACTACACAAATGACATAAGGTGCTTCTATGTCGAAATTTGGAAGCATTCACAGTCAACGGACATGAAAACCGTGCTTGTCGATTGACAACTCCAGTGAGGTTGACTACGTCATCCGTATGCTTAAAAAAAAAGACTTCCACGACGTCTTTTTTCTAAGAATTGGAGTCAAATGCCGTTGGTGGGGTCAATAAAAGCGATAGAGGAATTACATCAGGAATTTCATGAAGATAAGCACTATCTTTACCAACCAATTAGAAAAGCTAGTTGAGGATGTACAGCGTGGTGTAACAGTTCCGAATGAGAAATCGGAGATCCTAGTTCAAATTCCAGTCTGCTTTGTTACTTTCACTTACGCGAAAATACCCTTAGAAAAGCTATGAATCCATCTCTTCTCCTTGAGTTGAATAACAGGACAAACTGAGTCCTATAGTATTGGTTGGCCACCGGTCTACCGCAGAAAAGAAACGACAACCTACAGCGGGAAAATTTTCTGTCTAGTCAGCCATGAACCGAAAAAAGACAATCACGCAGACGTGTATCACGAATGATATTTAACTGACTGAGTTGATGATCGGGTCAGTTGGCGACTTGTCTGTATAGACGCTGTTGAAAACAACAGAAGCAAAGATGGTGCAACAGACAGAGGAACACCGCCGAAGACGTCACTTCTTCTCCTGACAAGTTGAAGAAGCTCATCTTAGATGTCCTACTTCCAGACAGGGCTGCCGTTCCTGTATTTGTCTAATCAACCAAACGAAAATATTTCCACTATTACGTGAAGCAGATGACGTTCTACAACAATTAATACGACTAGGATATATTAAAAAAAATGTAATATTATTTAGATAAAACATATAATTTAATTGTTGATCATATGTAACAGTTTCTAAATAATATTTTATTTATTATATACATTATATTTATTATTTATTATTACATTTATTATTTATTATTACATTTATTATTTATTATTACATTTATCATTTATTATATACATTATATTTATTATTTATTATTACATTTATTATTTATTATTACATTTATTATTTATTATTACATTTATCATTTATTATATACATTATATTTATTATTTATTATTACATTTATTATTTATTATTACATTTATTATTTATTATTACATTTATCATTTATTATTTCTTATTACATTTATTATTTATTATGACATTTATTATTTCTTATTACATTTATTATTTATTATTACATTTATCATTTATTATATACATTATATTTATTATTTATTATTACATTTATTATTTATTATTACATTTATTATTTATTATGACATTTATTATTTCTTATTACATTTATTATTTATTATTACATTTATTATTTATTATATACATTATATTTATTATTTATTATTACATTTATTATCTATTATTACATTTATTATTTATTATTACATTTATTATTTATTATTACATTTATCATTTATTATATACATTATATTTATTATTTATTATTACATTTATTATTTATTATTACATTTATTATTTATTATTACATTTATCATTTATTATATACATTATATTTATTATTTATTATTACATTTATTATTTATTATTACATTTATTATTTATTATTCCATTTATCATTTATTATATACATTATATTTATTATTTATTATTACATTTATTATTTATTATTACATTTATTATTTATTATATACATTATATTTATTATTTATTATTACATTTATTATCTATTATTACATTTATTATTTATTATTACATTTATTATTTAATATTACATTTATTATTTATTATTACATTTATCATTTATTATATACATTATATTTATTATTTATTATTACATTTATTATTTATTATTACATTTATCATTTATTATATACATTATATTTATTATTTATTATTACATTTATTATTTATTATTACATTTATTATTTAATATTACATTTATTATTACATTTATTATTTATTATTACATTTATAATTTATTATATACATTATATTTATTATTTATTATTAGATTTATTATTTATTATTACATTTATTATTTAATATTACATTTATTATTTATTATTACATTTATTATTTATTATTACATTTATCATTTATTATTATATTTATCATTTATTATATACATTATATTTATTATTTATTATTAGATTTATTATTTATTATTACATTTATTATTTAATATTACATTTATTATTTATTATTACATTTATTATTTATTATTACATTTATCATTTATTATTATATTTATCATTTATTATATACATTATATTTATTATTTATTATTACATTTATTATTTATTATTACATTTATTATTTATTATTACATTTATTATATACATTCGAATTAATGTCCGCATCTTTGTTATTATATTATCAGGAATGATATCGCAAACAAAACTTTTATACGCTGCATCCTAACATTTTTGGAACGTTACTTTTCAAATTGAAATATACTTGTATAGTATAAATGGTGTCGTAAAAAAGCTATTATATATATATATATGATAGAAAATATATATCAAAATAATAGTAGCCAAAAAAGCTGCGCAATATACCAGGTGTAACAGCAAAATTGTCTAAATGGTGTAACAGCAAAATTATCCACCTCACAAAATGTTTAATATGTAAAAAAAACATTTAACTGAGTTTCTTTTTTTCCAGATTTTCAGATAAGACGTTTAGCCAACTTGACACTATTTGTCGTATGAAAAACAATTTGAGTTATTCAGTTGGAAAGAGATGAGGCTAATATCGTTTTTTGTGAGCCCCACTGTCATCTCAATTGAGCAGTGGTGAGTAGAAAAATCTTTCAGGCCTTTAGAAATTAATGTCCTCGTCTTTGTTATCATTATCACCACTTTTGGTCCGTGATGGCTTCTAGACTATTCCAGGTGCCTATCAATCGTATGGGACAATATCTAAGTGGATTAGAGAGTTGGTTCTTGAATTTGCTGACATACTAATTGTAAGTTCAATCCCTGATCCAGCACACAGAGTAAGGGGAAACAGGGTAACTGAGCTATATTTAAAAAAAACAAAACGAGATATCACTAAACATAGTAGAACGAGAATAATGTACTCACGTATATTATACAACATGGCACAACAAACGAAATATTGTGCTGATAACCACAAAGCTCCCGATGTTAGTTTAAATATAATTAATGACAATTTCTCACACTAGAAATTCAGACATGATTCTTTTTATAGTTGGTTTCCTTTTTTTTATTATTTTTTTTAATTTTTTTTTCTAGGTGAAAGGATACATTTTGTCTGGAAAGTATCCAGCCGGTTACGCGGGTTTCATGTAATTTTACAATCAATAAAAGGAAATGTTACTACGCATGCGTGAACAGAAGCTCTGCTGTGGAGTTATTTAGTCGGCAGTGAGAAAACATAGAGTGACATTGTGTCTTGCTTGAAACTTGAAACCTGAAAAAAGAAACTATTCAAGTGAGCCAGACTTTGGGGGATTAATCAATGAAGCAATCCAAGATGAAATGTTGGTACCAGTGCTTCAAACATGTCCGAGAATCTGTTCTGGATGGTTATCAACAAACTATAGGATCCCAAAATGTCGAAGGCGTTCGGGCTGCAATCAAAAAGATGGACGATTGACGGTGTGAAAATTCGATCTGGAAAAAGTATCCAGCGATTTTAAATATCCCAACTATCCATACATCACATTTCGTGAATGGCTTTCTAGGGGTAGAATGAGAGGGTGGTGCAAAATATTACATTATCTAGGTCTGTCAGACTAATTCACTGCACCCATATTTGGTTCCCTGCGACATCTGATGAAAATCGCCGCTGAGTTGGAAGAAACATCATGAAGCAATTAATGGTGATTCCGAATGAGGACATTGTTGACTGCTTTTAAAAGAAGCAGAGGACCTGGGATACAAAGGGGAGTTCTTGGACGGGGAATTCGTGCGCCGTTTCCCTAAATAGGATACTTTTTTTTCCATACTATTAATTAATATAATTTTGAGGGACCACATTACAAGCTGAAATATGGCTGTATATATACGTCGTCTATAAAATATTGACAAAGGCAAATGAATATTAAGCGTCGGGGGTTTCAGTAGATGTTGGAGCCGGGCCTTGCGGCTGCTGATTTAAATACAGGCATGGTTTTAGTGATCATATTTATTGTACATAAAATATAAATGTGTCACAAGGCCAAAAAGGGGAAAGGGGAAAAGGACGGTCTTCTTCTGTCTTAACGTTAAACTTAGCTAACCACAGACACTGACCCAAACATACAAACAATATTTCTTACACCAAAACAACGTATTCTTACCCCATCGACTATAATGCCTCAGAAACTCCATGAAGTTCTAACTAGTCCCCATTCATTGTCTGTTGGGGGAGGGGAATATAATAAGAATTTTAAAAAATCTAACAATCCCAATGAGTATTTAAAATATGTGTACAAAGACTATATACAAGAAACTAAACAAAATAGTGTTAGTAAGAAAAAAAAACACAGATCTAAATATGGCCGAAATCAATGCTGGACTTTAAAACTATAAAACATGCTTCTTGCTGGTGACTGAGAATTTGAAGCTTTTTCTTTTATTTTTACTTTTATTTAATTAATTTATATTTGCAATTAATGTTATTCTTAAATACACTATCATAAAATCACAAAATCTAAGATTAAATGATTTATTCAGTTTGCTATCAAGGATTTTACATGTATTTCAAATTTGATAGATATATTTCAGTGTCTTCGTTTGTGACGTCATCATAACACACAGAAAGCAAACACCGGGTTTATAAAATAATTTAAAATGAATAACATTCACAGTTTTCCCTAATCATGATAATGGCCAAAAATCTGCTCAGAATCCTTCGATAACAAACCTTTGGGCGGTATTTGCATTCATTAAATCTACACATACATTCTCTTTACAAAAACAGGAAAACAAAACTTAATAAAAATGTTTTCTAAAAAAGCATCGCTTGTCTTACGTCAAAGTTGTATTACGTACGTTTTATGCAGTAATGTAGCTCACCTAACGCTCAACCGTTTTTTAATTCCGAGTGTTTTCTCTGAGACTGGCTACCAAACATTGTATCAAACTCCCTGTGGGTAGATAAGATAGATTCTTTTTTTTTTTTTTTCAAATTTTAAATTCGTGCAAGCGAACACAACGACCTCGGCTGGAATACAAATTTTATTAAAATCTGCCCAGGTCTACCTTTTAAAATTTTATTGAACTTTTCAGTTTTAAGCTGTTAATCATGCAAATGAATATTTTAAATAAATTTTGCAATGTTCATTAATTTATTCTTTTTTTATTCGAGTATTTTTGGCCGTTTCGGTCATTATCAAGAATATTTTTATACGTTACATCTTAACATTTGTGGAACGTTGCATTTCAGATTGAAACATACCAGTATAGTCTAATTAATATTGTAAAAAACCTATTGTATATCTATCTTTATATATATATATATATATATATATATATATATATATATGTGTGTGTGTGTGTGATAGAAATTATATATCAAAATAATAAGAGCCTAAATGTCTGCAACATAGACCGGGTGTAACAGCAAAATTGTGTAACAGCATAATTATCCATCCCACAAAATTTTTAATATCTAAAAAAAACACTAAACTAATTAAATTTCATTTTTTCAGGTTTCCAGATAAGACGTTTAGCCATCTTGACACCATATGTCGTAAGAATCAATGAAAAACCCTTTGAGTTATTCAGCTGGAAAGAAAAGAGGTGAAAATCGTTTTGTGAGAGCTCGACTGTCTTCTCAACTGAGCAGTGGTGAGTGGAAAAATTTTCCAGGACTTCAGTAATTGTACCAACATTCTCTGGCTTCCATCTTCAAAGTCCTTCCAAGAACCATCAAAAGAACAGTGAATAAGTTTTTTAAAAAGTGGGAACTAGAGAGGAAACTAGAGAGGAAACTTGGATCAGGAGGTCACAACAGGATGGAGAACCATAATTCCAAGTTACACAGATAAATTAGAAAATATCCAGCTCAATTCATAAGATATTTGGCACGTGAGAGAGGAGCTTCAGCTATGACGGTCCAAAGAGCAGTGAAAAAAAAACCCTTGAAAATGAAATCCTACGTGAAACTTGTGATACACTTTCTTACCCAAGGACAGAAAATAAGAACGTTAGAGAGGGTGAAGATCATCTGGAATAAATTGGAAAATGATCCTGGAATAATATATATATATATATATATATATATATATGAACTTTATGTCAATACTGGACGAGTTTCCGATCCTTATTATTTAATGATGAAAATG
>OZ010572.1:114896490-114911490 GCA_963932145.1 Acanthosepion lycidas | reverse complement strand
TGCAACAATCTTTCTTTTATACTTGCTTCATTGAATGTGACGTACAAGGTAAATTTTATTATTTTTTTTATTTAGTTTTTCTAATACCTTACATAGTCTGTGTCAGCGTGAAAAGAAAACTAGCAGAATATTGAAAAACTGAATTAAAAAAAACTCATAAATTTTCCTTGTAAGTTATATTCAGTAAAAAACTCGCATATACACCTAAACACAGATACACACACACACACACACACACACACATATATATATATATATATATATATATATATATATATATATATATATAGATAGATAGATAGATAGATAGATAGATAGATATTGAAAAGAATTAAGTCCGACAATTATCAAATATATTTTCTATTTATACGGAGAATGCATATTTTCTATGAAATTTCTCGAACATTCAGGCCGGTAAATGTAATTAATAGTGTTTAATTAAAAAGAGGGCATTTACTTAAATAAATTGTATCTTTCAAAATAACGTATAAACTGTATATATAATCGGCTTGGCTATATACAGATTAACAATTTTTTTGTGTGTCTCTGTATGCTTGCGTGTGTGCATAGAGTTACTGGCACATTATCTGAATACGATTATGTGCAGGGTTTTAGACGAATACATTGTTTATAAGAAATGAGAACGAATTTAAGTTTTAAATTTGATGTATCGTCATTTGCACAGGTTTTTAAAAGTGGGCCGAAAAGAGAATTTTTCAACAGTCACCAAGACAGAGAGATCGACAGATGGTATCCTCAAAATTAAGCAAAATTTTACCATTATGTAAATTCCACAATTGTTATTAATCGACCATTTTTTATCTTGTGTCGCACTAAGCTTAGTAGTGGATCTACATTTTTGGATCCTAAAGAATGTTTATGAGAAATCCTTTGCAACCCACAACAATAGGCCAACATCCAGCAAGATTCAAAAGTCCTTACAAAGACTCCGAAGCCCAAATGGCAGAAAACAGAGTGGATTCCTTGGAAATGGGCCACAAGGTGAGCTTCTTCGCGCTAGCAGCAAAATCTGGTTAACCACTGTTATTTCTGACTATGGGTTACCTGATCAATTCTAGAGGTAGGTTATTGAAGGCGAATCGTTAGGACAAGGAGGTGATTTCTGATGTCAAAATGAAACGATATAATTACAATCTGAATTGCGAGCTTAAGAACTGATCAATAGATACTATCAAGGCGTGCACCAACGAAGAATTCGAACATTAAAGGATATGAATAGATTCTTGCAAGCTTAGTAGCCCTATTCAGCTGTGGGCTGAGGTAATTCTCGAAGTATATTTTGGAATTTGACCAAATACGAGGTTATTTTGAGACCATGAAATAAGCACTGGAGAATATTCTGAAGTGAGTATTAAGTACATCAACCCAGGTTGTTTTTTCTAATGTGGGGTGTCCATACGCGTACATATGGGCTCAAGACAAAAATTTCCCAGTCCCCACAGCCACTATTACGCTGGCGTCAATATTACAATATTAGTGCAATGATGAAGATACTGCCACTGGACCAGGCGTCTTGTCTATTGTTAACTAGACGGAAGAGATGCAATCCCGGGCCTAAGGCTTATGATTTTATCACTAAAATAAGCCTATTTCAATAACAGATTTCCGTTTTTCTAATGTCCTTATTCTTTTTTGCTGAAAAAGTCAAGAAACTAAAAACAATAAGTTGCTTTCGATCTCGTCAGGGATAAGGAACTTCGAAGCCTATACTTAATTAGTCACAATATATTAAAGAGAGGTGTCAGTTTAAGCTGACACCGCGTAGATATTGGTTTGTAACTCCCAATTAAGCATCGAAACTCGCATTGGAGATATAAACCAAATTCTAAAAAATATGATCATTATTATGAACAAAAAATAAATTCAAAATCAAGAGCATTTTTTGATCAAAATTAAGGGAAGTTTTTTATCAAAATTAAGGGTAGTTTTTTGATCAAAATTAAGGGTAGTTTTTTGATCAAAATTAAGGGTAGTTTTTTGATCAAAATTAAAGGAAAATAAACACGGACCTGAGATATCTTAAGTTAAGATCCTGTCAATTCTTGGCGATCAGTTAATGGAATATGGTAAGTTGTATTTATTATGGCAGTTGCAGCACATATTCGTTGCCAAAAACGAACATAGAGTTTCTTTGTTTTTTGGTTGATTGCTTAGTATTTTTTACTGCTTATCAACCTCTTGCTGGTTATTTAAAGTCAGAAAGTATTTTTAGATTGTAAGAATTTTTTGAAAGTAATAATAATTTATTGATACAAGTCCTACTAAAAGACCCATAGTATGTGGATGTATATGCGCGTTGGTGAATAGGACGAACCCAAATGGAATTTCAACTCGGATCTATAATTTCCAATTCCGAGCCATTATCGATTACACCACCTGCACATTGAAGTTTGCATCACCTAATATTCCCAGGTTGCCATCCATCTAGGCGCTTAACCTATGTTTCAACGTGACATAGCCGTAAGCTTGCACATCTAGAGGGAAAATTACGCAAAACAGTTCTGATTTGGTTAACAGAAAGTTAGACATCTTTCATAATGATATTGCAAACCAACCTACGTTTAGGAAAACTATCCCTCAGGAAATGATCTTATCATTGGTTTGGAATACTTGAATGCATTCTGTTGACCAGTTTAACACCTTAAGATGCCATTTTAATGAGATCACGCTCCCAATGGCAAAAACTTACGGAAAGGTTAATTTAGCATTATCAGATTGTTTTTCTTATACAATTACAGGTTCTTTCAATAATGAAAACACGAATTCATTTCACCGCAGGTATTTTTTTTTTTTGTTGTCACGATTGTTAATAAACATGATAAGGATGCATTAATGGTAGTGCAAAAAGTGGAGTCGACGTCAAAAGTGGAGTCGGCGCCAAAAGTGGAGTCGGCCCCAAAAGTGGAGTCGGTGCCAAAGGTGAAGTCGTCGAGACCAGTTCAAATTTCGGACGAGTGTGTTGTGTTTCCTTTTGCATTATTGTTCCTAGAAAAAGAATGATTGTCTATTCGCCTTTAAACTAGGGGTCAAATAAAAAAAAATAGTTTGGTCACCGTAGGCTTGGTTGTCAGCCAGACTAAGGGGAGAGTAACTCTAAATTGTAAACCGTGAAAAAAATCAACGGGAAACAATTCCACTAAGTTTCTTATGTAGTCATAGCAGTAAAAAAAAAAAAAAAAAGAAAATTTGAGGAGAGTCGTGATCGCTTACACCCTTTAAAGACATATCATTTATTTTCAATAAAAGTTTGTTTTTTTTTCGTCTCTTTTATGTCTAAAGTATCGTAGACTGATAGAAATTCATATTAAACTCACATCAAAAACACCACAAACTTTTACCACCAAGTTAAACAATAAGGTAACTGTTCGTAATTTTATCCAGATTAAAAAAGGGCATGTTTTGTTTCATTCATTTTCTCAATTATGTTTGAATAGGTTTAATTTAGGCTTTAAAAACGTCATATATTTTAATGATTGAAACATTACTCGTGGATTTTTGCCTACAGTCTGAACATTTTAATGTCATCATTTGTTTTAGCTTTACAGGATATGACATCATTATAGATTCTCTGTTTTTTAAGTCTCTATTTTCTCTTTATCGGTCATCGACGTTTTTTCAATCTTATTGTCTACATCCGTATAAGATGTATATATCACAATGCAAACGAGGCCAACAACGCATCAATACTTAGTGTGGTACATGTGTATGCATGCGCCATGCTTTCTGCATTTGTTTTCAGATTGTGGATAACTATTTTGCAGCCGCTGTGCATGAGGCAGAGGCTGACGGATTAAAAAAAATACGCCATGAAAGGGTCACGGAGATGTTGTGTGAAATGGTGAGGGCAATCAAGAGAAACGAAGACGCGGGAAGGAAGTAAGATGTAAAAGACAAGAAGAACGATGTCGGCGTCCTACCAGCTTCGCGCAGCAATCCAATTGGGCAGGAAATGCGTTCCTAGTAAATCATGATTTACTCCATTATTGACACCCAACATTTCATCCACGGCAATAATTAGTGCGCCGGGATTCAATTGAAACTAGTGCGAAAAAACACCAGCAACACGCCATTACCGACAAGTGACTTCCTAGCATTTTTATCTTTGTTTTTTCTTTCCTTTTTCTTTCTTTGCTGCTTTTATACCTTTTTCTTTTCTTTTTTTATAATTTTTCCCTCGTTTTCTTTTCTACATGTATTCCTTTTTCTCTTCATTTATCTTCCCTTTGTTTTCTTTTCTATGTAAATTTGTTTTATATTCTATTCTTTCTTTCTTCTTTTCTTTCTTTCTTTCTTTCTTTCTTTCTTTCTTTCTTTCGTTCGTTCGTTCGTTCCTTCGTTCTTTCTTTTCCGTCTCTTTCTTTCTTTCTTATTCTTTTTTCTTTGTCTCTAATTTACCCTGTATCATTTGTCGTTCCTTTCACACTTTCTTTTATATGGACTGAGTTTTAATCTTTATTTTTTTGCTTTTTCATTTTCTTTTGTTTTCTCTTTTACAAACATCACCTTTCTCTTCTTTTCGTATAATTTCTATTTTCATTCTTTTTTTTTAATTCTTTGTTTTTTTCTTTCTTTCTTTCTCTTACTTTAAATTATGTTTCGTTCTATCTTTCTTTTATCTTATCTCACACTTCTTTCTTTCTACTAGGATGTTTCTTTCTTTCTCTCCTTTTCGATTTTTAATTCCTCCTTTTCTTAACTTGCTTTTCAGTCTTCCGTTTTGTCCTTTTTTCTTTTTCCTTACTTTCTCTTTTTCTGTTATTTCTTACTTTACTTTCTTTTCTTTTGTTCTCCTTTTTTTTATAAACTTCATCTGTCTCTCTGTTTCTCTGGCTTCATTTTTTCTTTCTTTCAGATTCTCCTTCAATACCATTCATGTTGCTTTTTCTTTTTATTTGTCTTCTTTTGCTTCTCTCCAGTAAAAAGTGATTTTTAAACATTTTCTTGCTTTCCTTCATTCGTTGGTTTCTGGTTTGTTATACTTTTTTTTTCATTTCTTATTCACTTTTACCATCTTTCTATTCTTTTTTTATTTTGATGATTTTTTATCATTGTTTTATAGACACTTGAAATCTCATTATGTTTAAATTTTTTTCTTTCTTTCGTTTTTACTTTCATGTTTCTCTTTTTTCAATCTTTCTCAGTCTAATAACTCCTCATTCTTCATCCTTTTTCATTCTTTGTCCTCGATAACTATATTGTCCTTTCTTTTTTTTCTGTCTTTCTTTCATTTTTACTTTTTTTTTCTTTGACTGATTTTCCTTCTTATTTATTTTTTGGTTTCAAATTCACATTTCTCTTCTCTCACTCTTTTTTCAGTCTAGTAATCTCTCTTCCTATTAATTTCCTTTTGTGTCCTCCATAATTCCATTCCTTCTCTTCTCGCCTTTTTCTTCCTTTTCTTTGCTGTTATCCCTTTTCATTATAGTGGTCTTATCTGTATCCTTTATTTTTCCTTTGCTTATTATTTCTTCATCTCTCTTTCGCCCAGCACCTTACCATTCTCATCGTCCTTTGTTAGCTTCTCATCTCTCTTTCTCTCTCTTATTTTTTCCTCAACTATCTTTCCCCTGTTAAGCGCCCTGGTTTCAACAGCTAACAAATTACCGCCAAACATTTTCAATAATTGTGGTTTGCAATCCCATCAAACCGAACAAAAATAATGAAGAAAACGGAAGCAGATTTAGCTCGTCTCAGTGCGCGTGCGCAGTGTGAAAGAAAAGAATTTGTGAACATGCTTCCGTTTAGGATATTGCGAGGACGTGTATGAAAGATATCACTTTGTTTTATAACTTCCTCACAACATCGCCGCCATTATCGCTGTCATCGTCGTCTTCTTTCCTCCCTCCTGTAGCCGCCTCCAACATCAATGTCATTAATATAATTAGTAATATATTTGGAAATATTTGTTTTTGTTCAAACTATTTTCATCCGTTTCTCGTTGTTTGTTTTTAATAATAATAATAATAATAATAATAATAATAATAATAATAATAATAATAATATATTTTAATTTCACTGTTAATGCAAAAAACAAATGTTATTGTTATTTTTCTTTTTGCTGCTGCTTTTTCCTTTCTTTTTTTTTTTTTTTTTTTGCTGAAATAAATTACCAGTATCTGATTTTTGAACATAATTCTAACATTGATTTTCTTCTTCTTCTTCTTCTTCTTCTTCTTCTTCTTCTTCTTCTTCTTCTTCTTCTTCTACTACTACTACTACTACTACTACTACTACTCCTTCTTCTTCTTCTTCTTCTTCTTCTTATTATTATTATTATTATTATTATTATTATTATTATTATTATTATTATTTTTATTTCCTTTGGTTTCTTGTGTATACTCATTTCTTTACGAGAGCTGTTTTGAAAAAAAAATGGCACATATTTTACATAAATAAAGCCCTTTGTAAGGTGTGGGCTTTACTTGTGAGTACAATTTTTTGTATTTCTTTAAGGCTTGGGTTACCAGGAACTTTTCCAAACAATCCGAGGGCTCCAACTACAACTGGAATTGTTAATGTTCTCATGTGAAACATTGTTTTAGATTTCGAGTTCAAGGTCCTTGTATTCTGATAGTTTTTTTTTTTTTTTTTTTGAAGATCTTCAAAGATACATTACAGTCTGCAGGGACTGCCGTGTCAATAAGAAGGCACATTTTGTCTTTGTGATCTTTAATCACGATGTCAGGGCGATTAGCTTTGGTTGTTACAAGTTCTATGTCTGTAACCGGGTCTGGGTGATGTTCATACCAATTATTATTATTATAATTAATATAATTTTATTATTATTATATGCTTTTGATTTATATTATTACAATTACTTATCTAATTATTATTGTTATTATTATTTGCTTTGATTTATATTTAGTACAATTACTTATCTAATTGTTATTATTATTATTATTATTATTATTTGCTTTTGATTTATATTAATTACTTATCTAATTATTATTATTATTATTATTATTATTATTATTATTATTATCTGGTACAATCCCTTATTGAGTCATTATCCAAGACTTGGGGTAAGACGAGGTAATTAACATAGACATTCTGTTTGCCCAAATTCTGATGCTAAGTGAGAATTAACATGTACAGTGTTCATATCTTCTTTACATTGATTATACACTCTTAAGTAGGTGAGGAGTTTCACACAACTCATTTATTTAATCTCTTGCTAATAGGAGCTGAGAAGGACATACATAATATTTTGTCTCTGTCCTTTTTTATCGTACTCAGTGTAGTTTAAATTCGAGAGACTGGCCTAAATTCTTTAGTAGGCGCTAATCCTAAATGACAAAGTGTAGATGTTGTATTTGTCGTATTGTCTCTTCGCCTCTCGTACACTGCATATTTATATTCTCTCAAATCTCGTGGTCGCCGTGATTTTGCGTTAATTTGTCAGTATAAAACAATATGGCTTCCCCACGAGATTCTTTTTACGTACGGACGTCCATGAGGTAAGTTTTTTTTTTCCAAACTATATGCTCCCCACTGATCTCATGATCCCATCTCATGTTACATAGTCATCCATCCATCTGGGCGGTTGTCGCTCTCTTTGCGATCTCTGCAGTGTTTGGGGATGAGCCTCATGACAACCCCCATTGTCTCCATCATTCTCTGAATCCTCCTGAATCACTCTAAGGTCAAGAAGATGTCTTGGCATACCATCCACCTCAACATTGTTGCGCGACTACGTCCCAGTAACCGTTCCTCTTGTCCATTTTGTCGTGCAGTGGGCTCTAGTTGGCTTGACCCAAACCTCCTCTCCAATCCGTATAAATTCAGGCCTGTCAGAGTGTGTTAAACAGGATCTAACTCTAGGATGTCTCCATTGGTATGTGTAAATTGCTCTTGGCGGCACAGTGTATTCACCTTGGCCAGATTTAGGTGACATAAAATACCACTTCAAAAGGCGATATCCCTCCTCTCTCGGCAATGACTTTTATAGTTCGGGGGTTTCGTTCTACGATGCCGTTTCCGCTAGGCCTGTACGCTGCTCTATAATATTGCCTGGTGTTCCACTTGTCCAACATCTCCCGAAACACTGCGCCATTGTCCATGAGTACCTCTTCAACCAGTCCACGCTCAAAAAAATCTCCTCCAGCTCCTTCGCAATGATGTCTGCTGTTTCTGCTCTAATCTCCCTCTAAATGGTGACCAGGACCAAAATCAATTATAGTCACGTACGGTTCACCTCTATAATGCGTCAAATCGATAGATAACCTGGTTCAAATGGTGTCTACTTGGAACTCTCCTAAATCGTGAAAATTTAGCGACGGGTCGACCGATTGACAACGTTCGCAGCTTCTAATCACCTTCTGTACAGTATCTCTTGTCACCTCCGGGTAGACTTTCCGTACCAGATATAGTGTTCTGTCCACTCCTACATGATGCAGCCCGTGCAGCTCCTTGACCACATCTCGGCCTGCACGGCACATCGCTGTAATAGATTTCTCTACTTTCAGCCAACTCTTTTTCCACTCTGGTTAGAGCATCGGCCTAATTTCTGTCGGAGGGCACGAAGGTTACACTCAATTTTAAGATAAATTCATCAATCATTTCCCTCAGAATCCCCAAACGTCGCATGATAAGTAGCTCCGCCGATCCTTTTGTACGGATCCTTTTTTCGGCCGTTATCATAAGACTGATACAACTGCGGGGAGTAACCGAATCAGTTCGGATCTCGATCTCTTTTAGACCTCATTTCAAACACGAGGTTTACACCATTTTATCGTAGCATCCAATTCAGCAACGTTTATATGGTTGTAGTCACGTTTCTTTCTTAACCACGCCGCATCTTCGACTATCACACCATCGATTTCAATACATACACCAGTGGCCATACTGCTTGCGTCGCACCATAGAACGTCCTTTTCCAGTTTGGGAACATGCCATCTCCCTCGAACCGGATCGTGGTGTAGAACCTCTTCCACAACTTCCCGTACCACACCGGTTGTTTCACTGTACACTATGTCTTTCCAATCGATTTATTCTGCTCTTCTCTTCAAATAAATGCAGGCAAATCTAAGCCATCCAGTTATTGGGCAGTGGCCCACCATTTTTCCGCAGGCAGAGAACATTTTGCACTTGCTCATTTCCTCATGCACCTCAGGCAGGTCATTCCCCCTCGCAAATACCAGATTTCCTGCCTTATCCGTATGAAGCCGAAGACCGAACGCTGCTTCTCCTTCTAATGATTCTGGTGGCCTTGCTGTTAAGCCAAAATTGTTAAGATGATTTACAAGGTTTCTCAATGTTACGGCTGTTTCATCCACCAGTGCATCGTCAATATACGAATCCGTGTTTTTATTATGATGTGTTCCTCTTTTTTTAGCACAGTTTTTAGGATTTTTGACATACTCTTCGGGGCTACATTTAGTCCGAACCCCAACCTAATAGGTATGTCCCTTGTACCAAACTAACTGGTACTTCCGCAGATGTCTCGCGACATGTATTTCCAAATATGCGGACCTTAGATCAACAATTTTTGATGCCGCTGTCATTTGCCTCCACTTCCTCATTGTTTCTCTACAAACGTCAATTGCATCCCCCCCCCAGAATGACTCATAATGTAATAGAGAACTGGCCTGATCTTGGTTTTTGTGGTTGTTCCACCGCCATTAAGAATAGCACTCCCTTCTGGTCCCACGGGGTTATGATTCCTTCCTCAATCTACCGTTTAACTTCACTGTCGAATTCGACCTTCTTCTCTTTACTTTACTTTGATTACTGTTATTTTTTTAATATCAGGGGTTCTGAAATCCATTTCCATTCTGCGGTCCACTTCTCTCTATCAAATCTTGCACCAAAGTCTTTATCTACCACTTCGCACTGATTTTTTTTTTTTTTTTTTTTTGCTACTCTTGCCATTTGGTTGTATATTCATAGCACAATCTCCTCCTCTAAACTCCACGTTACCATTTTCGTAGACGGTATCCCCTTCAAGCTGGCGGGTAACATCCATGCCCACAGTGACACCAATACCATCGATGATCTTTTCCATCACAATTGCCTCGATTCTCAGTAACCGTCCACATACCTTCAACGTCACTGTGCTGATCCCTCTGTACACAACCTCCCATCCATCCACTGCTCTTACAGTACTTGTACTCCTACAATCAACCGAAAGACGCGACCGGATTAATGTTGCGATGCAGCCAGTATCAATCAGGGCCCTTGCTCTCCTGCCTTCTATTAGTACTTCTATTGTTGGTAGTGTTCTGGTTTGCGCCATTGCTGATTTTTCCCTGTGGGCAGTATTTTACATAATGACCCGGCTCGTAGCATCCATAGCAGGTCACCTTGATTGGTTCCCTACAGTCTCTCAACAAGTTATAACATTTGCCACTAAACGGTTTGATCACACTTGGTCTTCCACCATGCTGTTTAGGTTCTCGTTCTTCGACTGCTACCACTTCTGGTCTCCGTGTGGTTGTAAGCACCCTGGCAGTTGAAATTATTTCACTGAGTTCTAGTTTCTCCACATTTGGCAACTGCTGTAGTAGCACCGAAATACTTTCCGGGAACCAGTTCAAAAACGTGAGCTTCACGATCTGCTCTTGTCCACTTCCTTCAAGCCCTGCTACTTCCACCAGTCTTTGTATTTTCGTTTCATATAAATCAGCGGCTTCGCTGGTCCAACGCATCTTCACTAGCTTTACATATGCAGGGAAAACTTCGTCCGTAAACGCTGTTTTTAACTTAGCCTCTATTTTATTTTCATCCTGTTGATCCTCTTTGGTCAACTGGAGATATAAGGCCATGGCGTCTTCTTCTGAAAACAGGGACATAAAACTTGCGAGGTTGTGGATTTTTTGCAGTCTCGCTACCAATTTTACTTTCGCCAACCAGGCCATCAAATCACCTTCGCCACTGAACGTTTTCACCATATCGACGGTTACTTTTCGATTCCCCTCCATATCGTTACGGCGCTTATAACAGATATATAAGCCGAAACAGCTTGTAGTTTAAATTCGAGAGACTGGCCTAAATTCTTTAGTAGGCGCTAATCCTAAATGACAAAGTGTAGATATTGTATTTGTCGTATTGTCTCTTCATCTTTCGTGCACTGCATATTTATATTCTCTCAAATCTCATGGTTGCTGTGATTTTGAGTTAATTTGTCAGCATAAAAACAATATGGCTTCCCCACGAGATTCTTTTTACGTACGGACGTCCATGAGGTAAGTTTTTTTTCAAACTACACACAGAACACCAATTATGTTCTCCGTGAAAAATAAGAACCACTTTTTTAATTTCAAGATCCTTATATTTCCTTATAATCTCATATACTTTGACAACCCCACAAATCGATCCACCCACTCACGCACACACAAACACATGTATAGAATAAAATATAGTTTTTAGGTATGTTATATTATTGGTCAAAGTACTCAATGTCAAAGATAACATAGACAATGAGATCAATACCGAGAGACGACAATCTGTTTCATGCTTGAATACATTCTTTAGACCAGGAATGTTGTGTGATGCCTCTATACAACACATAACACACCTATATATGGTGGTCAGTGGAACAGTAATGCTACCCATAATGCCCCACTGGCTAAAACATATATAAATAAACAACACGCATGGCCTGGAGATTGCGTTCAAGAAACAGACTGTCGCAACTCAGTCAAACCCTACACCCATCTCTTATTTCCTACCACTTTACTTCCCCCATTTTTCTTCCTTTTTTTTCCCCTTTTTTGCCCATATCATTTCCGATGGGTTGGTCGATTAAATAGGTCAATGTCTGATCCTTACCCCTCCTCCTCCTCAATATTAAGTATTGTAATAAAAATAAATTTTAAAACTCTCCCTTCCCTCTCTAATTTCGACCATATCTCTCAGACTATCCCTCACCACCCTCTGTGTCACTTTATATAAACTTAATACTCCCCTTCAAAAGTATAAATTTTAAATTCATTTTTTCACCCTTGAAAGTGAAGTCTCTGGTGAAATAAATTATAAAAATGGAACCTTAAAGTGGTCTGTTTTTTCTTTAAATTAAATTATTCGCTCTGACTTAAATTTGAGCTCTCCTGATTTCATCCTCCTTGGGGTTATCCATACAGATTACCAAGATTTTCGTTACTACATATATATATATATATATATATATATATATATATATATATAATAGCACTGTCATATCTATGGAATGACATTTTTGCTTTTAGTCTTTAATCACTAAATCTGGTCTATTAGCTTTTATATTTCTGTCAGAGTGGTCCCAAAGAGAATAATAAATTCATAGCCGTCTGTAACTTTTTGGGGATGATGTTCATACCATTTTTAGCGCGTAGTTCAGTTTAATACTGATTTATCTTCCAATTAATATACTGACCAATCTTATCATGTTGATCTTTATATTCCTTTAGTGTCAAGGTTGGTTAACCAGATACTAAGTGATCAATAGTCTCACCATGTTGTTCAAATAAACTATATATTGGGTCTTCACAATTTTTTTTATCATTATTCTTGGTAATTCCAGTTAATTCGGCTTTGAAACCGTGCAGCCATTATCAATGCCTCTGTTTCCGCTTTTAGCCAAAATGTAGTTTTGTTTATCTATATTCGCATCGTTACTTCTGGAAGCATATTAGCAATGTTACGGTTTTGTTCCCAGGTGATTTTTAAATTATTTAATCTTTATATTTTCGCATCATTTTATCTGCATTTGGTCGTTATTTTTACTTATTTATTTCAAAGTGACGTTGTGCCCCTTTAGGATTTTTTTACTTTTCTCACGATCACTGAGATGTGGTCGCTATATATTTTAACGTCCTGGGTATGACGATAAACTACATACGGCTTTGAGAAGCGTAGAACCACCTAATAACTGCTATAGTTCAAAGATCCACTCTGACTCCGGGTGTTAGCACCTGTTAGGGTCCAAGCTATTGGTATATAGTTAATCCGCAAATTGGGGGAAAAACACAATGAAAATATAAATAATTTTATCATAAAAATAGCACTAATATATTTTCATAGTAAAAAACTTAGCAATTTTTGTAAAAAAGAATGTTCAAATAAATTACCATAGATATTTGAAAAAAATACCAATAGATATTTCAAAAAAATATTATCAGCAATATATTTTTGGGGAAAAAAAATTCCAGCGATACATGTTTTGGAAAGAAAAAAATATATTAGCAGCAATATATTTTTTTGCAAAAAAATTTCCAGCAATACATTTTTTGGAAAGGAATAAATATATTAGCAGCTATACATTTTTTGTAAAAAACAGTTATCAGTAATATATTTTTGAAATAAATTTAAACGCTCCCAAGTAAATTAAATTTCGACATTAAATGACCAATAAGGAGTTGATATGCCGCTAAGCAAACAAACAAAACAAATAAAAAACTAAATATTTTAAAACCAATAGGTATTGTTTTGTAGGTCAACAAGTTAGATTAAGCTTTTACTCCGATTAATACCGTGGATGTGCGGGTGCTGTAATGGATATCGGCTTGGTAGAGCTTGAATTTCAGTCGAGTTTGTTACACCGGAAAAAGTATGAATCCATCTCTTCTCTACACCAGCTATGGGTAAATGCATAAGAGACTAGACAATATAGTTTAGGAGAGGAAAAATTCTGAATTCAAACCAACCTAACCAATATTAGCCTCCGTTACGTCATTTTGCCCAGGCACAAAACTACTGCTACAGCTGCATTACAAGTGGCGTCCCTATAATCCTCAGCGGTTAAGGAACTGGTGGTAATAAATATGAAGAAAATCAACATCCACCTTGGAATGGTGCATGTTAGGGCAACACTTATTATTTTTATTTAGAATCCATTTATGTTTATTGCAGCTGTAGCCTAGTTGATAAGGGTAAAGCCTATAACTGGTATTGGCAGATAACCAGTTATAGGCTTTATAACCAGTTATAATTATAACCAATTCGATTACGAGTACGCAGAATAACTCTTATTCTTTTGTAGAATTCTTTTCTAATATTAAATTCCTTTCTAATTTAATTTTATTACAAGAAACTTTTATTAGACTCTTAAACAACAGAAATATAGTTCTACACAAGGATGCTGACAATACCATGGACTGAATATGCGAGCCACGATTAAATTTTAGAGAAAATAGAAACAAAAAGGTCACTTATACTTAACATCAGAAAGAGACAGTTGAAAATCTTGAGGAAAGAGAGCTTAGAAAATTTAACACACTTGAGGGTAAGAGCGAGAGAGGAAAGTAACGCATCACCTACCTAACGAGCTCGTGCAAATAGCTGTCAGAACAATATTTAGGAGTGATACAAAAGACAAGGATATCTGTCTATATTTTTGAGATAAGATATTGTAAATATTTAAACTATTTATATTTTTCAGACTGTTATCCTCATCTTTGTTGACATATTCACAACGTTTCGGCCGTTGTACGCTCCGGCTTTCTTCAGATGATTGGAATTTCTAACTGAACCCTGTATTTCGTCCACCGGGGTAGATTGTTCTATTTCCACATGCTATGCCTCTTCCGGGTGTCACATGATATAAGGGAAATGACTGAGACATCCGGAAGAAGTATGGCACGTGGAACTAGCACAATCTACCCCGCTGGACAAAATAAAGAGTTCAGTTCAAAATTACAATCACCTGAAGAAGGCCGGTGCATACTAGGGCTGAAGCGCCGTGAATATGGCAACAAAGTTGCTTTGTTATTTACATGCTTGATGTAATCTGCCTGTTCGATTCCTCAATATTTGTAGGCATCATCTTGATTAGGCTCTATTATTGCACTATCTATATGATTTGCTATGTTATTGGTCATCGCGAGATTCTTTTTCTATGTTCCGTGTCTGTTCAGGACGTTGGCTTTCATGGCTCTCCACAATTTCGTGTCCTTTGCAACTCTTAATAAATTTGCCTTTTTTTTTTATCTCTCCTTGCTTCGCCTTCCATTTACTCAAGCTCGCTAAGTACGTTTTCCTCTGTCCCTCTTGACTTAAATCTCT
>OZ010572.1:114811490-114891490 GCA_963932145.1 Acanthosepion lycidas | reverse complement strand
CCACATATTATTAAAAATAATTAATTTTTTCTTTTGTTTTTCAATGTTAAATATTTTTGATATGAGACATTTTCTGTGTTAGTAATCCGAATTTCTTTCTTGATTCAAGACAATGTTAGCAACACTGATCTACGCAATCACTGAAATTTTCGTATTGATCAGCACAATGTAAACAAAATGGCGCCAGTATCTGTGATTTGAGCGTGCCAAATTATTATAAAAATGTAAGAATTTAGTGAAAAGATGGGCCGTAAAAGCAGTTTAAGTTATGGTGAAAAGAAAAATATCACCTCAGAACTCTCAAAAGGTAAATCTACCCTAGAAATTTCTAAAATGATATGGAAGTGTTATCAAACAGTAAAAAAAGTTCACCGCTGGCCCTACACAAGTACGCAAAAGGGCAGGTATTGGCAAGCCGAGGGTTATTTCACGTCGTATCATGTCACGACTTAAACGAGAGGCCACGAAGAACCCTGGACTTACCAGTCAAGAGATTTTCAGTTGCATTGGGGATCCTACTGCGTCTAAAAGTACTCGGTTTCGGTATCTGAGGGAAATAGCAACAACAGTCAAACCTGTATCGAAGCCTCCGTTGACAAGAAATCAGATTCCAAATCGATTGAAATGGGCCGACGACAATATGAAGATTGACTTCTCTAAAGTTTTGTTCACAGACAAAACTCGAGCAACACTTGATGGGCCAGATAGATGGTGCAAATGCTGGGTAATGAACGGACAGAATCACCATCAGCGTTTGAGACGCCAACAAGGCGGTGGCGGCATAATGATCTGAGGTGGTATTATTGGAAAAACATTAGTGGGCCCATGGAGAGTACAAGATGGCGTCAAAATGACTGCTGATGCATACATTGCATTTATGAAGGAGAATCTTGAACCGTGGATGAAAAGGCAAAGAGTTGCCTTCAGAAGGGCCATTGTTTATATGCAAGATAATGCTCCCTCACATGCTGCTCACAAGACTACTGAATATTTGAAACAGTTAGGCTTCGATGGACCTCGAAAAATGAAGTGGCCAGCAAATTCTCCGGATTTGAACCCAATCGAAAACCTTTGGAGTATCATGAAGCAAAGAATGTACGCCAACGGACGACAATTCAGGAGCAACGCTGAGTTGTGGAAAGCAATTCTTGACATATCTCACGGCATTACAGCAGATGACATTCTACAATTAACAAATTCTATGGTTCGTCGACTTCTTCAAGTAATTTCAAAATAGGGAAAGCACATTCCCTATTAATTTGTTTAAAACTGTGCCTTTCTTTGTATCTGTTATTATTTGTTTGATTATCTTATTTATTAGGTTCTTTTGATCATAAACATTCACGTGCAACATTAATAAACGTTTTGTTTGCTCAATTCTAGGAATTTTACTAAACCTTTCTAATAATTTGGCACGCTCAAATCACCGTGCTGATAACAAATATGGCGCCAGTTTGTTTACATTGCGCAGATCAGTACGAAAATTTCAGTGATTGCATAGGTCAGTGTTGCCAACATTGTGTGAAAATTTTGTGTAAATTGATTGGACGGTTTTTGAAATATTAAAAAAAAGTTATCTCGATAATAATTTGGCACGTAGTGTATATATATAACTGATAGAAATTATTAGGAGAATATGATAATTATAATTAAGTAATTCATCGAGTCTAGAAGAAAGCTCAACAGAATGCAGAAAGCACTGGACGGCCGTTTCGTCCTATATTTGGGACTCATCAGCATTTGTGTATTTAGGCAGCAATCCTTCTTTCATGTACATTTCATTGAATACGACAGACAGGGTGCTTTTATTTAGTTTTTTATACAATTTCTCATGCGATCTAATATTTTTTATCTTTTCAGCTGATAAATTATATAAAAACTGTCCGAATGTTCTTTTTATCCAAGTGCTTTTGGCTATATATTTAGCCATTTTCAATAATTAAATATTTTAACTGTTAAATAAGAAATAGTTTGTTGTATGTATGCTTTATAAAAATGTTTTCATTTTTCAAAACACGGTCAAGATATTGTGTCCATGTTCAAAGTTAATATTAGTAAGTGTTGTTTTTTTTTTGTTTTTTATTAATAAGGCTTCCATTATTTTTAGACTTTTTTTGCATGTAGATGATGCTATTGTATTAGAGTTGTCAACAAGAATGTTATGAATAGTGTCCGGTTGGTCTCCATGAACATTTAAATAGGATCTAATTAAGCTATGGTCAGAAAGGTGTAGAGTGAGTCTGCGTGTCAAATATATAAATTCAAAGATAAAGAGAGAGATGTACGTGTGTAAAAATACTGAAAGTTCACGATACATGTCGAAGATCGATTCAAATTTTCATCATGTTTTGCTCTTTAGAAGCCAGAACTATAGTTATGTGAGTCTTGAAAAGCGAAGTGTTACGAAACTCTGAGTCGATCTTCGATAAGTATCGTGAAAGTTCTTTATTTTTGATCCACTAATTATTGGTTTTGATAATTATTGAACACTTTTTGTAAAATATTCTGTTAATCTTGGCCGTGTCTTCATTTCACATTTTGCATACAATTAAATTTTGACTAGCAACAAGGAGAAAAGACAGAAAGGAGTTGGAATTTTAATACGCAAATCACCAGATATTGTAACAGAGGATATTGTAGACCAGACAGAATGACTGATGGCTGCCGACCTTGTTGTTCATAGCTGTATCATCCGCGTGATATCAGCTTATACCCTAACTGAAAAGAATGTGTTGTTTTCAGAAAAGGAGAACTTCTCAGAATTAAGTAGACATTGTATATTGGAAAAGAAACCACAGTAAACTGTGCAAGGAATTTTAATACTACTGCAAGCATTTTTAAACGTCACTGCTCATTTGATGGATAAGAAGAAATCACCCTTTGAAACGGAAATCTCAAAGAAAAATGAAGAAATCTTATTACAATTTTTCTTATTCAAAAAGATATCTCATACTCAATCACATGTAACACCGCATCACAATGCATAGCCTAGATAATGTGGCAAAACTATTATGTTATCTTGGATTAGGGAGCTTGTGAGAAATGTTAGACTATACAACTCCTGCTTTAAAACAGATCACAAACTACTTGTAACTAAACTGGAAACACCAGCCAACAAAATGGCTGGCTTCCGCACACATAAAAAAAACACCGGGGTATATATCTAATCCCTTATAAATGAAAGGGTAAATTTAGAATTGAATAATAAACTAGAGTCTAAATTGATCAAAAACATAGAGGAATCAAATAATGTTATATTTTTATTAGTGGAAGCGCGTGGGAACATCTCAAGAATACAGAGATGGAAAAAGATCTACCCAATGGACGATAATCCTTAGTTTACAAACTTGTTACGAGAAAGAAAGAAACAGAAGAGGAAAAATGAAACGAAAAATATCAAGCAATTAACAAAGAAAATAAAAATTAATTCGTTCTTTGAGAAACGAATATCTTCGGAAAATTGAAAAGTAAATTAATGAAGGCAAGCAGCATAGACAATGTCTTAAAATGTAGGGAAAAGCAAAAAACCACAATAATACATCATAATCAAAATTGTCACATAGCCATATCCCAAAAGCACTTTGATTCATATTTTAAAACCTGACTACACTAAACTAAATATGCCTGTAGAAATAGAATATATACCCATATATGTCCAATTACTATAAAGTCCGTCTCCTAACATAAACAATAATGAACCTAGTGATGAAGAAACTAAGGAAGTTGTTAAAAAAATAAGGAATAGTAAAGCATCGCTTGACATTGAAACTGAAATTTTGAAAACAGTTTACTTTCTCCCTGAATTCAATAATAAGTTCCTCTATCCATATTTTCTTCCTCCATTTATGGTTTAAATAGCAGGGCAGTCTGTAGCTTGAGTGGCCTCCAGTTTAGGAAAAGAACAAATCTAAATTTAAAACCGTGGAAGAAGGCAACTTGAAACTACGCCATTATTTTTCCGAAAGGTTTGCTGTTGTGAAGGCTGGTTCACCGTGTCATGCCAGACAATTTTTCCCATCAAAATCCATCTTGCACATCTATAAATCTACGTTACATCCGTGCCTTGAATATTGCTGCTATATCTGGTCTGATGTTCTTACTATATATCTCGGGATTTTGCCGAGAATCTCGAGATAAAAAAAATGGGATCTCTAATGTTATCGATCCTGACTTGGCGTCTCGACTTCAATCACTTTCCCATCGCCGTGACGTGGCTTCCCTCTGTCTTTTCTATAAATATTTATATAGCTGTTGTTCTAATGAGCTCTCCCCGTTGGTACCTCGACTGCATGAATTTATTTGTACTACTAGAGTGGCAATTAGGTCTCATCGTTTCACTGTTAAAATAGCTAGATGTAACCGTAAGTTCTATTCTGAGAGTTTCTTTTCTTGCACTTCTCGACTGTGGAACTCTCTTCCGGTTTCTTACTTCCCCGACACCAACAATCTGCAAAAACCTAAATGCAATGTCCATCGGTATCTTCTGTCTTACTGAAACCTGTTCTTTTATTGTCCTTTCTCGTCTTTTTACTCCCAGTAATCTTTTGTATTTTAGTGACATTATTACCTTACTTGGTGTGAAATGATTAAAACAAAGTCAAAACAATGTACAGATACAAAGAAAATGGGGATTTGTGGAGAGTCTTGATCGCTAACATCCTGAAAAGAATATGACAGGTATTTCAACGTTTTTTTGACGAAAGGAAAGAGTTTTGTCATTTTTACTGAAATCGAACTGGTAAGAAGTTTAACTTTATTTTTTTTACTGAAAGAAGGGACGTATCAAGAATTTTCTCTTTAAAGACTTCTCTTTGATATAGCCAAATTACTAGTATCACTACTTCTGCCTTTTGAGTCTATTACTAAATAAGAAATATCAACATTTTTATATATAATTTTAATTTAAATATCATTGGATTTAAAGAAAAAATATTGCTTTTGATTTAATAAAAAAAAAAAATATTTAAATTAACTTTTCTACCTAAAACATTTTAAACAATTTTTAATAAATCTTTATAAAAAGAAATAAACAATTTAAAAAAAAATAAAGCTCGTATGTCTGTTTTCAAGTAATATTTAATATAGTTTTTAATCTATTTTCTTTTATTCTACACTTACTGTGCGATTGCAAGGTGTCCCGAAGACCCTACCTGAAAATGATTAACCTTTGATAACACGTGCGATTGGGAAACTGACTGCTCAATGTCCCTAATCCTTTTTGGTTGGACATAAAACATTTAAGACCACCTCGTATGAGTCACTAAGCTACCTGGACCGAAACGAAATGCCCTTTTACTCTCAGCATTTACCTGTGTGTGTTACCTATTGCGATTAATAATCAACAGACTGCAAAGTGACAGTGAACATTGGCCGGGAATATTTTACCATTTGCTGCAATGAAAAAGGCGGCTTGAAAGAAATCTGTTATTTAAAAGGATGACACTGTTTTAGTAATGGAATTGTTTGTGTTGGGACCTTTCACTCTTAGACTGAGTATCGTCTTTGTATTTGCTACATAAATAATTGGTCTAGAGATGGTTTCGTTCGCTTTGCAACCATACGAATCGGGTTCGAATTTCATCATTGTCGATTTCTCAGGAAGATGGCTTCTTGATGTTATCTATCTGAGGAGGCGATTCCACAGTGACTGAATACCATACCAAGCATTAACCCAGGTCTTGTGAGTGAAATTGGGTAGACGGAACTATTTGGCAGCACGAAGTCACAAGTCATTGTGACCGGGGGTTTGAGCGTAATGGCCTTGTTCAGACTGCTGATCAGAACAGATAATGCGCTCTTTCCCAGCAACAGTAACGTAGATCCGCTCAGCAAAGTTGCATGATAAACCTCAGGTTGTCTCTGTGGGTGCTGAACAAGCACAAATGTCACTGAGTAGGCGTCTGCTAGCCGCCTTAGAAGACAGGCATATTCGAATACGATAGGCCAGTCGTTAATCGGAGTACATGCGTTTTATAAACTATACATTCACCAGTAAGTTGCTTCTATAAACGTCATTATCACCTTAAGGTTATTTTTCCTTTTTCTCGCTTTAACATGGAATAATTTACTGGAAAAAGACAGAACATAAAGTCCATGGTTGTCTGCAAAAGAGACAAAGGTTTGAGATATGTAAGACGGGTATAACAATTAAACAGCTTAGTGGCATTATCACCTTGTTTGGGGTGAAATGATTAAAAGAAAACATTAATGATAAAAAAAAACAGTTAGACTTTTCAATAAAAAAATTGGGATTGGAATGTTGAGTCCAGCCAAAGGCGTTGCATTCACTTTCATACAATTACACTTTCAAAGTTATGACAACATTCATTTTACATCTAGCTAGTAGATAACAGAAGAGAGACTGGGTTCTGTAGCCTAGGTTAAGATATACATATATATATATATATATATATATATATATATATATATATATATATATATATATATATATATATATTAGAGATCAATGTATGTAAAAAGCAAAGAAAATAAATAATTTCAAACAAAGCTCTACAAATTTAAATAATTTTATTATTCAGTAGAAAAACAATCTTTGTTTTCTTTTAAGTTGAAAGAAACAAGTTATACAAAGAAAGTTCGTGCGAAAAATGTTTTGTTTTTCATTTTACAACCAAAGAAATTAATTGTTTTAGTATAGGGTAAAAATTTGTATAAATTCGTGATGCGAAAGTCCAGGAGATTCACTATTGTTTACAATCTCCGGTCAAATTATACTGAAGACTCAAAAAATATTAATTTATATTATGCTCTTTATAAGAAAAATTGGATGACCGGAAGTTAAAAATTAGATTTACTAAACTCCGAAGTTTTTATTGGTCAAAACCCTTTAAAATGATTTAATGACCAGTCATCGGTTCAACAGCGGTAGAGAAAAATGACTTAATGTCTATTCACCGACTGAACGGTGGGTAAACACTTGTAACTATTTTTTTATATTTTCCGTGAAACATGACATACCAATTATTTGCGAATTTTGACTGAGGAACTCAGGCAGAAGGTTTACAATTGTTCAGAAACGCAAGGCTCAAAGGGTTAATATATAAATTTTCTCAATTTTTAATTTCGATTTTTACGAGAGAAAAAATTGTTAATCATTTTCTGTCTGTATACTTTCAATTTTCTTAGCAAACAACAAGAAATCGTTGTTTACTTTTTAAAAGCTTGGTTGGTGTTTAAGACAACATTACTGGTTGGTTAATAAATGCTAATATGGGAATTTGAATTTGAAGTTCGTGTGAGCCTATTTTCTGTGCAAAATTGAATTCATGTCTGTTTAATCCTACTTTTGTAGTTAAACAGAACTGCAAAGTATATATTAATAATTACGCATATACCTACGTTTACAGTATAACTTTCATGGCTTTCCCAATCATCAGGTACAAAAATTTACGAACTGTTCAATACAGTTGTTTTTTCTTCTTTTTTTTTTTAATTTCTGGTTCTCATGCATGGCAACGCTACATTGTATGTGGATTCAAATTTCAAGATTATTATAAATATAATTTAGCATTGGTGTATTGGTTTGGTTGATCTCGTAGGATAAACTAATTTATTAATAGTAAGTTTAATAGTGATGTTGATCCGTTAATGTATATTGAGTCAATGGATAAGATTATTGTAAGAAAGTTGGTAGTTACCAAATAAAAAGCGTGGGTAGGCAAAAAAGAATATAGGGTAAAGAAGTGAATATATATATATATACAAAGGATCTGCTTGGTTCTATATTCAACGCCTACGCAAATTTCAAACGAGCATTTAGATATTTTAGATGATTTTACGATAAATTGGATTATAAACACTGACCACGAGTTGTTACTTGTCTTTAAGTAACCCTCTAGAGAATCTTTACGAATTTCTTGGGGAGACCCAAC
Source organism: Acanthosepion lycidas (assembly GCA_963932145.1). NCBI lineage: Eukaryota > Metazoa > Mollusca > Cephalopoda > Sepiida > Sepiidae > Acanthosepion > Acanthosepion lycidas. The sequence goes on along the minus strand of OZ010572.1, from coordinate 114,883,598 downwards.
AGAACAAAAAACAAGATTTCAAAGCATCTATATAATATCGTTATGGTAGTGAATGCTGAGCAGTTTCCTCACTGACTGAAGAAACTTGAAACGGCAAAGACATTGTTCTGCCTACGAATACTGAGAATATCATGGACATACCATGTGAGCAATGAGTAAGTTTTAAGAAAAAATCTTAATTATACAGGAAACTGCTACTTACAAACCAGAGAGACTAGTTCAAACTTTATTTTATTATTTATAATAACCCGTTTCGAAAGGAAAATCTTTTAAGATATCCGAATTACTCTAAACATCACTTCCATAACATTTTTATAATGTTTTGAAAGAAACAACGTTTATAGCGTTTTGAAAGAAACATATCATTTAATAACATTCTATTACTCGATAGCTAGTGAAAATATAATAGTCGTTTCTAAAACTAGTGGGAAAACACTGACATCCCCCCAAAAAAGATCTGTCTGTTCTGCCATCCATTTACACAAGTTCCATCGGTAGGACATATGCTGTTTGATGCCAAGAGAGACAGTGCGTAAAAATAAATTTCTTAGTTCCTTTTTTTCCTTAAAACTTTCTCGTGTTCTCATGGGTCGGTAGAAATTTATTATTATAATTTCTATTCATATAGTATTAACAAGTTTTGTTCGAAGGACTCTGTTGTGAAATAGTCAAAGAAAAGTGCATTATCTCTATATAAAACAGAAGATGTCTGTGAGGTTTTGTGTCTCTCTGACTGTGTGATACCTTTTTACTCGAGTTCCATCCAACCGATTTTGATCAAACTTGGTATATGCATTGTACAATGCAATCGATATGTTCTTAGTGTAAAAAATCGATAAGTTTTTAAAAATCAGTAATCGAAAAAGCAGATCAAATATCGATAAATTCAACTTTTCGTTCAGACTCGGTATGTAGGTTACTTACATCATGACGAGCTCAACGATACCTTATTTTTATTTATACGCCACTGCGTTTAGCGAAAAACTGCGAGAAACGAAAAATCGATTTCAACACAAATTTTAGACTAAAAACTGACCTCAATTTTCAAGCAATCTTCACTCAATTGTAGCCAACAATAAATTAATTGTTGAACAGTCATTTAACTTGATAACTAAGTCCACCCATATTGTGAAACCCCGCATAAATAGCGAAAAATGCCGATATTTACTGGTTTCTTTCTTATTTTTCTTTGATCTTTCAACCAATTTTCATCAAACTTAACAATTGTTTTATAAATGTATCCTCTTTTACATCTCTGATAGCACACTGAAAAAGTGAATTTCAAAAACTCCAAAATAGTTTTGGTCTGAAGTGGGTCTTCATGTTGCTTGCCTTCATGTCCTCGGCTAACTTCGATTGAATAAATACAGACTACTTTTGTTATATCAGTAACTGCTTTAATTCAAAATGTTTTTTAATGAAAGTACTTTAAAGTAATTGAAGAAGATAGACTTTGTTACATCTAAACATGATGCTATTTTTGCTCCATTCTAATTGAACGCATTTTCGGATCGACAAGCTAGATATGGCTGCTAGTATTCTATATTTGAGAATGTAGACTGTTTTCCTATTTCTAGAAGCTAATCATAGTAAGATGCTTTGAGATTGTATCAAATTCTCCACTCAGGAAGTAGTCGATATAGAAAACACTTTGGTAATCTTCCGGGCCAATTTTTGAAATATTCTCTGAACTAAACTAACTTTGAAACTGAGCTTCTCGAGCATGTGTTGAGTATCAAGCTCATTGTCAACGCGAAATGTTCGCTAGCGATAACAGTAATTCAAATGCTCTGTTGGGCTCAATGTATCCATCTATCTTCTCTCTCTTTAAAAAAAAGAAGAAGCAAATAATTCCCGAGCTCGGAATGGCAGAACAGGGTTTGGTAAAGATAGTAAAAAGACACAGTTTAATAAGAGCTACAACGGAGAGGAAATCGCAGTCGGGATCGGCATGTAAATGCAAACGATTCTTTCCTTAGCTGCATAGTATAAAAACAGGGTTACATACAATTTTTAAATCAGAGTTTTTCCTTCTCCCAGACCGGTTACCATCCAAGGCTATAGAGCCTGTCTTGCTATTTACCCATAGCTGGAGGGGGATGAGAAAATGATTTATACCTTTCCCCAAGGATGTACGTAAGTCAATGTAATAAACTCAACTAGAATTCGAACTCGGCTCTCTGATTTCTCAGTGCGAACCGTAATCCATAACTCTACGGTGACTTGTCGAGAGAAATAGGAAATTGTAGAGAGCCATAATCGCCAATGTTCTGAAGGGCCGTGACACATAGAACAACAACAAGAACAATAAGTATTAGGTTGGTGCAAAAATAATGGCGTTTTTTGACGTTAAAAAATACGTCAAAAAACGACATTATTTATGCACCAACCTAATAGATGGAAAATAGGAAATACGATCACGTGGTTAAATTAATTTTCTTCGACAAACACTAAAGACAATTTTTATCGAATCAGATTGGATTTATGCCAAAATAAGAACAAATAACTTACCTATTCTTATTGGCTTCATTCCTGTATGCTAAGATGCAACGATAATCCTGTTATAAATTAGGCAATTTTATCTTATAATAAGCTAGATAATTTTATTTTTAGCAGTTGAGGATTTAATAACTTAAATCGTCCAAATCGCCGAATCTACGGTGTCATTTTTCTTTTTGTCACAACAAATTATCACTTATTAGACCTATATGAAACATAACTGTCCGCCTGTATTACGTGGCTGTGTTTGGGGTCTGTGAAGATGACGTACAATATAATTAAATGTAGCAAAGACTTACAGTACCGGAAGGAAGCTGCCTATTAGTTATCGTAAAAATACAAACATATCAATGCGTACACACATGCACGCATATATATTTATATATAAATACAAAAAAATGATTGAGTGATTCATTGTGGCACCATTTAACGAGGAAGAAAGGGAAAAGAAAGAAAAGAGGAAAAGGACAGGCATTTGATAAGCAAGAACACACACACGGCTAAGAGACAATGGATAAAAGGATATTTTGATAAGTAACAAATGGCGAAGGAGTGTCATTACAATGACAGGGAAATTCTGAGTAAAAAGAAAGGGAAAGAAAGAAAGAATCAGATATGTTTTGGAATCGGCTGTGTTATCTAAGGATATGAAAACAAACTATTGGTACGGGAAGACATCTTATTATCAACTACAGACCGGCTGGCAAAAAAAAAAAAATTCAAATGAAAATGTTATTTCGATAAGTGACGAAAAACAGACAACTAAAGGGACTTTGGACAGATATGAAAAATTAAGGACCACCTACTAGTGTCCGTAGACCGATTTTGCTTCGACGGAACATCCTTGGCCTGCGATAATAAAATTATGTTATCAGAAATATGTACCGAAGGAAAATGAATGGGAACCTAGAAATGTTTTTTTCTTTCTTCGAGGCGACAGACTGACTGGAACTTTGGAGATGTTTCTTTTTGAGACCGTGTTAGGAAGACCACACATTCTGATAATTAGCGATAAAATACCTGACGTAAACCACGTGTAGAACAAGAGTTATGACCGCCATTGTCATATTGTCCCGTTCGCGGCCAGAGAAATGATAACACCATTAAGAGGAAGAAAAGGGAAAGAGAAGAGATAATTTTTTTTTAGTTAAGCAAGATATTTTTTTTTCTCTTCCTGAAACAAAGCCGTGGATTCGTCCACGCCCGACTAAGACATCATTGGTCGAGTGGTGATCACGTGACGCACAAGGGAGGCTGTTGCAGACCATCTGGAGGATGAGTAAGAGAGGTTGCTACGAAGATGTGGGGAGGGCAGTTCACGCCCCTCTGAAGTATGATGAGAAGGTGGGAGTGAGGAAAGGTTCCCAAAAATGGAAAAAGGTGGAAATTCCTAACCAGAGAGGTGGATATGTATTTAGAATTATCGAGGAACCCCCGGCGCCGACAAACTCACCCCGGTTTTGGTCGGCGCCCATATAAACGAAGCCACAACGAGCAGAGTTGAGTCCCAGCAGTTCCCAGAGTCAGTCTCCAGTTGAAGCAAGCCTCGCAGATTCACGCACATTCCGGACCCCTCTTCAAACCAAGAACAATTATTTTGAAGAGCGACTTAGATCCAGATCACCGAAATAAGTTTTTTTTTTTTACTTTCGTCCAAAGACCCACCGAAACACCAATTTCTTAGAGAGCAGACAACTTGAAGTGTTAAAACTTGCCTAGCGGAAAACGACGTGTCACAATCCATAGAACGGGTCGGGAGATAGATGCAGTCCTATGTATCGAACAACTAGACATAAAGTTTGTTACCTTTTTCTTTGATACTTTGAACTTTTGAGTTTTCATTTTATTGTCTTTTATGCATATTTGTGTGGTATCACCCCCGTTGAACTCGGTTTGCGGTACGGCCCCAACCACTGTTTGATCTCGTCTGCCTAAGATCAATTCACAACGTGGGTAGGCGGACTGGGGGATCAGTGCAGTTACCTTGGTAACCAGGCGTTGGAAGCGAGTTGGGAACGACGAGGCTGATATCAAATCTAACCAGATTCCCACCCGAATCACCAAAAGGTTAGAACGTCACATTTGGAGCAGCGACACCCGAACGGAGCAGCGAGGAGCGAACGGCTGGCGCCGCGGCGAGGACGTCACAATTGGTGCTGTTTAGGGACGTCACAGTTGGTGCCGTGGTAGACTAGGATAGAACGTCACGGTTGGCGCTGCGACCAGGGGACGACGTCACACATACATACATGAATAAAATACACGCATATACACAAGCACACACGCATATATATCGATAGAGAGAGGGAGAATAACTATACGTTTATACAAACTTATTAAACACACACACGAAAAGACACGAACGCATACATGAACAAGTACACGGAAATACGCATACACACGTTAGTCTGAGTAAAATTTCCCGATTTCATGTTGTGCACAATGAAAATTTGGCAATCTTTAAATATCTTGCCCGCAAAAATACGATGTGTCAAAAAGACGGTTTTCCCTTGACACCGCTATTATTTTAACTACCTTCACTCCTCGGTAATGTTTATTGTTTTTAAAAAGCGATAATTAAAATTGTAATAAAACGTAATCCTGTGATGAAAGTGAATTTATATATGTTTTTGTTCTTGAGAAGTTACAACAAAAATATTAAACACTATTTATTTATTAGATTGTTTATTTGCAAGAATAATTTTATATTTACGGCAAACTCGCTCGTAATAAACAAGAACAAAAATGGCGATAGTTTTGATTTTACAAACGCCACACTAATTAAAAGAGAACATAATTCTTTACGTAGAATATACTTCGAAGGAATCCTGATAAATATATTACCAACTATAAACACACGTCAAAACACTATATTACACCACTAAATTTTATTAAATCCATTCTTAAAGAATTTAATGTATATTTTAATTAACCTTATCACAACCGATGCTGACGTGCAAACGTCCTCCAATCAAAATGGGGACAGCTTCCAAATATAAATAATGCCTACTAGACACACCCACACACACATACATATATACACTACGAATTGTCTGTATAGTGTAGTCGTAACACCACACCACAGAGGTTACATTAGTGACTTTGGCTTTTGCAGTAGTTTTTGGCTAAATATTCACCATGTCCGACAACCACCATATTCCCCTGTTCTTTGAAACTATTTCCTCTTCAAAAATCAAATCTCACTTGAAACACGTCGAGGCAATCCAAAACAATGCGACAAGACAGCTGCTCGCTATCAAAAAATTCCAGCAATGCTTCCATTAATAGAAACGACGCTGCATAAAGTACGTGGTTTCAGAAAAGGACTACTTCAAAGGAGATTAAATACCGAATTGATATGTGTTGTAGTTTTCTTTTTATAATACCAGTATATTACAGAATATTGTGCTTTATCCAAAACAGATTCTTTGGGATAGCGAGCATATTTCAATCCTCAAATACTAGTGATATTGCATGGTATTGCTGTGGTGAGAATTCTTAATGCATTTTGTGTGGTATATATATATATATATATATATATATATATATATATATATATATATATATATATAATCAGTTATCGTTTAAAGATAAATAGATAGATTCTGAAATATATACTTACATAGATACAGTTATATATATTGTCTAAAACGTCAACATAGATATAAACACCTGTACGTAAAATTCTTTTGCATAAAATATACACGCACCTATATATATATATATATATATATATATATATATATATATATATATATATATATATATATATATATATATATATATACAGAGATTGTCTCTCAATCACACTTAGCCTAATTATAGGATACATGGTAAACATATATTCCTCTAAGTAGGCAATTAACCGCCTATATAGACAAGCTTGTGTGATTCCCAAGTGATAAATGTGAAATTGATGACGGCCGGTGTTTCCACGAGGCAGGGGAGAAGGGAATAAGTGGGGGAGGTAATGAGTAGCAAGTTCGGTTTGAATTTCAGCTCTCCTTTTTATTTCTTGCGATCGTTCACCTTCATCGCAGTTATGCGAATTCCTTGCCTCTCACCAACCACATGTCTCCGAGTTGTCGATTCCCTTCTTGCCTTGACGAAAAAGAACAACAAAATAAATGGTAAATACCGCGCAAAATGATATAAATGGCTCTTAAGACTTGTTTGCGCGATGCCTTCTGCACGAGTTGTCTTCAATACCGACATGTTGCTCATTGCATCTGAAAGGTTGGGCTCAAGTCTGAGACTATAATCTTGCAGAGTATTCTTGATGGATTTTCTTTTTCTTTGTTTCTTTTTTGTCCGTCTGGATGAAACATCGACATTTATTATGCCAGCGTCTGATTTGAGACAAGTCGGTACATGAAAAATTCTGAAATTTTTATTTCCCTTTTAAATAAAATTTATATATATATATATATATATATATATATATATATATATATATATATATATATATACTTTACAAAAATGCACCTTACCTTTCCTAGACATCATGTTACAGCGAGATGACAGCAGCCTAATACTCCAAAGATCAACCAATAAAAATGACCTAATAATCTTCTATTCCCATCATAACAACAAAATAAAATCCAGAATTTGAAGCCCTCAATATTTACCTGAAGAGAAGAAATATATTGAAAATACATTCAAGACCCTTCAATACTCTATTTCATATTCAATGTGAAAAAAAAGGCTCGTAAATTATTCCAAATCAGAGGAACTGTCCTTCCTGACAAACCAACAAATCAAAAAATATATTATTCTGCACACTAACTCTATCACAACTACAGCCGAAAAGAATTTAACATAAAATTTATCGCAACTTCATCTAAAACGATTAAAGACTCAATCAATAAAAAGCAAAACAGCAAACCAAAACCTGAAGGAGGAATTTACTCTATCAACTGCGAGGATTGTCAGAAAGAATATACTGGAGAAACTCAAGAAGTTTAAACAAAAGACTATATGAACACAAAAGGAATATTTAAGAAAAAAAACGCACAAAACGCATTGGAGAGTGACTTGATCGCTAGTTCAGCCACAATATACTTGAGTCCAAGATCTTACAATATATCACCATTCTTGGTAGATTTTCTGTGATCGAGAGAAAAAGAAAAAGAATACAGATGAATTTGGTTAGATTGAAAAAATATTCTTTCAAAAATATATTTTTCTAAAATTTTGAAACTACTAGCGTCTCTCGTTTCGTGTGCAATTGTAGACGCGACGACATCAACAGAAGCTCAATCCCATGAAACCCTCAAGGATGAAATACGACACAAAACTTTGTCCAGTTTTTCATACTGTTTTTCTAAATACTGTCAAATGATTATTTATACAAAATTATATATCGTTATATCATATTATCATATATATATATATATATATATATATATATATATATATATATATATATATATATATATATATATATATTATATTATAATATATTATAATAAAGAGAAAAAACAGTAGGATATATGATCCGGTGTTCTTATTAATTATTTTTATTTTTACAAAACAGTGCTCAATGCAAATCTACTGCGCATAAATATTATGTATGTGCTTATAAAACTCAGTAAATTTCAAAATAAGTTATTTCAAACTTCGCCTGAAAATGAAACAGAACTAGGGACATTAATTTAATTCTATAATTGAATTTGTTAGTTTCTGTTTTTGAAACATGGTAATTCCTGTGTAGTGATGGAACCATATTTTTAAATTAGTGAATTATATATATATATATATATATATATATATATATATATATATATATATATATATAGGTACATCCAAAGCAAAAGTTTTAATATGAATTTTTTATGAAATTTGTGAATATGTTCCCCGTAGAAAAACTTACCAAACATATGTCTACCGAGATATTTATCAACACCTCATAAAACACCTACTTTTGTGATAAAAAAATACTCTTCTGCAATATTTTAACTAAAAGTAATATATTTTTAATCCGATTAATTCAATTTTAAATCAGCTTATCTTCCTCAAATAAAGTTTCAAAAAAGTATATTTTATTTTTGAAAGATTTTTGAAATAAGGTAAGCTCCTTGAAAAAACTCATTCCAATCAATTTTATTTCGTTTTGAAATACAGTAAAGTACAGTATTTTTCTTATTGAAACTATTAAGTTTAATTAATTGGCATCAAATTAACGGTTATTTTGGTGGGAGTGTTTTGTTAATTTGTTTATTGTTTATTTATTTATTTATTTGGATATATTTAATTTACTTGCTTTTTCTTATTTATTTTTATTTTATTTTTTTTTCGGGTTCCGTCAAAATAACCCGTTAGAATAGACTACCCACAATGCACCATTGACCTGTATATATAAAGAAGCCTGAAAAACTCAACACATGTGTCCTGATGATTGCATTTAGCATGAAACAGTCTGTCGCCTCTGAATGTTGACTTCAATGTTCACTTTTATATTTACTCTAGACTACCCGTGAGCTTTTGGTAACTGACGATCCAACATTGAAGTTGATTTCAGCATTAAAATATTGTGCATTTGAGGAAAGTTGAAATAAAAATACAACTAAAAAAGCAACTCGCATTTTTAAATCTTATTCACTTAAAATATTATAAAATCAGACTAACTTGGAAATATTTTTTAATATACCAAAAGATATTTTTAAATCATATTCACTCGAAAATATTTTTTAAATATGCCAAAAATAGTTTTAACTATTTAAAATATTGTTTTTAAAAGAAAGCCAAAATATAAATAAGCATGCACGCAATCACAGAGAGGTGGAAAGAGAAGAGTGGAAAGAGAGAGATGGAAAGAGGGAGATGTGGAAAAGGAGAGGTGGAAAGACAGAGAAATGGAAAGAGAGGCGGAAAGAGAAAGGTGGAAATAGAGAAGTAGAAAGAGAGAGGTGGAAAGACAGAGATGTGTAAAGAGAAAGGTGGAAAGACAGAGATGAGAAGACAGACAGGTGGAAAGAGAAAGGTGGAAAGAGAGAGATGAAAGAGAGAGGTAAAAAGACAGAGGGGGAAAGAGAGAGGGGGAAAGAAGCTTAAATCATTATGAATCCGACGGTCGACGTACACCCGATTCACAGATTTTTAGTATTATACTACCCGTGATCCGGTGAGTCATTGAAGGTTCAGATTATGAAACAATGGAGTTGCTTTCAACATTAAAATAAAATTGTCTGTTTAAAGAAAATTGAAATAAAAATACTTACTGTATAAAAAAATTTCATTTTCAAATCATATTCACTTGAAAATATTTTTAAATATGGTAAAAAATAGTTTTAAATATTTAAAATATTGTTTGTTTAAAGAAAGTTGAAATATAAATAATCACACAAGGAATCACGGGAAGGTGGGAAAAGAGATGTGGAAAGAGAAGACGATGGAAAGAGAGAAAGAGAGGTGAAAAGAGAGAGAAGTGGAAAGAAAGAAATGTGGAAAGAGAAAGGTGGAAATAGAGGTGAAAAGAGAGAACGGTTATTTTTTTTTATTTTTTGGTCTCACTGTCAATTCATGTCAATTCATGCATACAAACGATTTCCCCCCTTCCTACACGATAATAAATTTACATCTTTCTTTCCCCCACTCTATATATATGGCCGTGTGCACGGTTGCAAACACACAAGTATGCAAGCAAACAACGTTCACAGAGTTTTAGTATACAAAGATACGCTCAATACCTGATATTGTGCTTTTTATCCCATTAATATGGCATACCTTAAAACGATATATATATATATATATATATATATATATATATATATATATATATATATATATATATATATATATATATATATATATATAAAACAAGGCTCAGTGAGTGCTAGTAGTAATAAAACCGTACTCGATATAAAATAACAGAGCTAAAATTTATACTTATATATACATCTCTTCCACGCCGATTGGTGCCAATCGTCAGACGCAAATTGAAAACTCGAGTTGCTGGCAAAGAATAGCAAACACGGGCGTATTCAAATCAATGATTAAAAAAGGTTATCAGTAAAATATAAACGAAACTATACTTAATTATCGTCACAGACTAGAGCTACAGAATCCCAAACGACGAAAATTACCAAATGACAAAACACCCCCATCAACTGAAAACTTTCAACAGCAGCAACAACTAAAATGCATAGCACAAGTAACTCGAAGAAGTAATAATGACATAATCAAGATGTTTAGTTTACATACTAACTTAAACAAAAGGTTAGGAAGGAATATCCCATCTAAAAAAAAAACGATAACAGTTTCCGGACATGAGAAAACTATTTGCCTGAAAATATGTTTTAACAGAAATATTTTATAAATTCCTGTAGACAATACCGCTAACTGTTCGATCAATGAATGTTTAATGTTCCTTGTAGGCTCACAATGTCTGCTATTAATAGAATAGATAGATAGATAGATAGATAGATAGATAGATAGATAATGTGAAAAGATAGATAATGTGAAATAGATAGATAATGTGAAATAGATAGATAGTGTGAAAAAGATAGATAATGTGAAGAAAATCGATAGATAGATAGATATACAGACAGACAGATCGACAAATAGAAAGATAGATAGACAGGTTGATAGATAACGAGGAAAAGATAGATAGATAGATAGATAGATAGATAGATAGATAGATAGATATAAATATAGATAGATAGGTAGATAGATAGATAGATAATGTGGAAAAAGATAGATAGATAGATAGATAGATAGATAGATAGATAGATATGAATAGACAAAGAAAGAAAGAAAGAAGTTTTTCATTAAATGCTCTGATGGCCAGCTACTCTGAACATCAGTCTTTACTCATTACTAATAATGTTGATGACAACTCGACAAATAAATTTAACTTTTGTTAAATTTTAACCCGTTCTTTATTTGGTCTCCCCCAAAACGCGACATTATGTTCCAAACAACATAGTACATTACAAGTCTCGCTACCAAGAATAGCCATGCGCCTGCCTATGCTGCTTCTTCTTTTTTCTTTTTTTTTTTTTTGCGCATGCGTACCTTGCAGATTTATGTCTGCTCGAATTCAAATGAGTTGAATTCTTCTGAAATGTCAAAACGAAGTACAATAAATATTGTTTATGACCAATAAGAATAAACGAAAAAGGCTAACGTAAAAAAACAGCAAAATTTCTCTTTTCAATGGAAGATAAATTCACAAGAAGTAATTTTTGTACTTACTGTCGTGTTTCTTACTTATATGAAATATTGTGCGCTTTCATATATGAATGTAGAAATAGTCTGTTACACCTGGGTTTGAATATGCATGTCGTGTACTGACGAGCGACTCAGAATGAGAATTCCTGTCGAGATTCTTACATTCAAGTTAGCATTATCCTTTGAGAATGTTAGGAAACCATCGATCCTTCATGAGTTATGGGCTAAATAGCAAGCCAGTCTGGATTCTATGGCCGTGGTTGGTAAGCAGTCTAGAGAGAAAACGTTTGAATTCAAAACCATATGTAGATATTGCGAAGCATATAGTATACAGCCATCAGAACGAGCGTTTATTTCACAATGACACTATGATCCCTACTGCGGTCGATATATATATATATATATATATATATATATATATATATATATATATATATATATATATAAACAGAATTCGCCCTAAAATATATATCATCTTCAGGAAAGGAAAAACGTGTATGGATATTGTAAAAGTAAATTTATTTAAACATCACGAGACTAATACAAGTTACCTTTGCACTTACTACTATTTGGACAACTTTGGCCAAAGTGCTCAGCGGAATTTCTTGCACATGCATTTTCAGTTTCATGTCTAAAACCCGCCAATGTCGAGAAAATATCGCACTACAGTAAACAGTGTTGATTTGATAAAATTACAAAAGACAAGTTTTTCATTTCCTGAAGTGTATATACATTTTTTTGGCAGACTCTCTCTCTCTCTCTCTCTCTCTATATATATATATATATATATATATATATATATATATATATAGCCTTAATTTCGCTAAACGATATACCGAAATAACGGAAAATGATCTGGACATTGTTTTAGCGTCAAGAAGATCAATACTTACATACAATAACTCTACTTGGGGTGAAGAAGAATAATGAAAGTTTCGATGTACCTAGGGAGTATTCGACTCTGCCAAAATTGCAGATTTAGTGGGCATATATATTTTAGACACCTTGAGTAGAGTAGTTAACCTTAACCAAGTTGGAATTTATAGAGATGATGGCTTAATCATTGTCCCTAATAGCAATAGTCCCTTGACTTCCAACTTACATAAGAGGATCATTAGGGCCTTCAAATACCTAGGCCTTAAGAATTAAATATCTTCCAACCTTAAAATAGTCAACTTTTTAGATATCGCCCTCAACCTCCCTAATGAGTCTTTTAAGCCCTTCCGTAAAATTGATCAGACACTCCTATACATCAATGTCCAATCTAACCACCCAAAGTCTGTAATAGATCACATCTTCCAAAGTGTTAATACGAGAATAAATAGCCAAAAATCTTTAATGAAAAGAAATTTACATACAGCCAGGCTCTCAAAAATAGTGGTTTTAAAGAGGAATTAAGCTATAACGAAGAACTAGAAAATCATAGTAATAATAGATCTAAAAGCAGAAAGTGGAAAGTAATATGGTTTAACCCACCGTATTGCAGGCTTTACCACATTGATATAGGAAGTTTTTTTTTCCTGGGGTCAATACACAAACACTTTCATAGTAAACATCCACTATATAAAATTTTAAATAGGAAGACATTGAAAATTACTTATTCATGTGTAAGTAATATGGAGAAAATTATATCTTCCCACAATTGTAAAATACCTAAGAACTACCATAATAGTGAAACTCGATCTAGGAGGCCCACCTGCAATTGTAGGAGTAGAGCTAATTGTCCAATCGGGGGAAAATGTATGTATGAGAATGTAATATATGAAACTACAATCTTCCCCGAAGAAAATATCAACCAGAAAAAAGATACATAGGTATATCTGCTGGTAATTGGAAGCAGCGTCTATACAACCATAGACGCTCTTTTAAATATCGATACCTTAAAAATCAAACTTCATTATGCAAACACTACTGGGATCTGGTAGATAAGGGACTAACCGCGCACTTCGAATGAAGATTATTATTAACAGTGACAACCCCTAATAACTTGCGTGATCAGTTTGATCTATGCATTGCGGAAAAAATGATTATTATTAAAGATAAAAATCCAGATGAGTTGTTGAATCTTCGTAGTGAGATCATTTCCAAATGTAGACATAAAAAAACGCTTTAATACATAAACACGGTTTTATAACGTGTTGTTACCTATAACAGTTCGATCTTGGATCATTAACATCGGACATAACATTTAAATGGAATGACTTTTATGATTACCTGTATACAGCCATGGCCAAAATTATGGAGCACCTATAAAAATTTGAGATATAGTTTAAACCTACGTATTTCAAGGTTAAGAATCGTACAGTGAACAATTGAGAGCAAATGTAAAATATTTAACAGTAGATTGTAGTATTTTTTTTTTTTTTTTTTTTTTTTGCTTTAAAGCCTCTCTCAAGAGCTTTAGCTGAGTTTCGTACTAAATTCATTCCAATATTCAAAATGATTTATTGTCATACTAAAGGTTGTTTCGTAATTTTCGGGTAATATTTGATTCATACCAGTGTATATTTAATTGAAAATGCCTCCAAAGAAGCAGATTTCAGAGATTAAAAGGGCACAAATTGTTGCTTTATCTGGGGAAGGATATTCTCAGGTAGAAATTGCCAGGAAAATGGAATTTTCAAAGAAGGGGATTCAAACAACGATTAAAAGGTACAAGGAAACAAAGTCTTTCAAAAACAGAAAAGGACAAGGCCGTAAAATGTCTACAACCGCCAGGGGAGACAGATCTTTGAAAAGAGCACCCCTTGCAGATATGAGGAAAAGTTCTTTAGAGCTTGCTGCTGAACTTAGGGAGGATGCAAACAAAAACATATCAGATCGAACAGTGAGAAGAAGGTTATTAGAAGTGGGATTAAAAGTATGCAAAGCTAGGAAGAAGCCATACTTGTCTCAGGCCAACAAGAAAAAACGACTGGAATTTGCAAAAAACTATGAAAATTGGACACCTGATGATTGGGGCAAAATTGTTTGGTCTGACGAAAGTAACTTTGAGGTTAGTTAACAGCTTCTATTTCCTAAACTTTGGATGTAATAATTGAAATTTTTATGTGAATACACATCCATAACATTTATTCAAAAATTGTAACAAATTCTTTTTTTTTTCATCAGATTTTTGGCACCCCTGTAGTGGTTTATGTTCGCCGTAGGGAAGGAGAGGCATTTCATCCTGATTGTGTGATTCCACCTGTAAAATTTGGAGGAGGAAGCGTAATGGTTTGGGGCTGCATGGCTTCTTCAGGCACTGGAATGTTGTACACATGTGAGGGCAGAATTAACTCCACAATTTATACTAACATGCTGGACCAGGTTTACCGAACCTCTTTGACTAAAATATTTAATAATAACATTCCAAGTGATGTAATCTTCCAACAAGACAATGCTCCATGTCATACGTCAAAAGTTTCAATCGGTTGGTTTGAGAAAAAAGGGATTACCGTGATGAAGTGGCCCCCTCAATCCCCAGACATAAATCCCATTGAAACTTTGTGGTCCCATTTAGCGAAAAGAGTGAGAATGCACAAATGTTCATCAAAAAAAGAATTAGAGGCCAAACTTCATGAATATTGGTAGAAAATAGATCCTACCACCTGCAACAACTTAGTCAATAATATGCAAAAACGAATAAAAGCTGTTATAAAGGCAAAAGGAGGACATACCAAATATTGATTGTTGTTATTAATGTTTACTCCACTATTCTTAACCTTTAAATATATAAGTTTGAATCATAATTTCGATTTTTCATTGGTGCTCCATAATTTTGGCCAAGGCTGTATATCATTGTCTGTGTTTATGTGATGCTCTCTATATTTTTTGTTCATTTAATTTGTGATAAGAAACTTTATTCATGTGTTGGTATATGTGTATGTGGGTACGTAGGTAAATAGTTTTCTGATATTTTTATATACCTACATATAAATGTAGACTTAAGAGATAGATACGTGTTAATCACTCCGTGGGTTTTTAATATTGTAAACGTTTTCTTCCTCAGTAGTTTTTTAAGTACAAATTAGTTTAATTCTACCCATCTATCCTTATAGGTTAAATGGATGGGTGGTTTTTACCTTTTACTTTTTAATTATATATATATATATATATATATATATATATATATATATATATATATATATATATATATATATGTCTATATTTCTGAAATTAGGTATTATGTACACTATTTACATTATTCGGACTATTGTCCTCATCTTTGTTGTCATATTTATCACAACGTTTCGGCCGTTGTACGCTTCGGCCTTCTTCAGGTGTTTGGAATATCGAACTGAAACCTCGCTGGGGTAGACTGTTCTAGTTCCACGTGCCATGTCTAATGAATGTCAGTTAACAGTTATCTCCTGTGAGGTTTGAGTTCAATACCTGGTTAAGGCAGTGGAGAACTTGAAGAGAGGAATTAACAGGAGATAACTGATAATTGACATCCATTAGACATGGGACGTGTAACTGGAGCCGCGAGCGAAATAAAGGATGTTAAGACTACTATGGATAGAATACGTGAGTAACAGAGAAGCTTTAAAGAAATTACGGGGAAACGCATGCTTCCGATCAGAAATAGGTAGATGAAATTTTGATGATATATAATGCGGAAAGAGGGCTTGGAGAGTCTAAAACCCACAGGGAATACTGAAGGCAAATGATGCAGTGGGAAATAACGACTTTCATAAATTGTAAATAGACAAGTACAAATGCAACGAAAAGGAAATTTAATTCATAATTGCTGGTAACGCCAACATCACTAAATATGTGACCTTCAAAAAGTTAATGTAAAAAGTCATGATTAAATGGTAGTTTTCAGAGTTAAATTTGATTTAAAACTGGGTGAAACAAAACGTCCTCAGATTAGAGAAAATAACGCCTAATTTCAAGTCGAAATCAACAAGTGATTTCAAGCTTCATGGGATTACGGGTGTAATATTAAAGACAGGAATAGTAATTTGGAAACTATAGGATGCGATGGATGAATTAAGAATGTGCCTCCTTATTGAAATGACAGGCCCTGCAGACTGTAATGTATCTTTGAAGGGATTCCTTGTAGCCCATGCCTTAAAGGAATACAAAGAATTGTACTCACAAGTACAGATCATATATTACGAAGTGCTTTATCTATGTAAAATGTGTGATCTTAGCGGTTTTAATGATCAGTGAAACAAGATATGAAACCAATTCAAACCTTGGGTCTCTGGTTGGGACCCTGAAGGAAATGTGTCTAATAATAATAATAATAATCAATAGAATATGTGTCACATCAAATATGTGGCATTTGAGAACATCAATAATTACAGTTGTGTTTGGAGTCCTAGGTTTGGTTTGGAAAGGTTCTGATTGAAGGGATTCCTGTCTTAAATAAAAAGTTCTTTTAAGTACAGCTCACACCTTACGAAACCCTTTCTTATTATTTTTGAAATGTTCAGTGGAAAATGTCATTGCTATTTCTAACCTTAGGTCTCTGGGTGGGATCCGGAAAGAAATGAGTATACAACAAAAATATAAGGATATAATAATAATAATAATAATAATAATAATAATAATAATAATAATAATAACATCAACAACAACCACAACAACTGGGACGAAAGCTGTGACAGAAGGCCTAATTATTGCAGTTCAGGACCAAAAAATCACAACTAAATCCTATGACTGTCACATAATCATCAGTCGGGAGACTAACCCGAAATGCAGGATCTGCGGAAAATATGAACTAGAAAAAATGAATATACCCACAGACATAACAAGGTAGCGATATATACGCATTGGAAGATATGCAAGAAGCACAAAATCGAAACCCCTGAGAGATGGTATAAGCACCAACCAGACACAGTTACCCAAAATAACGATGTCACTATCCTTTGGGATATACAAATTCAAACCAACAGAGAAATAAAAGCGAACAGACTTGATATTATCATAAAAGACGAGAAATTCAGGAAGTGTATGGTGATTGACATAGAAGTACCATCTAAGAGAAACACATCCATATAAATTACCGAGAAATTGTTCAAATGCAAAAATCTGAAGATGAAGATTAAGAGGATGTGGGGAATGAAGACTAAGACTGTACCAATAGTAAACGGAGCACTGGGCCTTGTGAGAAAAGGAATGGACAATTTTAGAGTGTCCCAGATAACATCATGCCCAGAAGATCGCCCTACTAGGAATATCCCATATACTAAGAAAAGTGCTATCAATTAAATGAAAATTTTCTTATAGGGCCTAAGGACCATAGTTTGGAACCGGCTCTACAGGATACAAAGCAAGAAAAGTAACATACACAATAAAGGACGACGAAGAAGAAGAACTTAGAACCATTAAACCTATATTATTCCACCCCTGAATTTCATTAAAATTGCGGTATCATGTCTTAGTTTGTTTTATTTTTAATGGCTCACCAAATTCTGATGTCTGATTGCTTAAAAACCCTGATTTGGGGAAGTAAGTCGAGTCGAAAGCTTTCCAACACTCCCTTATGCTTTCATATACATACATATATATATATATATATATATATATATATATATATATATATATATATATATAATATATAGATTGATAATATTAGTGGTAAATATACACATACATCTGCAATCATATATCTAAAATGTATATATATATATATACATACATACATATTTGTATAAAAAATAATTCCAAGAGGATAGAATCCAGGTATAACTCAATGTCCAGGACAGAGTAAGGATATAATAAAAAGGCTTAAACACTGCTTGCCACACCCTGCATGTGAGAGAGAGTTTGAAGGTTTTAAACCTTTTTATTATAAATATATATATATATATATGTGTGTGTGTGTGTGTGTGTGTGTGTGTGTGTGTGTATGTGTGTGTGTGTGTGTGTGCGCGCGCACGCTCGTGTATGTGTATGTATGTATGTATATTGTTGTCCGATATTGAATTTGCGAATTGGTTGCTTATACACACATAGATGCATCACTGCCCCTCATATATGTCCGTATATATGTATTTGTGTGTGTGTGCGTTCGCGTCTGCTTATGTGTATTTAAACAAGTTCTGTTAAATTCAACCAACAAGGTCTGTCTATATATGTAACGAGTGCCGCTCTAATTGCCTATCAGACTTAAAGAGCCCGCTGACAGACAATGCTATCAAGGACAACCATAATAAAAACCGCCAATAAACAACACAATTATTTGCCTTGCGTCTCCAAGTGATTATTGGAATTAAATTAAAAGCATAAACAAGAATCTAGTCTCGAAGGTGCGTATTATATGTGTGCAAGGGAAAACAAGGTGTCAACATAAATATTGGTGAATAGAATGAGACTCCTAGTGAAATGAAGCTATTGAAAGTCCCATAATTCGAACTTCCATTGCATTTGATTTTCACGGAAGCACATACATACACAAAGAATTATTGTCACGACATAATATCTAGTTAGGTATGTGGTTCAAAAGGAAATTTAGCGATTGCTGTAAATTCCGTAGTAGGCTGAGTCAGTTGCATCGCTACGTTAATTCAAACGGCTTTCTTGAAACCAATATACCAAAGTTGGATTGTCCCGTCCACTAACTGAAGATCAAGTTAAACTTTTTTTAACCAGAAGAAAGGTGTTTTTAGTAGCGTTAAACAGCACGACAGATATAGTCGGCATTGACTTCTTTTATTGTCCATAACGGAATTTTTACCGACTACTCGTCAGTGAAGGAGGGTGAGAAAGGGATTGAGAGAGAAACTTTTAATTCGTAGCAGTTTCAATAAAACGTGTTCGGTACGAGGCGCATAATTTCACTGAAAGATTTTTGACAGGAGAGACAGCTTTTATCCGTAATCTCTCACTCTACAACTAAATAATAATTCTTTAATGCACTCTCGAATGAGAAGCCACTCAATTACGCCATATTCTTCCACATCTTTTTCTTTTTTGTGGGGCGGGAATTGCAACATGTCACCCAAGAGCGACCGCTAACTATACTCTATATAATTTTGTTTGAGAATTTCAGCACGTTGGTGAATTTTTTGAACTCCGGGGTATCAGATATTTATAGATTGAAAATTGACTCATCTTCAACAACACATGGGATCACCTACTAGTTAGAAGATTCTTTTATAATAACTAAAATTAATTTGTTCACCTCTACTTCGCAGACACAATGTTACTTTATGGCGGTAGTGAGCTAACGACTATTTTCAACTGATTCGAACATGCTTGAATATTTTCTTTAACATGGGTCACATTAATAATAGATTGCGTTACTGGACATTTTCCAAAGAAATAATGGATTCCGTTTGTTAATACGACATATTTTTATTAATTTAAATGTTATTTTTAGTATTAGGTTGGTGCAAAAATAATGTCGTTTTCTCACATATGTTACTATGTGAGAAAACGACATTATTTTTGCACCAACCTAATAGATAGTCATATTTTGAGTAGACGTTGCATTTATTTCAAACAGGATTTTATTTTGTCTGCCGGCGTGAACATAAATCTTGTTGAAGTAAATGTACCCGCCGGCATCGCTGGGTAGAATGCTTCCAAGACTGTAGTCAAGAGCCAGGACGGAAGCTTCCTGATGAAACCAGGGTACACATCTACATGACCAAGATGAACATTCAAGTTGGAGGATATCAGCTGTGGCCTGGGATGGGTTCCGCTACGTCTTCTTACTCGAAACACGCTACACATAAATGAATATCTCCCGGGTTTTCAACTCAGATATGTGAGAAAACTGCTCAGGTGCTCGATTTGCGCATAGACCCATTCGGTTATGAGACTGATGAAGATACATGTATTATTTGCCATGTGTTATTTTCTGATGAGTTTTCGTTAGTTTTCCGTTATACATGCACTCATACGAGAGAGAGGTTGGGAGAGGAGGAGAGAAGGGGACAGAGGGGGAGAGAGAGAATATTTGGTAGGTGTATGGTAGCCTGAAAAATATATATTACATAGACAATTCTTAAACTTCAAATTCTAATATATCATTTTAATATGAACGACAGGATCCGAGACAGCACATCTCGTTTAGAAAAAAAAAATGAACGCGTTTTCGGCTCAGTCGTAAAACGTAATTATATTTCTCGGTGTATTGTTATATGGTCGAAAATATATGCGGTATAAAGTATCATGATTTCAGTAGTAGCAATAAAAATATATTGGTTCATACACATGTTTTTCTAATATTTTATTTTTTACATTACGCTGATATGCAGGAGGTCCTTTTTGGTTTCTTTATATTATACAATTGTTTACAAGCTGCGCACTCTGTAGTTGCATAATATATCATAAAGGCAATACACGAGAAAATATTATAGATTTTTTTTATATATAACTTCTTTTATGTGCTGTGTGCCTTCAGGACTCTGGTAGCAATGGCTCTCTACAACTTCCTGTACTTGGCAGTTCTTAATAAATGCCATTTTGTTAATGCTTGTAAATCATATTCCGACATCCATTTACTCAAGTTCGCTAGATAGGTAATGCGTTCTTTTCTTCTTGCTTTCAATCTGTGCTGTGAGTATCACATTTTCCAAGCTTTCTTCCCTCATTGTGCGGCCTAGAAATTTCAACTGTCTCTTGCTGATGTTAATTAAGTGTCCTTTTTTCTTCCATTTTCT
Organism: Acanthosepion lycidas; assembly: GCA_963932145.1. Lineage (NCBI taxonomy): Eukaryota > Metazoa > Mollusca > Cephalopoda > Sepiida > Sepiidae > Acanthosepion > Acanthosepion lycidas. The sequence continues at coordinate 114,862,323 of OZ010572.1, read as the reverse complement.
CTAAAACTTCATCGTTGCTCACATGTTCGGTCTACAGTATGCTCAGCATCCTTCTGTAGAACATTTCTTTTGCTTCAAATCTCTTCTTCATTTTTGAGGAGGTTTTCCAACATTCACTGCCCTATAGAAGGAGAAGCATCACGTAACAGTTCAGTACTCTTTTCTTTGTTTCTAACGAAGTCTTTCTGTCTCTTAATACTTTGCTTAGGATTTGGAAGGCATCTTTCGCTATGCCAATGCGCCTTCAGAATTCGCACTTTTCGTCTTCCGTTAAAACATCATAGATACATTAATTATTGAACTTGTTTGTTTGCTTCTGGTATCCCCAATTTGTAATTTGTGTGTTGGGCTCTCGCTTTTGCTCATAATCACGCATTCTCTCTTCTTCCAATTGATGTTTAGTCCTTTTTCCGCTTTACTCCACTACCTTCTGTAGGAGTTCTTGCAGTTTCCTTTCAGTGTCTGCTATCAACACTGTGCCGTCTGCATATCATATGTTGTTAAGATTGTAGCCGCCAATAATGAATCCTGGTGGGACTTCTAATTCTCTCAGGGTCACCTCGCTATATAAGTTGGATAAGTCCGTAAAGTATTATGACGTAGGAAATTTTTGTTAGAAACAAAGAAAACTGAAATGTTACGTCATATGTACTTCTCTTATGTGGCAGTGAATTCTAGACAATTTTCTTAAAGATGAAGAATAGACTTGGAGCAATTGACGTACGGTTCTACAGAGGGATGCTGGGAATTCAATAGACGGAACATGTAAACAATGAGGAAGTTCTAAAGGGAATTTAAACTATAACAATAATAATTTAACCAGAAACAAAGAGTTTAAACTTATGGTATGCATTATTAGAAAGAACGGCTTCAAAAATGTTATGCCCACAAGACGTATTGAAAGAATGAAGAGAAGAAAATAGCGACTAACCTACCTAATAATTCTGGATCAATGAAGGGCAAAGCGGGGTCAAAGACGGATAGTAAAATGGCAAATATTTCTTATAGTAACATTAGATAGAAAGATGTAGAGCGCCATGAATGACCCGGTACATAAAAAGCAATACATACTATCATATCGAAGGAGTGTATATTAACACATACATTTTTCGGGCGCTCAAATGTCTTCTTTTCACATTTGCAGTAATTAATATAACATTTCATCAGATCCATTCTTCAGTATTCGTCTGATGGAATCCGTGAGAAAAAGGAGACATGTTTATAGCAGTATTCTAGAGATAACATTTTCCTTGTTCTTTTTAACCTATTATTGAAATGAGCAAATCGCTCACTTTGACATTGTGCCGTTAAATTTTGTCAGTCATAGCAGTTCGTATAAAAAGGAAAATAAACAGAAAAACTTTACTATTGTAACACTCAGTATAATTAAAAAATTCTGAGAATTGTCTTGGATTTATCTGTGCTGATATTTTTAGCTTGAAATTTTTGGCATTAAATATAGTATTCATTTCACGCGTGTATACTTTCTAAAAATTAATTTTCCTGTCCTGATGAAGAGAAAAATATGTCTTCAAACACTGACCGATGTTCGATTACCCAAGCACATGGAATTAATTTGTCTTTCTTTCAAATTTTCTTAACGCATTTCACGTGAGGATTGATATCAAGCAGGGGTTGCATACAAGCCCCTCTGTTGTTCAACGTTTTCATGGCATCTGTAACATCGTATTTAAGAGGCTCGAACAGCCTAATAGACGGTATTCCGATGACGGTGATCTATTCAAACTTTCCCGACTCGGAGAGCTGTCCACGGTCCGCAGTGAATATGCTTTTGAGCTTCAGGATGTTCTCTAATCAAGCATTCCTCTCCAGACGTTTAGGATCAGCTGGACGTTATAAATCATGCCTTCAATTGCGCTGGTCTTAAGATTAATGCCAAGAAAAAAAATGGAACAAACTACAAGTCCCTATACGTAATTTTCATACGGGGAAGGCAGATCTCAGAAATGTGAGCATGTTCACATATCTCAGCTCCGTGCTTGTCATAATCTGAAAGAGGAAATTCAGTGACCTGTTCGATTTGACTCTGCAGCATTCGAAGGGCATCCCAAATTGTTGTGGCCTTGTTAGGGCCAGAAATAAAGACACAAGAGAGAAATTGAGTTAAACGAATACATTAACAGAAACAGTAACGTATACAAACGAGAGTTTTACAACAAGAATATTCGGTCCGACTGTCAGAGCTGACTTCTGGAAACTTCACCCCCCAAAGGCAGTACCTGCTGCTATTTATAGCTGGGAGAGTCCATGCGTGCGTAGGTAAATTACCATAACACAAATGTGTCTTTCTGAACGGAAATCGCACTTGGAAGACCAATAGAATTTAGGGAGAGTGTAAGTATGAGAGTGTGGGACGAATGTTAGAGCTAAAGAGAGGGGTAACAGACAAGAGAGGGTGGGAGATTAAAACTTAACAGAGAGGAGTTTTAGACAGGTGGGTTGAAGACAGTTTAAGTGAGAGAAATATGAATGTTGTCGGATGTCTAATACATTAAAGATGTAACCGGAAAGGATACATTTTGTGATGACATACACACACAATAGACGATCTAATCTTAAAGATCAGAAGAAGAGGGATCTTTAAGATTAGATCTTTAAGATTAGATCGTCTACTGTGTGTGTATGTCACCACAAAATGTATCCTTTCCGGTTACATCTTTAACTCTCTTTAAATTTTATTTTTATTTCCGGAGTTGTTTTTTCTGTTTTCTTCTTGAATTTGTAGGTCTGATGAATTCGATCGTATTTACGATTCCAATAGAATAAATTATAACCATGGAATATTAGTGTTTAAGCCTTTTTATTATATCCTTACTCTGTTCTGGACATTGAGTTCTACCTGGATTCTATTCTCTTGGAATTTTTTATTCAAAAAATATATATATGTATGTGTATGCATGTATGTATATATATTTATATATTTTGCATATGTATGTGTATATTTACCACTAATATTATCTATCTATCTATCCATATATATATATATATATATATATATATATATATTCATGATGATGGAGCTTTTACAAATCGTAAAATCATAATCATCATCATTATCCTTTAGTTTTATGACCAGCTATGGTCGTAGGGTCACTGCGCAACTGAGCACCTGACAATATATGGGTAACATATATGGGCTAAAAACCGGATAGGTATCCACTCATGCACAATGTATCTTAAGCAAATAGACCTGGAAGGTCCAATCCCTCTCCAGATCCAACCATAGCCGATGTACTCCAAAGTTAACTAGAAAGCCCTTTGTGATCACCGTCCTGGCTGCATACATAACCATGAAGCCCAGTCTATCCCACAGTGATAGATGGTCGTTGACCGTGCGCAAGAAGGCCTTGTTTTTAAATTCTGCTGGAGTTCTGAGTGGGAGTTGAGCCGCTCTTCTCACCAGAAAAGCCTGGTACAGATAGTGGTTGAGCCGACTATGTGATAGGTAGTAATGGATCACACGACACCAGGAGCACTCGTAGGGTTACCTTACATTATCCATCCAACTACCGTGCTATAAATAAACAGGTATGCACAATCAAACATAATCCTATATGATAAGGAACAGGGTGATATTTTCTGTATATATCTTTGTCTCTATACCCGAAACTTCTATCGTGCTAAATAAACACATTAACAAATGGACCCATCTCTGGCTCGAATATCCTGCTTCAAGGTAAGCAGTCAATTGGCATGTGTGTAACGACACCAGCAATTAAGTTAGGCAGTGCACATACTGATGTCAGGCAGAGGGCCGTTTTGATGCAAGGTTAGCCCATATGTACGACGCTTATACGGTTTTTCATTTCCTCATCACCGGGATAGCATGTGTCACATGACCAGTTTAACGTGGTGGAGGCAAAAATTGGCCTGTATCTGCAACCAATGTCACGAAGGTGTTGGAATATTCTAATATGTTTAATATTCCAACATTTCAAATACTAATCTTCAATTAAATTGGCCGCAATACAATCTTTACGCATTCTTTTCCCTCCTTTTGTTTTTGTGCCAAAAGTTAAAGTTAGGAAATAACTACAATAATTCCAAGACGGGGCGCGCATGCATACATTTGCTGTAGAACGATGTCAGGCACACGGGCTTTTAAAAGTGAGTTCTAATCTAACAAGGCACTTAAACTATAACATCCTTGTTTCAGCTTTGTAAATGTTGCATAAATATCGTCAAGACTTACAGCCCGACATAAGAAAGACTAATTTTTGTCAATGTATAAAAGCACGCTGTGATTTTTCTATTTCTGTTCATCTTCTATTATTTATAATGTTATTCTTCTTCTTCCCACCTTTCTTCCTTCTTTTATTATATATATATATATATATATATATATATATATATATATATATATATATATATGTATGTATATATATATATATGTATAGGGTAAAGCATTTTCGTTATGATTTTTTAATGAATATTCTTTATTCTGCGATACTTTGCAAGGATTGAGTTGCCCGCTGTGAAAGCTGATAGGCACAACAGGAAAGTTTATGAGATTTCCTTGTCGTTTTCCTTTCGGCAATATCGACTAATCACGTCTTCTTGTCCTGATTCCTCTTTCTTTTTTGCTTCATCCTCTTTCTTTCTCACTTTTAATACACACACACACATACACACACACACATATATACTCAAGTTTCTTCATATATATATATATATATATATATATATATATATATATATATATATATATATATATATATGAAGAAACTTGAGTGATTCAACCAGCAAAAGCTCCGATCAATTATACGCATTAACTGTTAACATTATGCCTTCATCTTCGTAATTCTCGAGACAGTTCAACTAACAGCATGGAAGCCACCATCATCGAACAACTGCCTTCGATAGACAGGCCATGTACTCCGCATGAAGAGCCCACTTTACATTGAACTCGGCGCTACCCAAACACCCCGCAGCTGCTCTATGTGCCGCCGTGTGGACGAACTGACACAGACGATGTAAAAGGGTAATCGGCAAAACTCGAATTAACTTGCAACAAATCGTCTACGTTGTCGTCAAACGCCATCGACTGTAAAAAAAAAAAAGTAATTCCAAACGAGAACAACGTAGAAATATGGAGTTCAAGTTCCAATCGGTCTTGATTGATGGATTTGTTTCTCTGTTGCTGTTGTATTTTTGTTTTGTTTTAACAGCTTAAAAAAAGCTTTAGGGGGTTATTTAAAACCGAAACATATTTCGGATTGTTGGGGGTTGTTTACAGTATCCAGTGTTTCCAAGTATCCCCACCCACTTCCCACATTTATGCATTGACCGGGCTTCACGCTGCTTAACTTCAGTGATGTGGCAAGAACCGATGTTTTCTGAGCGTTTTGACCGTGGCCCCGTAGCTAAAATCGGCTCCAAGAATCAGTTATAATTTGTGTCGGCGAAGTTATGAAAGACAAACACACGCACAGACATACATGTATAAATGGACGCACAGACATACATGTATAAATGGTTAATATATATATATATATATATATATAGAGAGAGAGAGAGAGAGGGAGAGAGAGAGAGATTCCGCTGTTTAATCTGAATCACGTTTCCTTTTGCTAAATTAAATTTTTGTTCTCAGGAAATAAAATAATAAAGAGAATAGTAATCAGGAAGACAGTAGATAAGGATTGACATTGCATTTAAATCTTTGAAGATCAAATTTAACTGGAAAGCATAGAGCCAGGAGAGAGTTCCATCAGCGAGAAAAGAAGTTGCTAGAATAGTAGTTATGGCGATACCTAGCTAATTCAACTATAAATTGATGAGACCTTTTTTGCCAGTTTAGTACAGAGTTTAAATTAAAGTCTAGCTACCATATTGATTTTCTAAGCATAACTTAGACGTGGTACAAGGCCGAAAGTATAGAGCACCCAGTGAGGATCGAACTCACTATTCAGTCGTAACTGTTTTAGTGAGACAACAATTGCTAACCATTACACCACACCGAGGTGCCCGTAGTCTAGCTACCATAATGAAGAGTTCATGCTAACAATTACCATGAAAGTAAAGGGTGTCCCAATAACCTGGACCGATTTTAAATGTGAATTAAGTTTAAGCGTCTAATGATTTCTTTCTTTTTCTTTCAGATTTAACAACTTAAGTCTTTGGCAATTTCAACCATGGAAAGATTAACAATCAAAGAACGTATTAAAGTTATCAAAACCTATTATGAAAATGGACGTTCAAACAGAAATGCATTGCGCGCACTTCGCGATTTTTTTGGTCAACATTCCTGCGCACGATGACGAATAGAGGTGCCTGGATTTTAGGCCAAATTCTCGTGCACTGCAGAAATGTTTTCAGCTGAACGGTGTAAACGAGCAGGCAATGGTTTTTTTCACATCTGCCACAGACCCAGTTTGTTTGAATTTACGAACAATTTTTCCAACTGCACTCTTGAAACTTTAACACGTTGTTTGATTGTTAATCTTTCCATGGTTGGAATTGCCAAAGACGTAAGTTGTTAGATTTGAAAGAAAAAGAAAATATCATTAGACGCTTAAACTTAATTCACATTTAAAATCGGTCCAAGTTATTGAAATACCCTTTACTTATAGAAAAGACACAGGGCAGCAAATTTACTTCAGTAGTAAGGTAACTGAAGTCGAGACGTTAAATCAGGACCAATAATATTGCTGATTCTTCTTTGGATTTTATGAAGATTCTCTAAATATATAGCAGGATCACCAGGCTATATGCGTCAGCAACATTCTAAGAATGGGTGAATGGTAGACATATAGATATGTAAGATAGATTATGGGGAGTATTTAGCACACTCTTCGTCTACTATTATCGCTGTCTGCTGATTTCTGTCCAGTCACCTATCCGCCATCTTTGAGTCGTTCACGCCTTTTCAGTTTTTTCTTTTCCTTCTTTCTTTTTTTTTTTTTTTTGCATCTGTCTCCATATTCTAGCATTCCTCTGTCGCCATGGAACGCAAAAATGTTCACTGAGTCATTAAGCCACAGCAAAACAACAACAAAGCATATCTACGAACGACTGCCGACTGTTCTTCTGACCTTTTCTTTGCTTTTCTCGTGGGGCTGTCTTCAAGGTTTGCGCATGCGCTATCACAGGCCTCTTTCTGCATGACAAAGAGAGGGCGTGCTGAAAAGAGAATAGGGCGACCACCTAAGACACACAGGGACAATTGTCCTCGAGACGGTCGACTCTCCCCTTTTGAGCTGTGACCTTTTACACACGTCTGCGACTCAAATCTTCCCGCCTCTTGGCACGATTAAAAAGACATTGTGCCTATTACTTCTGAGTCCTATAGGCAACTCTCTTTCAGTTGAGAATTTCGAAAATGCGCGCTAAAGAAATACTGACTAGTAATTAAACTTCTTTAAAACAAATTTCACGTTTTCACAGTTCTGGTAAGTACGCGGGCACCTCAACTTATAAAAAGAATCCAATATTTCCTTGAATTTGATTATTTATTTTTACTCATTTCTCTTCAAGCAAGGCGATAAAGCCACTAAGATGCAAAGAGTTACTAAGGACGAGACAAAGAAAGATGATTATGTAGATTATACATAGCAAGAAATCAAGAAGCTGTAAAAGACTTCGACAGGTGAGAAGCAATAACTATTAAGAAGAAATAGACTATTAAAATAGAAATAGAAATAACTATTAAAATAGAATTTTCGATTACATTCAGCAATTTAAACATTAAAATGATGAAACATAGCTAACAATCTAGTCTTCTTTCTTTTTATATATACATGTTGACGATCATGGCTCTCCATAATTGTTGTGGTGTTCTCCCTCTAAAAAGTCTATGTTAGACTCTTCCGCCTACTATAACATTAGTAGGACAGAAGGCTTCGGGAAACAGTGAATCGATTGAGCGCTAGTTCATTCGATACACTCTAACTAGTCGTGTAATACTCTTCTGGTGTACTTACTGTTTAATATATGATAGATCTGCAAACCTGTTTTTTTTTATTACTTAACCATTAACTTGGTCACAACAGTAATGTCCTGTCCTTTGTAGCTTTTAATTAACTTTGTCTTTTTGTTATCTCTCCTAAACCCTCTTATGCTATCCATTTACAAAGTTCGTTAGGTAGTTTATACATGTTTTTTCTCTGTCTGCAATCTATTCTGGGCGTGTCAAATTTTCCAAGCCTTCTTTCCTCGTTACATGCCCGAGAAAATTTAACTGTCTCTTTTTTATGCTAAGTATGTCTCCTTTTTGTTTCCATTTTCTCTCAAACTTAGTCATTTCTCATTTGTTGGGTCCATGGTATTCTCAATACTCTTCTGTATTACTACATTTCTATTTATTTTTTCATCTGTGCAAAGACTCCCTATGCATAATTCCATAAAGACGAGATTTTATTAAATATTTCTATTACTGTAAGTGTTATTTTAGTGGATACACGTGTTTGAGTGGACGATGCCCCCCGCTTTTTTCAAACAGAGAAATTAATATCCCTCGGACTACATATAGAAAGACTTCATAAAGAAAAAAGGATCTCGGTATATTCGACTTTCCATGTCTTGTCCGATGGACATTAATTTCACTCTTTAAAAAATATGAAGTTGTTTATACAAACACGTGTATCCACTAAAATAATGTTTCTAGTAATAAAAATAATGTCACATTAACCTCAGTTAACACTTTCATTTTCACTTTCACTTTCACTTTCACTTTTACTATTATCGTTTGGGCAATAATAGGAAATTGCCATTTATTGGAAATAAATAACTATTGGTGACACGGAAATCAAAAAAGTACAACAATTTAAAGCATTTTACAAAGACCGAAAACTTCGAAGGCGCACTGGGGTAGAAAAGATGCATTCCAAAAGCTAAGAAAAGTATTAAGAGACATAAAAACACCGTTAGAAACAATGGGGAGAAAAGAGCACTGAACTGCTATGCAATATCTATCCTCTTGTATGGCAATGAATGCTGGTAAGTTTCCTCACATAATACTGGAAGCAACTAAAATGTGGTTCTACAGAAGCATGCGGAGAATTCCATGAACAAAACTCTTAAACAATGAATATCTTAAGGAAAATGGAAGCAAAAAAAATGCCACTTGTACTCAGAATCAGAAAGGGACAGATGAAATGTATTGGACTTATAGGAAGGAGGGCTTAGATAATTTGACAATCACATGACATACTGTAGGTAAAAGAAACAGGGGAAGGCTGTGAGTGTGTTAATTGATGGCGGAACGTGGGAAGTTTGGCTAAGGGACTGGCGTTACTAAAAGCTGCAAGGGATACGAGATTATGGAGAGCCATGATCGAGCACCTGATAAAAGAGACACAGCAGATAGAAAAAGAAGAATATTGAAATTAATAAGAAAACGTATTTCCTGGGCTCAGAAGTTAAATGCAACTCTTACCGTTTGGAAGAGCGGTCCAGTTTATATGATAAAAATGAATTGAGAAATACATAAATCATTTTAGAATAGAAATACATTACAAATGATTTTTATTTTAGAAACGAATTGTAAATTAGGAAGAGGTTGCTAGGTGTGTGTATTCAATGAAAGCGTTACTAATAGGACAAGGATACTATACGTATACTAAAAATACATTACTAATTTTATGATGTTAACGACCACTCGTTTAACACTTATGTGATGTCAACGAATACTCGTCACTTTTGTAATGCTCGTTGTAGTAGAGACTTTGTAATCGCAGATACCACTACAATACGCCGTTGAACAATACTGGTGTCAGACACCTTCGAATATCACTCTCACTAATAGTATTTGCTCGATAATACCCGATCGAATAGTAATCCGTGTATTGATCCGTAGAGAGAAATACTATAGTGAATAGTATAGAGAATAGCGGTACGTATAGTAATAGAAGACGGAATAGAAATAACGATCCGTATATTACTGAGGATAGATTAGAATATAGCGATCAATGAGATATCAGGCTACCTTCCAGATATGCGTTTTTTCTATGGTCACGTGGTCTACTTAATTCAATAATGTGATCGCCTGTGTTTGCTCACTGGTGATCGATGTTCAAACTCAAATCTCGACAGGACACTTTATTCCTATATAACAGCTAATGAGTTTACTGTAGAAATAATGTATTGTAATTATTATCTATGAATTATTTTACAATAGAAATCATTGAAAATAAGAAGTGGCAGGATTATCAGTAGCCACGAAATAAAGGCAAGTGTTATTGAAAGAAAAATAATATTACAAGTTTAATGTATAATATTTATATTTTTCATTAGATTTTTACTTTCTTTTATTTTCTCTTTATTATTTTCTTGGTTTGTTGACTAAATCAGTACAATTTCCTTTTACGTCTTAATCTGTTAGATTCTTTTAATCTCGACCTGATCCTTTTTGTTACAATTCTTCCCCTTTTTTTTTTGTAACCTAACAAATACTATTGTCTTTCATGTCAGGAATTTGTCTCGACATTCGACAAACTAACATTTTTTGTGCCCTTACACGTCACCTTACTTCTCAACCATAATTTCTTTTCACTGCGTTTCTTAAACTCTTCCTTGAGTCTATATCTCTTTTCTTTCTTTCTTTTTCTCTTTTACTTTCTTTTGTTATCTCCTTTTCCATAAGTTGTTCGCCTTCTATCTTCACAATCTCTTCTCAATCCGATTCCTCTCTTTCCCCCTCTTTCTTTTCTTCTTCCTTTGTAATATTCTAACGTTTGCTTCTTTTTCTTTCTTTCTCTTTTATTGATGCCTCTTTCCCGCATTTTATTTTTTCGCTGTTTCTTCAATATAATCCGTCCGTCCGTCCGTCCGTCCGTCCGTCCGTCCGTCCTTCCTTCTTTCCGTCCTTTCACCCTCCCTTCTTCCCTCTTTTCCTCCCTTCCTTCCCTCCCTCCTTCCTTCCTTTCTTCAGGCCTATTGGCGTGAAGTAATGGTTTACGCGTATAGTTTAGTTAACTTTTACTACTGAGTAGTGAGTTCGATCCTCATTATATGCCCCATTCAAAATTCGGCATAAAATAATCCAGTGTTATTTACACATGTCGTAAAAAAAATCAAACTAAACTTTCTTCTAATTTTGAAATTTTTTCTTCCTTCCTTCCTTCTTTCTTTCTTTCTTTCTTCCTTTCTTTCTTTCTTTCCTTTATTTGTTATTTCTGTCTTCCTTCAATTCATCCTTTCTTTATTTCTTCCTTTCTTTTTTCTTGCTTTCTTCTTTTCTGTCTTTTTTTCCTTTCTTCCTTCCTGCCTTTCTTCCTTTCTTCCTTCCTTTCTTTCTTCCCTCCTTTCTTTCTTCCGGCCTTTATTTCTTTCTTTCAGGCGCTTTAACTTGGGTAATAGGGAAATTAGTCATGTTGTCCATTACAAATGAGTAATCATTTCGATCCCCCCACTCAAAACCACATAAAAAAAAAATTCGATACAACAAGGGTTAATATGTCGTAATATTCAACCAAAACATTTTTCATTTTTCCATTTTATACGATTTAAATTTCTTTCTTTCTTATTCGCAATATTTACTCTTTTTATTTATAGCCTCACTTTCTTTGTTTTTGTTTTTTTCTTTCTTCTATTTCACCTTTGGCCTTCATTTGTTTCATCTTATTTTCATTCTTTTATTTTCTTCTTTAGTCTTTCGTGTGGTTTATTTTAATCCAATGTCTTCCTTGTCATCTTATGACATCTGAATCTACAACGAGTGACTCGCATTGCTTTTTTTTTTTACGCTGTTCAACATCCACCCTACTTAGGATTAGTCCGTTAATGAATTCTTAAATAAAATCAAGCTGTATTATATAACCGATTTATTTTTACATGCCGTTTCATTATTTTAAGAAAACTTTTTTACCTCTTTCCTTAATTCCTCATTCCTCCATATTTCAAATTAGCTCAACATTTTTTTTTTCTTTTTTTGTAATTTTTATTGCCTTCTTCTTAATTTGCTTCTATTAATCCATTAACTGACCGCCATTCTGGCGGACGCTACGCAATCTTCTTTTTTTTTTAGTCGGTAATGTGATCGGTCGACAATGCCAAAGCCAAATGAAAAGACCGACTGGAGACAGGTCCACCTCTTATTACAAATACGCCTCCGATGACAGTGTCCAACGCTTATTGTGTTAATCGAAATAAAAATAATCGCTTCAATAAAATAACCTGAGAAGTCAGGTACCCGCTTTTAGTGAGCTAAAACAAAAAAAAAATAGTCTTTAGATCACCCGATAGTGAGTTCGATCCCGTCAGTTGGTTCCGCGATTGGACATGATTCGGGAGTTAATCTGAATGATATTGAGTTTTCATCCCGATGGACGTTGCGCAAAATTATTCAATATCTATAAAAGTGTGGAATGTAATTAGCTCGGCCTTACACAAGCTTGAAATATTAGATCGCCCGATGAGGATTGAAGTCTGTGAAACTAGATTAACTGTTCATCTGTTACAAATAAGTCTCACAGATTTCATGACGCCTATAATGCAGGGATATGGGCACAGATTAATGGTTTTTGGCGCCTAAATGTGGAATTGTGGTGCCGAGTTCCAATTACAGCTTCTTTTTAACTAAATGTTGACTCTGATTTCGGTGTCGTATTTTTCATCCTATGTTAAAAGACTACCGAGAAATTTAAATTTTGCTTGCTTGATTTTAGTATCTCTAATTCGTAGTTGGAATGTTGGGCTATTCCGCTTACTATTAGCTATATATTCTGTATTCTTACAATGAATAGATAGTCCTTTCTTATCCCTCTCTTTTACCAACACTGGCAATAAATAACCACATGAACTTAGGTTGGTAATAAAACTAAGAGAAGATTTTAACCAATATATATATATATATATATATATATATATATATATATATAAATATATATATATATATATATATATATATATATACATATATATATATATATATATATATATATATATATATATATATAATCCATTACTTACTTTACATATATAAAGAAAGGAATGGATTTTTATTTATTCATCCGACAGATTTTTATTACTTGTATTACTTATTTTTAGTGGATATTTGTATTTGAGAAGACACTCTGTTTATATATATATATATATATCATATATATATGTTTATATATATATATATATATCAATCTATCTCTCTCTCTCTCTCTCTCTCTCTCTCTATATATATATATATATATATATATATATATATATATATACATATAAAGAAACTAATGGTTTTTTATTGCTTGTCTGTCTATCACTACATATATATATATATATATAGTCAGACAGACAAGCAGACTGAGAGAAACAAAGACACAGACAGTTGCGTTTATGAGATAGATAGATAGATAGATAGATAGATAGATAGATAGATAGATAGATAGATAGATAGATAATATTAGTGGTAAATATACGCATACATATGCAAAATATATAAATATATATGCATAGATGCTTACACATACATATATATTTTACTGAATAAAAAATTCCAAGAGAATAGAATCCAGGTAGAACTCAATGTCCAGGACAGAGTAAGGATATAATAAAAAGGCTTAAACCCTAATATTCCATGGTCAAAATTTATTCCATTGAAATCGTAAATACGATCCAATTCATAAGACCTACAAATTCAAAAACAAAACAGAAAAAACAACTCCGGAAATAAAAATAGAATTTAAAGAGAGTTAAAGATGTAACCGGAAAGGATACATTTTGTGGTGACATACACACACAGTATACGATCTAATCTTAAAGATCTAATCTTAAAGATCCCTCTTCTTCTGATCTTTAAGGTTAGATCGTCTATTGTGTGTGTATGTCACCACAAAATGTATCCTTTCTGGTTACATCTATAATGTATTAGACATCCGACAACATTCATATTTCTCTCACTTAAACCGTCTTCAACTCACCTCTCTAAAACTCCTCTCTGTTAAGTTTTAATCTCCCTCCTTCTCTCATCTGTTACCCCTCTTTATAGCTCTAACATTCATCCCACACTATCATACTTACACTCTCTCTAAATTCTATTTTTATTTCCGGGGTTGTTTTTTCTGTTTTCCTTTTGAATTTGTAGGTCTGATGAATTGGATCGTATTTACGATTCCAATGGACTAAATTATGGCCATGGAATATTAGTGTTTAATCCTTTTTATTTTATATATATATATATATATATATATATATATATATATATATATATATATATATATATATATATATATATTTCCTTATTGTTATACATATGTAGCCAATTCCCAAACTCACATGCATTTATATACTGGTTTAAAATAAAGACACTATACAGATACTTAGAATAAAAAAGTAAAGCACTGAAGAACCTGTCTTGCATTTCGAACAGTATCGATAATTAATTTATTATTGTTTACCATAGCATTTTATTGTTATTAACCAAAATTAACCAGAACCTTTTTAATAATAAATTACTGCTCTGTTGATTAATTGCTTTGTCTTAATCGTTATTGTAAGTAACAGTACAGTGACTTTATTGCCATCAAGTATATAGAGATGTAAAGAGAGAGAAAGTAAGATAGAAAGAGGGAGCAAGAGACGGAAAGAGATTGACAAACAGACTAAGACAAACAGACACAGAAAGTGTATGTAATTTAAACATATATATATATATATATATATATATATATATATTATATATATGATATATATTATATATATATATATATTATATATATAATATATAATATATATATTATATATATATATTATATATATGGTCGATATATACATATTATGTATATTATATATATATATTATATATACTTAGAGAAAGAGTCATATGTGTAATATATGTGTAATATATGTGTGTAACATATCTATATCTGTATATGTGTAATATATATGTATATATATGCATATATACATATATGTATATATATATATATATATGTATATATATTTGTGTGTAATATATATATGTATATATGTGTAATATATATGTACATATTTATATGTAATATATATATATATATATATATATATATATATATATATATATATATATATGTGTGTGTGTGTAATATATGTGTAATATATGTATATATATATTATATATATTATATATGTATGTTATATATACTGAGAGAAAGTGTTATATGTGTAACTTATATTTTAGAATTATCTATATTATACATATACGTGTTTATATATGTATATTATATATCCATATTTATTGTATATATACATAAATCTATGTGTGTTTGAGTGTGCGTGTTCGATCCTGTATCGCTACGTTTTTTGGGCGCGTGTGTGTGTTCTTGTGTCTGTGTATGTGGTTGTATTAATAAGTTATCACTTTTCACTCTATGTTGTCTACGTTTTCTCGCGTCTCTCGCATTTCCAACACTGAAAGCATCGTTACCCTTTTACATTTCAAATGTTCCTCTACGACTGACGTATATGTCTGACTGTCCCCAGTTATCTCAAGGGGAGATAACTCTATTCTCTCTCCGGGACATTTCTTATCACTTCCTGGAAATAATACCATCTGTTTCTGAGTGATCATTTTTACTGGACAAGTAAAAGTGATAGGTTCATTATTGCTGAAGACTGCAAGATATTTAAGTAATTTCAAAAAGAGATTTTATATATAGAATCGTAAAAAAAAAATGGCATTTTCTTGTCATCCTTGATGATAAGCTCTGTTTTTAATTAATCTCTGATAAGATAAATGGCGTTTTCATTCAATGACGATCGGATAGACACAAGGAGCTTCTGATTTGTTGTTAAAAAAATTAAAATCTTTTCGGTAATCGTGCTGTTAAAAGATTAAAATCTTTACGGTAATCGTGCTGTAGTAAAAACAGAACCAGTGAATAAACTTATACCGATGCTTTATTGCGCTTTACTCTGACTACTCCTCTACTAACGGATTCTACAGTGTGCTTTTTATACCTCCTACATCTTAAGGGGAGGCAACTGATGATTTATCAGTACACGTCCGTTTTATCTAAGGCTAACAGTAACTCTCAGTAGTTATTATAATCGCTATTAATCGACAGATTAAAATAAATAAATGTAAATGTGAACAAACTGAGGTTCATAATTCTAAATAAATTCACGTATACAGATATATTACAACGATTGGACTGAGGTAAGCAAATTTAGACAAAGATATGTAAGAACAGATACAGGTACACAAGCATGAATATTTTCGAACAGACACGTGTAAAGAGATGTAGTTCCGAAGGGACGTAGATACATAGAGAGATTAAACAATCAGGCTTAGGGAAGAACAATGTGAGATAAACAAGCTAAGAGAATCAAGGATAGATACGAACAGACTGAGTTACATTTAGACAATCAATGATAGATACGAACAGACTGAGGAAAATTGATTAAGACAATCATGATAGATAAGAACAGACTGAGGTACATTCAATATTAAATACGAACAAAGTGAAATAAGTTGATTAAAACAATCAACGATAGATACAACAATTAATTATAAATTAATTAAATTAATTAGGACAAGCAACGATAGATACGAAAAGACTGCGGTAAAAATGTTACGACAATCAATGATAAATACGAACAGACTGAGGCAAATTAAGATAAAAATATATACGAACAGACTGAGGTTCATTTAGGAAATGATAAAAATAAACAAATTTTGCTAAACAAAATAAGACAATCATGGATTAAGAACATCAAAGAATACAGTCTGAGGTAGATAACGAAGATCATTCTGAGGTAAATTGATTATGACAATCAAGCATAAATACGAACAGACAGAGGTACATTTAGACAATCAATATTAAAAACGAACAGGCTGAAGAAAATTGATTAAGTCAAGCATAAATAGATACGAACAGACTGAGGTACATTAAGTCAATGATAGATAGGAAAATACTGAGGTAAACAGGTTAAAACAATCGAGGACATATACGAACAGACTGGGGTAAATTGATTAAGACAATAAAAGACAAACACGGACTAAACTGTAGTAAACAGGTTAAAAGAAGGATACGAACAGACAAAATGGCTGATATATTTGGAAAAAAAATGGAAGTAAACAGATTATGACAATCAATGATTGATATGAACAGACTTAGGTAAAAAGCTTCAAACTGATATACTTTAAAACCGTCTGGGGTAAACGAAGAGATTAAGACGAACTGAGATAGACGAGGATAAACTGACGTTAATAAATTAATTCAAACAGCAATAGAAATGAACAGACAAAGATGGATAGACTGATATTAACAGGGATAGATGCAAATATACTATCGAAACTATGCATATTATTTTTAGCAGGTACCCGTAAATAGGTTGACATTGCTATTTTTTATTTATTTATTTATTTATTTATTAAATTATTGAATTTAACATCAACCGACCGAGTTAGAGAAGCCCTACAAAATAAAAATAAAGGGCAGGAATTGAGCTGTATTTACCTATTTAATGAATGCGAATGTTTCTCTGGTGGAAAGATGAAATGCATGTTCGATTCCTGTCAGAGGGACACATATTTCTTTATTAGGAACTCTCATCCTAGGCTGGCTGATATTAATTAATTTCATTATTTAAGAATAAAATATCAGGGATATCAACTCACACCCGGGTACCCACTAAAAATAAGTCATTAGAATTAATGTCGGATTTTTTTTTAAATCGCTTTAAAAATACACTTGAAAGTAAAACTCAACGTGTTCGACTATTTACCCCCTGTACCTGTATACACCCGGGGTGGGTTGAGCCGACTCCAATATTGGAGTTTCATGAGAATTTGGAATTCACAAGCGGTCCCCAACCCGCATGTATAGCACATAAGATTTGATTATAGTGGTGAAGGTTTCGTGCAGGACCATCCACACTTTTTGAAGGGCCGAATACAGAGACCTGGTGCACTACGTGCCATCCAAGGCTAATAGAACCCAGTCTGTCCTGCTAGTTACCCATAGCTGGAGGGAGAAGAAGAGGATTCACACCTTTCCCAAGGGTATTAGCACGTAAGTGAATGTAATGGATTTGACTGGAATTCGAACTCGCCTCTCCGATTGCAAGCCGCCATCCATTACGCCACCGTGCCTCCTCAATTATTTACTTTCTATTTAATGTTCTTTGAAATGTATGGTTAATGACTACATTTTATTTCATATCCTATATTGAATATGATGTACAGTAGAATCCCTCATATCCAGAACCCCTCATATTCAGAATCCCTCATATCCGGAACCCCTCATATCCGGAACCCCTCATATCCAGAACCCCTCATATCCGGAACCCCTCATATTCAGAATTCCTCATATTCGGAACCCCTCATATTCAGAATCCCTCATATCCGGAACCCCTCATATTCAGAAACCCTCATATCCAGAACCCCTCATATTCAGAATCTCTCATATCCGCTATGCCTGATATCCGGAATCCCGCATATCTGGACATGATTTCGATATGTATATTTAAACTATTTGGGTGACATGTAACTGATTTGAAACTTCTGTCTTTCAGGAAATTTACTTTGGATAATTGTTTATGCTTATGCATAATGGCTTGTATTGGTGCAAAAGGTGATAGGAATAAGAATGAATAGAACAACTTTGGAATTGCCGCGAAAAGTGGGAATCTTAAATAGACTAGACGCTGGTGAAAGTTTGTTGTAACTAATGGCTGAGTTCAACATAGGAAAGCCAACATTGTATGAGATAAAAATCTTCCAAAAAACTATTCTCCAGCGTTCACACTGTTATAATGAATAATGAAATAAAAAGATGATTGTGATGAAAGCTGGACTAAAATTGAAAAAGCTGTTGAGAATGTTGTCAGTTTTATGGAAAGAAGGCCAGCATTCAGCTATGACGATTACAATAACGCACGCAAAGTTAAAAAGTGTTTTTCGTTTAAAAAAATTTCAAGAACAAAGGAAATGCGGAAAAGTTGAGAATGACATAAAAGAGTAAGAATCATCATGCAACAACGATTAAAAAATCTCGTTACTTTATTTGTTTTGCATACGTGGAATACTTAATTTAATGAATTTTTATTAAAATTACATAAGTAATTTCTTTTTCGTTAAAATCAATTCCGTTATATTTCTCTTACCATTAGCTTATTTTGTTTACTCTAAAACATTGAAAATAAATGTTAAACCTGATTTCAGTTCTTTTATTTTAATCTAATTATAAAACCTCATATCCGGACTCTGTCACCAATTCCTCATATCCGGAAGGTCTTCTTAGTCCAGATGTATACAGATCCTACTATATTTTGATTTAACCACTGAATTGTAGATCTTCGTTGTTTTTGCGATCCAATTTAAGTAAAATTTAAATTAAATAACATTAAATTTCAAATTAAATTTTAATTCACAATCAAAATATCATATGGTTATATAATACTATTTCTATTATGAAGCAAGCCGTAAAATGAAAAAAAGAGTCGAAACAAAATCCTAAACATTTTTTTTTTAAATGAGAATGTCATAGACCGAAACATGTTGGCAACGAGGAACTTTTTAGGAAAATTGAATGGAAAATGACACTTTTTTCTTAAGATTAGAAAGAGAAAATTGAAATTTTAGTGACGCAGAATGGAAAAAGGGATTGGAGAATTTGACACTTACTAGACATATTGAAGGCAAAAGATGCCGAGAGAAACAACGAGTAACATACCTAATAAGGGTTGTTAGACAGGCTTGTCTCGCTAGATCAATTACAACTGAATGGTGAGTACGATCCTCACTGGGTGCTCCCATACTTTCGATCTTGTACCATGTATAAAACTACACTTAAAAAACCACCATACCCATTGAGTTTATGTAAAGAGATATCGAAGCATGGACTATTAAAGGAACAAACATTTCTTACAGCTACAAATTATAGTTGAAGACAGCAATCATCACCCACGTTTTGAAGGGACATGGCGGCATATAAAAGAAGAAAACTTCTTCAATGCTTGTGATTCCTCCCATGTTCGGATCTTAATGTTTCTCTTAATAACACAGGTCCTACAATTTTTCACAGGCTGACTGTACTTCAGTAATGTCCAATTCTTACGTATTTTGGCATGTTGAATTCGAAAACGATCTTCAAATTGAATGATTGGCTTTAGATTTGGAGATATTGTAAGGAAAAGTATGTAAAATTGTACTTAGTTCTCTGGTTTGTTAACAAGCCATGCAACGTTTCCTTTAGTCAACTCCTCCACTGTCCGCAAGACGTGTCTTTTACTCGATATATCACTTACCATTCTACCTGTAGCATCGTTATGCCCCCTTTTTTAACCAATTTGAGAGCCAAAATCTACATATATGAAAAGATATTCTTGCGAGAGAGAATCCGACTACAGGATCTATTTGTTTTAATTGTGTGGCCCGCGAAGCCAACATTTTTCCGTTCCGGACAGTTTACATGCCACACAAGTTCGAATACGTTTTCGTCCCGGAGGTAAGCCATTTTTCTTCAATCATTACATTGACTGTTGCAAATAAAAATGCATGAAACCCTAGGCCTCTTTGCGCTCTGCGGTAGTTCACAACAGATATTTAATCAGTTATATCATACACATGTGTAGAATGGGTGTTTCCAAGTAAAACAACGTTAATTTGCAAAATCTACTTTGATGTTCTGTTCTATGTAGGCTATATACAAACGCACCAAGACACTTTATGTGTTTATTGAATAAAATACATCTGGGGAATTCTCTTCAGAAGTATATACATGTGCTGTTATGCCTCAACTACGCGTCGCTTCTTAGTTTGTCTTTTTAAAATTGCAGATGGATCATCTCTGCTCCCAATCGAACAATAATCAGCCAGCATTGATAGACTCCATCTGTCCTGATAACTTGTCTCTATTGATGCAATGTCTTTATGTAATCATTCACCGTGCTCGTCACTCAAAGGACCACTGTTTGGGGGAAAAAAATCAAAATTCGAATCAAAAGTTTAAGAAGTGGACCTTTAGCGACAGCCAAGATGTTTGTATGCTTTCAAGAGGTTTTCCACTGTAATTTTCTTCTCTTTCATTACCCAGAAAATTGGTTGTCACTCACTTTAAAGCTTTTCATGCAATTCTTTGCCTGTCCGCCTAGTACTCTGTCAAAATTTTAATCTAAAAGAGTTTTACGAATCTGAAGACTAACAAAGATGCCTTGCTTTATCTTTGCTTTACTTATCCCGGGAAATTTATTCTGTACATACTTGAATGCTGATTCTGTTTTGTCCATAGCCTTGACGAAATTTTTTATAAGACCAAGCTTAATGGGAAGCAATGTCAACAAATTTGCCTTTGCTTCAACTGGTGGCGAATGCTGAACATTTTTCTCAAAGCTTTCAGTGATTGTTGGAGTGACCAGTAGTTGTTTCATATTATCATGAGTTTCTTTCATATGGATTGCATGACCAACTGAGGTTGAAGTTAAAACATTACTATTTTGTAACAAGACAGCTTTGAGACGTGTCTTCGAGGAATCAATGAACAGCCTTCATTCTTCTGGGTTGTAACCGATGTTAAGCGGTTACACAAGACTACTATCATTTGCAGTACACCAAACCAGCTTCCAAAAGGAATAATGGGACTAGATCCTTGTGACGATCCTGGAAATAGGATTCCCTTGTCGGAACCTGTATACTCTCTAAGTCTTTTAGTTCCTTTTCAGTCATGAGGTGTGCTTCAGAAACGGATGTTGGATAATAATGTTGGTCAAATGAAGTTGATAGTTCAGGCTCTGATGTTTCATTGTCTTCCCCATCATTTGACCCAATTTTGTACGATTCCTGTTGCTTCTGGGACTTGTATGTCTTCATTATGAGGGAAAGGGCACAAAACTGATTGAATGTTTGGATACTACACTGTCCATTTCTCTTTCTTTGACAATCTATTAACAATTGGAGGCACTAGGCAGAAGTAGCAATCAGTGCCATGATCGGTCTTCTCTCTCCAAATCATAGTCACTGCAAAAGACGTAGATTTGTTTCTTCCTGGTTTACCATTTACCGGCATCTGTTGCACAGTTATTGCAGCATATGCATGCTGCTCTCTTCTTGTCTTGGTTTTCAATTTTGCATTTAAAATATAGTTCGTAAGCTTTTCTCATGCCAGGTGTTATATTTTGCTTTTGAGATGCAAAGGTCACTTCGCCACATGCATAGCAGGTGTTATTGGCTTCGTTCAGACATTCACAAGGCATTTTTCACAGTTCAGTTACATGTGTGACAAGCTGAGTGAAAAGGAGAATGATGATTAGTTTATTAGAAAAGTAATTATTTATAAAGAGCTTCCATAAGTGACCGAGTGGTTAGAACGCTCGCATTCTGACCATGCGACCCGGGTTCGAATCTCAGCATTGTCGATTTGCAGGAAGGAAACTTCCTGATATTATCGGACTGGGAGTGGGGTCGATCCCAGCGTACGGCACCTTTGGAAAGTGCCTGAAAACCATACCAAGAGTTGACTTAAGCCTTATGAGTGAAATTGAGTAGACGGAACACATGGGTGTCGTTGATAGCTGTGCTAGCACGAAGTCACAAGTCATCGTGGCCGATGGCTTGAACGTGTTGATCACGCTCTTTCCCAGAAACTGTAAGGAAGGTCTGCTCAGCATAGTTGCAGTATAAACGACAGATGGTCTCTGTGGGAGTTGAACAAACACAAAATGTGCCTGAGCAAGCGTCTACAATAGGGATTAGCTAACCGTCCTAGTAGACGGGTATCCTCGAATACGAGCGGACAAATATTATATTATATTTCTGAGATGAGGTATTGTAACTATTTACACTATTTACATCATTCGGACTGTTATCTTCATCTTTATTGTCATATGCCTGATCACAGCAGAGGTTCCGCAAGCTGGGATCGCCTCCTCCAGACCGATAACATCAGGAAGTCACCTTCCTGCCAAATCGACCATTTTTAAAGCCATGTCAATTTAAATGGAATAAAGAAAAAGAGATCTGTGGAGCGCCAAGATCGCTTACCTGATGAAGAGATATGGCATAGAAGAAGAAGAAGAAGAAGAAGAGGAGGAGGAGGAGGAGGATATCAGTGACAAAAAAGGGGTGTAACGCCAAGAAGATAGAAGGTAGATAAAAAGAGGGAACAGAAAAGAAAATAGTACACTTTTCATGCTTAGATTTTTAACAAAGTTACAACTAATGAGGATCTTGTCACAGGCTAAATATCATAACACAGCCTTATTTACCATCGCGTTGGTTCAATTGCTCTGAATAATACTGTCATTCACTCTTAATCTGACACAAGGCTATGAGGACGCAACTGAGTTAAGATATAAAATTGCTTACCACAACGTTACAAGTTAGTTTTCTGTGAAACTTGATCCTGAGAGAAGCTGAGTAAATTAAACCTTTATATTAAAAACGAATACAGTGAAAGAAATGAAAAAGAGGGCGCGTCACCATTCAATAAGATATTCTCTGAAACTTAGTGAGTTTCAGCTTCATTTTATGTGCCATATTTGTAGCCTTTTGCCAGACAAAAATATCTATCAATATTTACCATAGTTCAGCGAATTACTGTGAAGCAGCAGTTAAGAAAGATTATCATTGTGCATTGAATTTGATCCTCACTAGGTGCCCCATATTCGTTGCCCTGTACAAAAATAAATAAATATATAAGGTGCATCACTGTGTCTAATGGTTATTGGGGTAGTTCCGCAAACCATTATAGTGAGTGTGATCATCACTGAGTGGCCTATATCTGTGATCATGTTACCGACTGAGATTTTGCTTGAAGCATGAAGTTTTCATCATTACGGTTTAGCCCCTGAGTTATCTGCAGCCACAATGAAAGGTTGTACTCTCAATATGACCCAATGCTTTCAATGTCTTGTCGCAAACGGAATTCATATGCAATGCTTTTCTAAAGACATTGGGAAAATGATCACTCTAGGAAGTAGTTGACTCCTTCTGCTATGCTTTTTATCCTCTCAAGATCCAGATTAATGCAAAAATTGAGCATCGCTGCCATATATGGAATGGAGCTGCTTATTTTCCAACCTTGATTGGGTTCAAAAGCTTCTACACGGCCTTGTGGCTGATGACTTTTTACCCACTTTGCAGTCCCTTTTCCGCAAAGTTACAAGCCAGCCGCTATTTTGCCGGTTTTGTCATGGCAAATGTTCAGATGAGCTTCATTCTTTGCATCTACCAGTTTAGACTTTTACAACTAGGAAATGTTATGCTACTTCCACGGAGTGGAATCATCCTCATTTCCCCCTCGTTCCAAATGTGAGAAGGGAGTTATACTCAGCTTTTTCCCCAAGAACTGCCACTTTGTGGAAAAGACTCCGGCGATAGTGCTTTCCAGTACACTTGCCTTCCTCTTGTTAAGAGTCAGTCGTTATCTATCTGCCTTATCCTCATAATCTTCACTTCCTAGCACCTCCTCTTTCATTCCTATCGTACACATATATCAATTTTAACAGTAACCTTCTAGCTAGAGTAGCTCTTGTGTGTTGTATTGGTGAACATTTAATATTAAAAATGTATTTTGCAAGAGACTTCTGTTTTAAGTATACTGGTATTTGGCTAAAAACAAAATATTTCTACTTATTTCAAAATAGTCGTTTTCATCCGAAATTAGTAAATTGTTTATTTATCATACTTATGTTGTTAACTGATTAAAAAAAAGATTAAAACAAACATTTAGAGTTGGACTTAATTTTCTACTGTGCTCTTTATATAAAAGTTTCCGTTAATCGAAATGGCACTAATCTTTTTTATTCTTGAAACAATGATTTTTTTTTTCTGAATTTCTATAAATAGCAGTAATCATTATTTCAATTATTAGCAACCGGTCTAATATCTTCAGCATTGTTATTGCTTTTATACCGTTTCGGTCGCTGTGCCCTCCGACCTTCTTCTGGTGCCTGCCGACCCTGATCACGTTCATCGAAAATCGAAATTAGCACTTTATTTAATATACGCGTGTAGATTGTTCTTCTTCACTGTACATGTCTACAGATATTTATATTCTCATTTTTGTTTTTTTTTTTCATTACTATACAATTATTGTTAGCCCTGTTTTCAGTTTTCACAACCCACCCCAAGGATTGAACTTACAGTCACCACGCCACCAAATTCATGAACCAACGCTTTAACCCTCTAAGCTATCGTCTGTATAGGAAATGAAGATTATTTCAGATCGATAAGCACCAGAAGTCTGGAGAGTTCAACGGCTGAAATGTTATGAAAATTATAATGATGATGAGGATATTAGACCGATTGCAAATAATTAAAATAATGATAACTGCTCATTCCAGAAACTCAGAAAGAAAAAAGAAGACATTGATTCAGGAATAAAAAATGATTAGTCCCATTTTTATAAACGAAAACTTTTATATAATGCGCACATCAGAAAATGTTTATATATTTATCAATTCAGAACTTTGTAAGATTTTAATATTTCATTTCTACGATATTTCATTCAATCATTTTATTGAACCAATATTTCCTGCTTCCGCTTCCGCTTCCGCTTAGACTGGATTCCCAGTCATGTCCGTGTGAAGCTTTTTCCTTTGTCGAAGGTAGTTAATTCGGTAAATGGTCAATATTTTTTTCAAACTTAATATCTCTCGATTGATTTACATGCCTTCATGTCTTTGAACACGCTTTCAGATGAGAGTTTATTATTTTCTTTCCTGCGTTTCTTTAATTTAATTTAATTATACATTATTGTTTTAATCCAGGTCTTCACTATAAGCGGCAAAGTTACAGTGTCTCCGGACGCTTTTTTGAACTGAGCCAGTCTTTGCTCTCAAATCGTAAAATGACAGTTATCCAAAACGACCATTCGTCTAGATCCTTTCGTATTAACGCTGGTGTCCCCACCCCAGGGCTCCATCTTTGGTCTTGCTCTGTTTCTAATTTTCATTAATGACCTTCCTGGTGAAATCAACTTGGTATCTACGATGATGACACAAGAATTTACCCCAGCCTGGTCGATATGATCAAAATGGCAGCCGATGTCCAGTCGTTAACTGGAGCAAAAGATGTCTTGTTAATTTTAAGGCCTCCAAAACTAAACCTTTTCATTAATCATCTGAAAGACCCCTCACTGCCTGCTAACCTCCAGGAAAGTGACTCGTTACACCTTCTCAGACTCATGTTCTCGGCTGATATGAAATGGAAAAACTATATTGTAGCCATTGCTAGATCAACTACTATGAAAGTAAGTTAGCTGTGTCGGGTGAGACAATTTTTCACTCCAGAAGCTATTTTGCATATCTATGTCTAGCAGTAGTCCATGCTTAGAATATTGCTGCCACATATGGCCCGGTACCCTTGCTATTCACTTTGAGCGCCTTGGTAAGATCCAAAGAAAAATCAGCAATATTATTGGTCCTGATCTGACAGCTCAGCTACTTACCCACCTCCGTAAGGTTGCCTCTCTTTGTCTTTTATAAATACTTTCATGGTAATTGTTCTTGTGAGCTCTTCGCTATGGTGCTTAGAGTTTTTGAATTTTAGCTCAGTACTAGACTGGCGTCGAGATCCTCTCAATTTACAGTTAAGCTGGCTAGATGTAGCCGTAAATTCTATGCTATCAGTTTCTTCGTACTTCTCGCTTGTGAACTCCCATCCGGCTCCATGCTTTCCAGCCAACTTTAATCTGAAAAAATTTAAATGCAATGTCAATCTACAGTCCACCTGATTACTCTCTTCTCTTTCTGCTCATCATTAATGTTCCTGATCCTAATTCTTCCACACCCTGTAAGCCATTGTGTTTTAGTAGTTTTGCTGTCTTCCTTGGGGTGAAACCGATAAAAAAAAATCACGGCTAAAAGTGGGGGTTGTGGTGAGAGAATAGTAGACATTAATTTGATCTTTCAATGGCTAGAAATGTCGATTCACTGAACGTTCCTTTGCTAAGATGGCGAACGGAACAGCAAAGACAAAATTAACCCAGAAAGAAAAACAAATGGCTCGTAATTCCTTCGAATTATCGATTAGCACAGTTCTTATTTCTCATGTCTAATAGAGGCCATGCCAAGAATGACCAATTAGAAACGCTGATTTCTTTACTTATATGGAATTTAACAACTTTTCCATCGATCTAAAATTAGATTCCACTTCAGGTTAACTCACTACAATAAGCCGGTAAATCAAATTTTTCAATCCTTATCGTTACCAGAAAATCCTATAGTTCCTGATGTTTTACTTTTCACATTTTTTTCCTTAAAATATTGGTCACATCTTTTTTATTAATTGACAACATTTTTACAAACTAAAAATGGTATTCTCTGTAGGAACGGACTGGAATGTTTCAGACAAGAGTTCTTTGAGATAAATGCGCGAAACGATTCTTTCCTCCAGCTGTCTTGTAAAATCCACGCTACACAGAGCGATCACCTCCACCACATTATTTTTAAGGGAAAATCCCATTGGAAAATTAAAATTCAAAATATTCAATGTGTCGATAAATCATTAAATTCAAGTTTATAAAACGAAAACATTTTGAGATATTAGAGCGGAAAATCTCTTCATAATGCCATTATAATTAATAATGTATAATGACCAAATACAAACATATTTTCAGCACTACTTATCTACACACACACACAGACATATATATATATATATATATATATATATATATATATATATATATATATATATATATATATGAGATAATGGAAGACCTTACCAGACCAATTTTCATAGCGTTGCCTAAGAAGTCAGGTGCAAATGAATGCAAGCTCCATCGGACAATCAGCTGAAGGAGCCATGTAACGAAACTTATCCGAATTCTGATGAATAGAGCGCGTAACAGTGTGGCTTCTTTATCAGTTTGAGTCATAAATAATTTTCGCTTTGGTTTTTACCGACTATTTTTCATAAAATAAATTACAATTACATTTTATTCAATTTTATGTCCACCATTATTTGCAGCTTATCAGGCAGATTTTCGATGCCTTTTAGTAAAATTCCGCAATGTTTGATGCGAAATGTTTTCAAGAAACTCTTGAATCTGGTTTCCATTAGAAAACGTTTCCTATGAAAGCGTTTAGCAGCGTTCCAAAATGGTAATTATCGACTCTTGCAAAATCAAGTGAATATGAGGAGTAAGGTTGAACAGTCCAACCGAATTCCAAAAATGCTTTCCTGTGGTATTCTTGCAATAGTGGTCTTGTGTTGTCAGGAAGAACAACCTTTTTCCTTTAATCCACTGTGTACGCTGCTACTGCCATGTAAAATTAAGGTATGTTAGTTTACTCCAAATTTGTTTTTAACTGCTACGTATGCTTAATCGTTAGGATGATCTATTCGTCATTACATTTGGTTCCCAAAAACGGAAAATAGTAATGATTCATCCTAATAATAATAATAATAAAGATAATCATTTCGAAGATGTTTCTAAAGATATTATTTCGAGCTCAGCTTATTATTGTCTAAGAATAGAAAAGCGGTCACTAGATCAGACATTTCCATGTCTATCTGAGACAACCATTCTACGAACAAAACTGTACATCGATTGGAATTCAACGCTGATTACGAAATATCTTCCCTTTCAAATTCTCTCGTTATAAATATTCCTTCGTATTTTCTCTTCGTTCCTAACATCATCTTCATCGTTGTTGTAATTACTTCACAGCTGATCGATCGAAGGAAATTGAATGTCAGAAGAGCGTGTTAAAGAAAGACAGGCACAGGTAATCCTGTAAGGTCATCCCTAACCAGGCTGGCATTAGAGACCGACGGGCAGCAGCAGTGGGAGCTGGGGTATTTACGTGTTTGTTTCTGGTGGAGGAGCAACACCTGTGATTGATCATATGTTCTAAAAAGAGGTATGATTGATTAATTCCTTCAGGTGTTGGCTTCAGCCCTTTTGTTTCAGGCCAAAACAACCTAACTTTTCTCCTTTACTCTATACTGACTATTCGTTGTTTAACCAGAATCGGGAGAGAACCATATGACCAGGCAATGGGAACGACACCCGCCATCAGCAGTGACAAAGTATGGACAACATTAATAATAAGCAGTAAATCCAGGATGCTTTTCCTAGTTGGGAAACGTCCGTTATACTATAATCCCTTACAATTTTACCGGCTCAACGTCTCTACAAAAGCACTTCAGCTCTCATTGTTTGTAATATATTTATTAGAGCGTGTGTTTCCAAATGATAAGATCAGAGTAGCCGATTAGGCTAGGCCAAATTTTGTGGCTTCAAACGAAATTTCTCTCGTCTAGAATCTCTCGAAGTTTTTCATCTCGGCACAATTTCGTATCCAAACATAAAGAAATAGAATTTTAGAATGGACTTTATATTAATCAGATAGATTTTTATCGCTTTAAACGTTATTTTTAGTGGATACTCATATTTGAGTTAATTAATTAAACAGTATATTTATATATTTTCGTCTACCGAAAAATATTGTAGTGTTCATTATTGCCGAAGAGAAAAATGTTAAATTTCATACTTGTATAATGAAGAACTATGAGTCAGTGCGTGATCGCTGACAACGTTTAAGGGGAGGTAACTAAGTATGCTTGTGGGGAGTTTTTTACGAGATAAGTATAAGTAAAATATTTGTCTTTCAATATCAATATCCTGATGATGACATTGTGCTCTGTCGAAAGTACTCGGAATATAAGAAATATGTATCAACAAGGCGATTTTCTCTCCTCCAACAATGACACCAAAAAGTTTATCCGTGAATATGAAAGGATCCATTTGAAAATAAGTAGACAGAACATGTCTAAATTATTCATTGAAACATGTCGTAATGAAAACATGCTTACAAAATATACGCATATATATATATATATATATATATATATATATATATATATATATGTATGTATGTATGTAAATCGGGATTTGTCACATGAATGAAAGAGTAGAAAGTAAATGTAGATTATGACGATATGGAGGATATATAAATATAAGATAACGTAACGTGAGGAGGTTAAGACTGTAGCGTCCGGAGAAGCATCCACACGTTTGTCAGTTCTGCAATACGGCAGTAAAACAGCTGGTTTGGGAGAAAACGCTTTGAGCCTATCTTCCTTCTTAGAATTGGTATACGGAGGAAATGAACGTGGTTTGACTCTGAGTATATAGTATGACGTATATATATATATATATATATATATATATATATGAGAATGATATATATTTTCATACATCAAGAACTCAAATATATATATATATATATATATATATATATATATATATATATATATATATATATCATTGGCGATTCCGGCGGTCGGGCTTGTCGGGTTCAGCCGGAGTGAGTTAACATTCAAGTTTATTTAGTTCAAAGCATCAAAACTTTTTCGTAGTGCATCGTTTTCATTCTTCTCTTCAGCTGGATCCAAAACTAATTGTTTTAACTCCGGGGAGGGTTAGAGTAAAGAGTGTGTCTGGGAAAATGATGAGGAAATATGATATCAGTCATTAGTACTGATCATAAACGTACAATAAATTATACTAAAAAATCACTGACAGAAAGATACATAAACCCACTAACGCATAGACATATATACAAAAAACAGGCGAGATAGATGCACACACTATATAAAAATAAATATCTGGCTAGTGCATTCCACTTCCACAAATGGAAATGGTGCAATAAAGAAAAATATCAAAGACTTTGTCCTAACTCTTTTTTTTTTACATGTCCGGAAATTTTTATTTAAATAAATGTTTATTTTTATAGAATTATTGAAATTAATAATAATATTGTGATTTTTTTTCATTTGCTCCCGAGAAATTTTCAAACATTAAATATTTTAGTTGGAGTAAAGGAATCATTTTAGCATTTAAGTTATACCAATCGTATACTTT
Source organism: Acanthosepion lycidas (assembly GCA_963932145.1). Lineage (NCBI taxonomy): Eukaryota > Metazoa > Mollusca > Cephalopoda > Sepiida > Sepiidae > Acanthosepion > Acanthosepion lycidas. The sequence goes on along the minus strand of OZ010572.1, from coordinate 114,831,580 downwards.
ATTAAAGATTGTAATGTACTCGACAAACATTGATGACCTAGAGTCGTCACTGATATATATATATATATATATATATATATATATATATATATATATGATATAAAATGACAATAAGAAAAATATCTTGCCTTCATAAATTCCAAAGACGAAACGCGTCGGCAAACACTAAGATTTTTTCCTATTGTCAATCTTATACCAATTTGTCTTATGCACCCAATTGTTCTGGGAATTTTATTATATATATATATATGTGTGTGTGTGTGTGAAAGATATGATATAAGATTATATATCAGAATAATAGTGGACCAGTTAATGACGTGGCAGAAAATTACGATGTAATCCGTTTCGTTCCAAGGAACTTCTACAGAAAAAAATAGATAAAGACAAAGTACAACGCTATACACTTTTGGTTCTTCCCGTTCACTTGTCCATATACATATTTTTTATTCCGAGTACTTTCGATATAACACAATGTCATTATCATGGTGTTGTTTATTTCAAGACAGATATTGTAGTGGTCATAATTTTCAAAGGCATAATAATTGTGTTCATCTGAAACTTAAATTTCAGCAAAAAGTTTGTCCGTGAATATGAAAGGATCCAATTGAACATGAGTAGACAAAACTTGTCTAAATTAATCAATGAAACACGTCTGAGTATATATATATATATATATATATATATATATATATATATATATATATATATCGTGCGTGTGTGTGTGTGTTAAGGTGACTGCCTATTCCCTGCATGGGGATGGCCACCAAACAGGTGGCTCTCCTCAGGAAACTCCGCAAATTCGCTGGTATCTACACCATCGTGAACTATCAACATCATACAACCTCGAACCAATTAAAATAAAATTTGCCAGTATATCAAAACAAATGCGTCTGCCACGTGCAATTCTAGTACGTCTGATGTTGAGATATCGATGAGATCGTTAACGCCTGTATAATATCAATATGATATCTCTCACACACGCACAGATTTATCATTTCATCCCAAACAAGGCAATAAAGACATGAAGACGCAATAGGTGAGAAAATAATATTCGAAAAAGAACACTAATAAGGAGAGAGAGAGAGAGAGTAATTAAGAAAACAGAAGATGACGATTGACATTCTATTTAAATTTTTGAAGATCAAACTTGACTGGAAAGCAAGAAACCGAAAGATAAGTTCCACGAGCAAGAAGTGCGAGAGAAGAAACTGTTAACATAGATGTTGTGGTTACATTTCACCATTTCAACTGTAAAATGTTGAGACCTTACCGCCAATCTAGTATAGCACTTAAATTCATAAAATCTAGGTACCAAAGAAAAATGCTCAAAAGAACAATTACCATGTAAATATTTATAGAAAAACACAGGGAATCTACGTTATGGCGGTGCTAAATTGACTGAAGCAGTTTCTTCTTTGGATTTTAAGATTTCTAAATACTCAGCAGAAGCACCAAACTAAATGTGACAGAGATATGCAAAGCATGGAGGAATGGTAGACTTATAAATATGTAGGTTAGATTCTGCGACAAAACTTGTCTAGCACGCCACAGTGAACTAACTTTCCTACCAGCAGACATAGCAATTGATTCAATATAATCTTTCCACTTCATGTCAACAGGAAAATATTTGTTCGAGAAGTGGAGGTTAGTAAAAGCCATGCTGATGGAAGGCAGACTATTAACATATATATATATATATATATATATATATATATATATATATATATATATATATTATGAAAATCATTTACACAAAAAACAAATATAGAGGTTAATGATTTAAATGGCGAGAATACATCGTCGCAAACAATATAAATAAGATACATCAACCCCGAACCTGTATATGAATGATATGATCCCCGTTTATAAATTACAGTTGCATTCGGTCTTTTTAATTTTTTACAAGTTTATAAACGGTGATCATATCATTCATATACAGGTTCGGGGTTAATGTTTCTTATTTATATTGTTTGCGACGATGTATTCTCGCCATTTAAATCATTAACCTCTATATTTGTTTTTTGTGTGAATGATTCATGAATTTATAAATTATAATTGCACCTTTTAATTGAAATATATATATATATATATATATATATATATATATATATATATATATATATATATATATAATTGTATGTGTGTCTTTCTGTGTCAGTTCCACTGCAGAGGCAAATTTCATCAAACCGGACTGTAAAATTGATAACGTTCGGTGCGTCCTTTTCACGTCTTCATTTAAACGACAACAAGAACCATTTAAAGTATGTTTTTTAAAATAAATTCACACATTTTGGGTTTAAATGGAAATTTAAACATACTCAATAAATACAGTTTCCACAAAAAGTCATCGGCAAGCCCTCCGCAAAGCTAATCGTTGCAAACAACTAACCCAAAACTATCAGATTTCATCAATAATATAACACATGCTCCCCAACTCCAAAGTCTAAGTTAATTTTATTTCTTGTCTTGTGTCTGGAAATTCTGATTTTGAATAACTTTTCTCCGAATGTTTCTTTTTGGTCTAATAGCCTAATAATATGCAATAAATATTATTATTATTATTATTATTATTATTATTATTATTATTATTATTATTATTGCTGTTGTTGTTGTTGTTGTAGTTATTGTTTTTTATCTCTCAAATTTCTTTCATCAGCTTACTGCATCTACACACACACACATATACATATATCTAGACATATATATATACATACACACACAGACTATATATATATATATATATATATATATATATATATATATATATATATATATATATATATATATTCTAGCAAAATAGATTTATCTGTAACCTTGAAAACATAAATTTTGTTTTAGCTGTGTATTTAAAACCCTGTAATTTTTAAAGTTACTCCAAAATTCGCTTGAGGATGAAATGGAACTAATGTCTTTAATTTAAGTACAAAATTAAATTCGGGGCTTTTAGCTTCCATTTTTGAAACATGGTTGGAACTGTGTAGCGAAAAACCATATTTTAAGTCTATTAACTTATAATATATATATATATATATATATATATATATATATATATATATATATATATATACGCACGCACTTACACACTCACAAATAATAAAGTTTTTTTTTTATTATTTAGTTGAGATATGGGGACACAATAAACGTTTTGGAAAGATTTTCGGTTGCTCCTGGAACCTTCGTTAATATTTTGATACTGAATATTAGTTATTGAACCCTTTATGCAGAAAATGATCCGAGATATAAAAGAAACACGTTATTCATATAGCTACGCATACATGTTGTTCTTATATACTTTTGGATGCTGTTGGATAGATATTCTCCAAACTCAAATGTACTACGGACATATACTGCTATCCATTGTGACTATTTACTCTGGTGCCTCCCTAAAAATTTGAAAGAGACGGTGGAAATTAGAAGCTAATATAAGTTTTCTTTTATTCATTATCAAATTCCCCATTTTTTGTGATATGCCTTGTATACGGAGCTATGAATTTCGTCCATTTTGAATTCAAATCTGAGATCAGCAATTAAACAAATTTATGAATATAAATGGCAATTTCTGATTTTGTCTGAATCAAGTTGCCATCTCAACCTGTGAACCAATATTGATAAAACTTTGCATACATGTTAAACTAATATCCAGTTTCTTACTAGGCTAATTGACGGCTAGGGGCTTCTAGATCGTAGCTCACCGCCGAGTCCTACTCGAAACATTGTTTACTGTGCCTTAGCAAGGGAGATAATTTGTACCTCAGGTCATTTTTTAAATAAAATATTTATTTAACACATTAATACAGCTTAATCTTCCTTTGAATACTCATGGTATGTTTACACTACAAAAACTTAATTCGTTTACATTTCAAAATTTAATTCGTTTCAAATTTCGCTATGTGTACCATTAAAATAGCCAGGTTCGAATTTGTTAAATACAAAGAAATTGGCTCGATCCATTCGGTCATTTGAACGGAAAATAACGTTCAAAAAGAGCTTATTTGCAAAAGAAACTTTACCTAAGCTCATATTTCGACCTACACTTAAAAAGGCATATTGTCGTTGTCTTTTTTTCTTTTCTTTTTTTTGCCTCTGGAATAACAACCTGTTTGAAGCACATTTTCAGGCTATATACTGTCTGTGTAAAAAGTACCTAGTTGTGGCAATAGACATCCTTCTTTAAAAATCCTAACTTCCTTACTCGGCATGAGCCACGTACCTTTGCCCTTTAAGTTTTACTTTTAATTACGGCAGTTCGGTATCGCCACTAATTCGCCGAAAATACTGCATAGCATTATAAAAGAAGGCCTATAACTTAATAAAAATGAAGTTTTATCTTCAAAATTTTTATGTTATTATTAAGAGGAAAGACCAACGTATTTTTACTATTTTATTAAATTTTTGCATTCTTTCTAGCACGTTCTAAATTTTGATTAAAAATCTTGAATTTTTATGTCAGCGGTCTACACGATACTTTCCATTAATGTTTTAGCGCCTTTTTTATGTAAAACACATTGATTTGAAAATTCTTGTAAAAATCAAATAATTGTTGAATTTTAATGAAACTTTCAGAACTTATTCACAAATGAATAAAATTATTTAGACAAGATTTTTGTTTTAGAAAGTTATCGAAAAAATATATCTGTCACCCTACTCACTTAATTTTATGGAAATTAGACGTCATGCATTTTATATATATATATATATTAGTTAAAGGCAGAAGAATATAAATCATCGATTTTTGGTAAAATCGAATCACACAGTTACCCAAAATTAATCTCGGAATTGTAATTTACAAAACCTAATAAAACTAAGACAGTATTTAATTAGCAAAGCTTTTAATGGTGTTTATGAATAATATATTTTAAGGACAATATTGTTTGAAGACCAAATATTTTTCCATTGAAAAATGGATTTTTACGAGAATTGTTTTCTTTCTTTAATTTTAATTATAAAATGTCATAAAGATGTTAATTATTTTTTAAAATTATGTTTCAATCTGTGAGGTTTACGGGATGCTGTTATTACGTAGATCTACCTTTACAGATCATAAATTTAAAGCTTATCCGTGACACACATGTATTTTAAAAAAATAATTTTATACTGTTTTTGAGTCAGTATAAAATCTTTTTTTCCAAATATATAGATGATCGCATGTGATCTTAATGTCACTTGTTTTAAGAGTTTTTTCTCCTAACGGCAACAAACTGCCCTCAGAAAATATTAGTTTTCGTACTACGAACATGTGTTGAATTCTCTGATGGACTTTGACCATCATCGTCGCAATTTCAAAAGTTTTATTTTTGTTACGTCCTGTTTCAATAAATATTTTAATTTACGTTTTTTTGTTTTCTTAATATAATTAATTTATTTTTTTCCAGTGAGAGACGTTTTTAATTATTTTCTGATTTAGTTTCAGTTCTAGGGACGGAAAGAGAACAATTAATATTAAAAATAAGGAAAATTAAAAATTAACACATTAAAAAATAACATTTCATAAAAATGGGGGAGGTACCTATAATTATTAGGTACCTATCTTATATATGAAAGTTTATGGTATTATTTTTAACTTTTGTATTATTTCAATTGTGAGATTTTTTGATAAGTGAGTTATAAAAATTAATATAAAATATAATAATTAATATATATATTAAAATTAATAATAAATAAACATCAGAGATGTACGTAAAAATTAGATACCTCTATTATGAAATTTTATATATCTCTCTCTCCTAGTTATGAAATTTTAAATTTATTATATTGTTAGTATTTTAAATTTTATTTTTTCCGAAATCATTTCAAGCGTAAGAAGAAAAAGTCTGTATAAGATTGCTGAAAGTATTAATTTTTAAAACACCTCAGTCAACAGGAGTGCTTCTTTCTGCGTCTGCTGCTGAACACTGTCAGAAGTCTTACATGATTCGCAGACCTACGAAAATATAATGGAGAAGTCTGTACGACCTAAAGAGATGCCGACACCAAACATGGAGTACTTGAGAACGATGCCCACTGGGACAAGAAACTAGAGAGAGGCAGCAGTCGAAAGAGTGCCAAGTCAACTGGCCAGCTATTTTCTATCATGTTGATGACATGTGGCTTGGTTATGCCTCCCAAGCTTTCGGTTACCCACAAAACCAGCATGACAGAGGACATCCTACGAAGGATTCAAAGGCAGACCTTATCGGAAATTGTCACGTTAAATGATGCCGTCTACAATGAGACATTAGTTGATCTGGACACCTGAGTGCAAGTTATGGGAAGCCAAGGCATTGCCACATTTTTCCTACCTCAACCTGAGTAGACAGCAAACAATCTAGCAATTGAGTATATGCGGTAGATCAGCTATGACACCAAGGAAATGACGGGGTATATAGCCGATAATGAACACAAACTGATGGAGGACCAACTGGGTGTTTATAAAACGATTATTTCGAGCGTTGAATGTAAAAGAGGCGATCTGTTCTCCCTCAATTCCCCAGGTGGAATTGGCGAATTGTACATTTATTTTCACACAAGCCCTCCTAAGGGCTATATTCACTGAAACCGCACAAAAGCCCCTTTCAGTGCTACTTACTTTAAATTGTTGCTTTCGGATAACCGATTTGCCTGTTATTACGCAAGTCGCTTTACGATTTTCGTATTCATAACTTATTGGTATTTCCTCCAAAAATTCTTGAACCGGCAGTTGGGTATTCTCTGTAAACGCACAAAAGCCCTTATCAGTGCTACTTACTTTGAATTACTTTCAGATAACCGAAGAAAGTATATGAAAACGGGCACTGGAAATAATATCCGGGTACGTCAGTTAGTAATTAATAATTGTGACGTTTTTGTATATATATATTTTAGCAAGGCACAAGGCCAGATGATGAAAGCACTCAGTGAGTATCGAACTGCCTTTCATTGTCAACAGACAAATAGCTTACCACTCTAACCGCTGACGACAAAACGTTAAGTCTAATGTCATTGTGTTTATTTATTGAACTTTGATTTACACAAGGCGATATATGAGAAGCATCCAGTCAGGATCGAACTAATTACATTATTATTATTATTATCATTTTTATTTTCTTTGCTTTCTGGCGTTTACACATTTCTTTCCGGGTCCCACCCAGGGACCTAAGGTTAGAAATGGCATCATGACACTTTTCACTGACAAAAAAAATAAAAATAAAAAAATAATTACATAGATAGAGCCCTTCGTAAAGTGTGGGCTGTACTTGTCAGAACAATTTTTTGTATCTCCTTGAGGCATGGGCTTCCAGGAATCCCTGCAATTAGTCTACTGCAATATTTTCCAACCAGTCCTAGGGCTCCAACTACAACAGGGATTGTTGATGTTCCCATATGCCACATTTTCGAGACCTCTATTTCAAGGTCCTTGTATTTTGACAGCTTTTTGAATATCTTCAAAGATACATTGCAGTCAGCAGGGACTGTCATACCAATAAGGAGGCACCGTTTTTGTTTGTGGGCTTTAATAACAATATCTGGGCGGTTGGCCTTGATTGTTCTGTCAGTGTGAATTGTGTAGTCCCATAGAATTGTAACAGGTCCTATCTCCGTAACCGGGTCTGGGTGGTGTTGGTACCAGTTTCTTTCAGTTTCCTTCCCGTAGAAGTTGCAGATTTTCCAGTGCAGATATTGGCCCACTCTGTCATGTCGGGTTTTATATTCAGTGGGTGCCAACATCGTGCAACCTAATACAAGATGATCAATCGTTTCTGGATATTTATCACAGAATCTGCATTTTGGGCTGGCACAATATTTTAGTATATGTGCTTGATAATTCCTAGTTAGCAAGCATTGGTCCTGCGCAGCAAGGATAAAACCTTCAGTTTCCGCTTTCAACCCTGCACTGCGTAGCCACTGATGGGTACGGGTTTTGTCTACATCAGCTTGTTTGATACGGGCTGAGTATTGGCCATGAAGCAGTTTATCTTGCCATCGCTTCTGTATCTGGTCGATTGCATTCGTCTTTGCTGTCTTTTTCAAGTATTTTGCAGTTTCAGCCGGTGTATTGTGCTGTAGTTGCATCTCTACGCCCATTTGAAGCTCCAGTTTGAATTTGTTGGCTTCTTTCATTACGGAGTAAAGACGCTTACTACTTTCATGTTCCTTGACGCATACCATCATCCAGTCTTCTGTAGTTTCCAAGTATTTTTGGAGGCCAATTGTTGTAGTTTTGTAGGACATTTCTAGTTGAACTAATCCTCTGCCTCCTTCGGATCTGGGCACATACAGACGATCAACATCAGCTTTGGGATGATGCATGCGATAGCAAGTGAGAAGCTTTCTCGTTTTGGCGTCCATTCGCTTAATTTCAGCTATGGTCCAGTTAAGGACATTAAAGCTGTAATGCACCACTGGGACAGCCAATGTGTTTATAGCTGATATTCTATTTTTTGAGTTTAGTTCAGTATTTAGTATCAGACGTACACGCCTGTAGTACTCTTTTCTTATTTTTTCTTTCATTTGGGGGTGTTGTATGCCATCTCCTTCGCTAATTCCTAGGTACTTATAAGCTTCTTCATGCTCCAATTCCCTAATCTTTGTGACAAAATCTAAATCTATTGAGGGTGTTTCTGTAATTCTACCTTTCTTGAATGTTACTTTTGCACATTTATCTAATCCGAAGTCCATACCTATGTCGTCACTAAAGTATTTTACAATATTGAGGAGGCCTTTCAACTCATTGTCGTCTTTGGCAAAGAGTTTGAGATCATCCATGTATAGTAGGTGATTGAATATTTTCTTATTTATTTTGTAACCATAGCTACTGTTGTTCAGTTCATGTGTAAGAGGGGTTAAGGATAAACAAAACAGAAGGGGTGACAGAGAGTCTCCTTGAAAAATTCCACGTCGGATATTCAGACGGTTGGATATGGCAGTGCCCCCGGTGTGCCTAAGGTATAGTTTTGTGTTCCACATCCCCATGCTGTGCTTAAGAAAGTTTAATACCACAGGGAAGACTTTGTACATTTCCAAAGTCTTAAGGATCCAGGAATGTGGAACACTATCAAAGGCTTTACGATAATCAATCCACGCTGCACTGAGATTTCTGCGTCGTCTCCTGCAATTTTCCAGAGTTATTTTATTTATCAGAAGTTGATCTTTGCAGCCATATGAACCTCTACTGCATCCCTTCTGTTCTAGCGGGAGAATGCTGTTTGTTTCGAAAAAGGAATAAGTACGGTTCGTCAGTACAGACGTGATCAACTTATACGTTGTGGAAAGACATGTTATCGGTCTATAATTTTTCGGGTCGTCTGTTTCAGTTGTTTTTGGTATGAGGTATGTAATACTTTCAGTAACCCATTCCGGGATTTTATTGGGATTATTTACAAGCGTTGATAATGTTTTTGCAAGTATGCCATGGGTAGATGAGAGAGGATACAGCCAGAAATTGGGCAACTTGTCATTTCCTGGGGATTTCCATTTTGGGGATTTCGTTAGTGCTTGCCTAACATCATCTGTGGATATATTTACCCATTCTTGCAGAGGTGTATCCAGCAGTCGTTCTTCTTCACGCCGTATCCATTCTGCATTTGGGTTACATTCCTTTGGGTTGCTCCAAATATTTTCCCAAAATGTCTGTACATTATCAATCGATGGTGGCGTTTCGACATGTATAGGCGTTTTTCCAATTTCCCTGTAAAATTTCTTAAGATCTGTTCGGAAAATTTTATTTTGGCGATAGAATCTACAACGTTTCTCGTATCGTCTTGTTCTCTGTGCTTTTAGCTGAAGTTTCTGTTTCAGCATTTCCTTGATCGATGGAATATCAATTAGGGATTTAATGCTATATTTCCGTTTGATCTTTTTGGATTTACGTGTGGAAATATTAGGGTTTCTGGTGAGCTCATCTAATATAGACAGCTCACATCTGATTTGTGTTATTTCTCGTATCAGTTTGGTTTTCCAAGCTGGTTCTCTGTGTCTGTTAATTTTATTTATTGTCTTGACACCAAGCTTCCGAGTCGCTGCTAGAGCTGTTGCGTATATGACGTTAACTTCTGTTATGTTTCCCGGTGGTTTATCTGTTAACAGTGTTTCCAGGGCACCATTGTATATTTTCACAATATGCTTGTTGGGATTTGTCATATGGATTTTCGGGAGCTGGTCTCTGTCCGACAGTTGTATGAAAGTTACTCTGCTGAGTACTTGGATGACGTCATTGTTTGCTTCGGTGATTTCAGCTTCGTGGTTTTCAAGGAATTCTAAATTAATATACCTGGAGTCATCTTCAGTGACAATTTCTGGAGAACTAGAGGTTGTGTCTAAGGTAGAATCTTCGGTTTCATTTCCTGGGAGATTATTTCGTATTTCATTCGCTTTAGCGTCCACCTCATCCTCTGTCGCATTCTTTATTTGAACATTCGTCTCAACAGAGTTTGAATGATGGGTCATAGTATTTTGTCTTATATGTAATTTTATCTTATCTATTTCTGCCTTTGAGAGTCTGTTGTTTCGCATGATATCTCTGCGGACATTGGCAAGCATGTTTGGATTGAGGTTAGGTCTTATATCATTCCCCACCATATTTCTCCATATTTGGTATGTTTGATTGGTGGTGTTCTTTGCTGGGTTTTCGAGTGCAGTGAAGAAGAATGTCATAACTTGTCGATACTCTTCGCGGCTCCATTTCGTTCGTTTCATTTTTACTAGTCGATTTGGCATTGAGACACTTGGTCCAAGGTTGGCGATAATCCGGGTTTGGTGACCTAGTGTCTCTTCGTGTGTGGAAGAGTTTGTTCCAGTGACAGACTTTTCGACCTCAGACTGGTTCCTCTCTGAGAGACGCGGCCCTTGTTGTCCTGGTTGACGGCTGATCGGGTATGAGATATTATTCGTATTCATTGAAATTGGTAGAGATGCGTTTTAACCTTGACCGCCAAGGGGTAATTTTGTTCAGATTACCAGCTTTAAGACGAGACTTGAAGGTCCAAGAGCAAGCCCAGATTTAAGATAGCGGGTTTATTAATATATCGAAGTTAAAAGTTCATAACAGTGTATGGTATTCAGTTGGGTACATAATACTAAGTTTTAACTTAGTATAAGTCCGAGAGACACCTCCAAGTGGGATTATTATTATTATTATTATTATTATTATTATTATTATTATTATTATTGTATAACCACATCGCTGATGAGTTCTTGTTTTGCTTTTGTTATTTTAAATTGATTTAACATACTATTTTTTTCTTTTATTTTCGGACTAGCTATGTGTCAAATTTTATTTACGAATTGAAATATCGTTTTATGGGATGAACAACTGTTTTTGCGTTTTTGTTTTTTACTTTTTTGTTCACACTGTAAAACTATACACCATTTTAATGCCTTCTCAAAGAGCCAAAATGCACCAGGGTATATAGAGCGTGTGAAGTGAGGTATATTAGAAGAATAATCATTAAATCATGAGTGTCGACGCCATAAGTCAGCTCAAAGTAGACACGATAGCTTTTGAGATAAGCCTCAATCATTTGCCAGATCCTTCCGGCTCATCGATTTTTTACCGAACGGATAACACATGCAGAATTTCTCACATGAAGTAAGTTTCAAATATGTCGGTTAAACTCGTCAGAGTTTGGAACATTGGCTCATGCTGAAATACAAACCAAATTTTAGTCCAGGAACTGAATTAAAAATTTTGATCAGCGTCAGAAAAAATGTAATTAGTTTTTTAAATAACTATCTTTTTGATTTTTTAAGACCTTGTTTTTATTCCTCCAATTGCACAAAATATTATTATTATGGTTATTACTATTATTATTATTATTATTATTATTATTATTATGTTAGTATTCTTGTTGTGTTGATTATATTTGTATAGTTTTCCTTTCAACAGTACCTAATTGTAATATTATATATATATATATATATATATATATATATATATATATATATATATATGTATGTATGCATATATGTATTAGGTTCGTGCAAAAATAATGACGTAATAATGTCGTTTTTTGACGTATTTTTTAACGTCAAAAAACGACATTATTAAGTCATTATTTTTGCACCAACCTAATATATATATTAAAAAGAGGAGAGAAACCGTAAACGTTTTTGTTTGTAATGTGTATTTTTTTAAAATATATCAAATACAATAAGATATGTATTTAAAAAACCCGCATTACAACCAAAAACGTGTTTGAACAACTATAACCTCTTCCCCCAATATATATATATATATATATATATATATATATATATATATATATATATAAAATGTGATGAAAAGTTCACCGGATGAAATAATTTTCATAATGATATATATGACTGTGTTTTGTGTGTCATTTTAAGTTAATTACAATTTCTTGTAAAACATGCAAAATATAATAATCGCAACATAATGCATTATAATATTAACAAAGTAACAACAGAAGAACAAAAAACAACCCCCCCACCACCACCACCACCAATTGCAACTACGATCAAGACTACGATTTAATGGCTGTATTCCAGAATTCAAAATATATCTACACTTCAGCAAAATACACATCATTTTTATAGCACTTATACACCACTTACAACAACACAACAAAAATCATTGAAAACGCCTGTTTGAATTAGCCGAAATGTCTCGGAACGAACAATCATTTGGACAATTTCTGCGCAAATTAAGTAAACAAAAGTTCTCTTGCTCACATACAAGAAAAACAATAACAAATACATACTTGCACACACAGACACATGCACATATATATATATATATATATATATATATATATATATATATATATAGAGAGAGAGAGAGAGAGAGAGAGAGAGAAATATTGATATTACTGTTGTGTTGACAGGTTCAACCATTTCCTTTTAATTGCTTGATACAGTTGTATACGTTGGCTTGGGAGATGCAATAGCGTTTTCTAAATTCTTCTAGTTGCTAAGGATATTCTGTTTCGTTGTTAATAATTGCTTTGTTTTTAATAAATTCATTTCGTTTTTGACTTGAAAAAGTATCGATTGGACGTAACGCGTCGGCTAATAATACAGTTTTCCCATTGCTTTTTACCTTTATACATATTGTCTTTTCCTAAAGGTTAGCCCTGAGAAAAATTTCATATATATATATATATATATATATATATATATATATACATATATATCTATATCTATATATATATATATATGAATAAACTATATGACTAAATTGATTGATTAGTTTTTGCAGGTTATTTAATGCCAGCAAATAATTTTTAGACTGTAAGAATTGAGGTGGATAATAATGATTTACTAATTAACCCATAGCTAGGGGTAGAAGATTTTAATTCATACCGTTATCAAGGGTATTTGAGCGTAAATGAAAATAACGAACTAGTCTGGATTCCTCTGATTTCAAATTCCGACCCATTATCCGTTACACCACCCGCACATCCAAGCTTACAGCACCTGGTTTACCCAAGCGGTCACCCATCTAGGTACTGACCAGGTTCGATTTGATGATCGGACGGTGTTTCGACATGATATAGTCGTAAGCCTGTATGTGTAATGTTGAATGGCAAACTGACAGATTTTTAAAGATAATATATAAAACAAATTTATTTTATTTTGTTTTGTCTTGTCTCATTGATTACCATGAGATTTTATCAGCTGTTTGTTTTTCCATTGCTTAACACATCCTACACTTTTTTTAATTTAGTAGCAAAAACGGGACGAATTGGAATAGTATATTTTCGTATATTGAACCGAGTAGACTCATAAATTAAAGTCTTTTCAATGCATCTTTGTCTGAGTGAATTATATTGACTCTTTATTAAAAAGGCGTTTTCCAACTCAAAATTGTTCCCTCGAAAGATTCAGTGACACACAAATATGTTTTGTTATATTAAGACTCTTGTCAAGTTAAGCCTCGTCATTATACAGTTTTCTTTAAGAATGGGTATTAAGTTTCGCTATAATGTTTTATGGAGAGCATTGATAACATTCTAATTGTAAACTGCCTACTTTTGATGTAAAATTAACTGTATTAAAAAAAAAAAAAAAAGAGTCGACCGTAGTCGGGATCATCGAATCAATGCGAACGCCGCATTGTATGTGCTTCACCAAGGCTACATACAGTTCTGAATTCGGGGTTTTCCTCCTCCTAAACGGGTTACCACGAAAGACTATAGAACCCAGTCATTTACTCAGAGCTTGGGTGAGAAGAGTTGGTTTCATACCTTTCACAATGTTAGTAAATGTAATAAACTTAAGTGGAATTCGTCTCTCTAATTCCTCAATCCGAGCCGCAGTCCATTACTCTATTACGCGGGTTAAAGTTTTTACTGTTCTTGTAGCATTTGTGATAATTGTTCTTTACTTCTTCCACCTTAAATAATTATGAAGACTTTAGGTAGTATAATGTACTTACGTTTTTTGTGTTGTCATTCGCACTGGCTTCATGTTTCTTTGTTTTGTTCGATGCTGTACGCCTTTCTACTGGAATTGTATTTTAAATAACTGACATAGTGGAGAATTTAAAATTTTTTTCAATATATATTTCTTCATCAGGTATATATTCATAGCTGCAATTTCTAAATAAAAACCTAACAATATTTGAGATTTTATAATATTGTAAGGGTGAGAAAAAAATTTACTAAGGTCGTTTTTATTTTTCGTCTACGGTAATACTGTGTAGTGAAAGAGATTTTCAGCGTTCATTTTATGTGGCGAAAGGAACGATTTTAGAAGGTGTTGGCTAGTGAATGCGATAAGCTAAAGTTAGAACATAGAAAACGAACAATTTTCTTAGAGGATTATTTTTCACTTGTCTTTTTTTACTCTGTATTTTATTGTCTTTTCTTATGGTATTTTTCTAAACAAAAAAGTTGTATTTTTTATTTCAAATTAATTGTTATGGCTTTTTTTTATCACGTCTACTCAAACCCTCAGTCTATAACCATTAAAAGATTAAACTTAATCATCTTCCAGCCATCGTGATCTTGGAGATCAATCTCTAGAAAAGCCATTATGGAAAAACTGGCTTTCCGAAGTAAAATTCATGTCCGTTTTCGTTTTACTGAGAACTTAATTTCCATTTCTGATCCATACTGTAATGATCATAAAGTGATGGTCTGAGTAGTTGCGATAAAAAGCAAATAAAACTAAGACAAAAAATTACTAAAATTGGTTAAAAAGACAGACATCAATATACTAATCAAAACCTAATAATGTTTTATCATATAAAAAATTCAAGATATCATTCTTTATATTTTGCTACTGTTCCATTCTCTATCTTTAAGCCGATCAAAATATTGCAAAATGGACACCCATTGTTATCAACAGGAAGAAAAATCATGAATTCTTTTGTAATAGGATATCATGAGTTTCTAATTGAAGAAGTTTGACAGAATAATTCTACCATCATTGGTATTTCTCATTATTTAAAGATTTCTACAGAGTGTAAAACAAGGCAATTGGAGAAAAACAAATACAAGGGTAGCGAATGGTATTGCCAATCGCGACGGGAACAAATTGCAAAATAAACTATTTGAATACATACGTGTTCTTTCTTGTTTTTTCTTGTTTTTTTTTTCTTTCTTTTTTTTTCTTTCTTTTTATTTTGATTTTTCATATATATTTATATAGAGAACAACAGCATATTGATTAACTGATTCGTTTTCTACGGCTTACTAACCCTTTGCAGCCAGAAAATATCTTTTCTATTCCAAGAATTTTTTAGATAATAATGATTTAGTGACAAAGGTTTTGCTAATTAACCCATATTTGTTGTAGAAGTGGTGGATTCCCAAAGTTAAGGTTACCCTTAAGTTAATATAACGAACCCAACGGGAATTGGAACTCGACACAACGATTAACAATTCCGAGCCATTATCCATTACACCATCCGCACATCCAAGTTTATCCAAGCGGGCACCATCTAGGCACTGACAAGGCTCGACTTTTCTTAACTTCAGCGATCGTACGGGAACCGGTGTTTCAACGTGATGCGATTGTGTATGTTGTTTTGTGGATGTTATACGCCACGTGATTGATCGAAATTATGAAGTCGGTTTGCCCCGGGGAAAAAATCTTCAACGTTGGACATGAGACCCGGTTTGCCGCTCTTCTATCGAAGAGCAAACAAGAGAAAAAGAAAATGAGTCTTATTTTTATGGCACTAACTGCTATGCCATCTGGCGGTCGTTGAACGAAATGCATTGGCAAACAAAGTAGGGTAATCCCACACGTGAAATTAAATAAAAGAAAATCCAGTTTATTTATTCAATTTCTTATAAGCAGTACTTTTTACAGTTTACTACTCATAAGTCATAAAACAAAGTAGAACATTTTATTCTTATTGTCTCAGACTTTAATGCAGCTTAAATATTTCAATCAGGACAAGGATCCAAATTAAGCTATTAGCTTGGACACTCTTTCAAATTACAATCTTACTTTGCCTTTTGATCGATTCTGAATAAGATTTTAGAAACATAGAAAAAAAATTCTATTAACAGAATTTTAAAATAAAGCAATGCTTTCCCAAACATTAGCATGCAGAAGAAAACATTAT
This sequence comes from Acanthosepion lycidas, assembly GCA_963932145.1. Classification (NCBI taxonomy): domain Eukaryota; kingdom Metazoa; phylum Mollusca; class Cephalopoda; order Sepiida; family Sepiidae; genus Acanthosepion; species Acanthosepion lycidas. The sequence goes on along the minus strand of OZ010572.1, from coordinate 114,815,088 downwards.
GTTTCTAAGATGGACAATATACTTGGTGATACATCAAAGTTCTTAAAATTAGGTCCAGTTGAGATCCTTGATCATACTGCCTCTATTGAATATAAATTTCAAAGGCAACTATTAAAGTGGGTCAAGAGTGGTTTACTCTCCTCTGAAATTTCAAAGTTAATTAGACACACTGGGTCCATTCGTCCCCGTTTGTATGGGTTACCTAAAATCCATAAGGACGGTGTTCCTTTACGACCCATTCTGTCTATGATTGGGTCTTCCCAGCAGAAAGTCGCTAGTTGGCTCTTGAATGTGCTACAACCAGTTTTGTCGCACTTCACTGCATATTGCATTAAAGATTCCTTCTCCTTTGTGGAAATTATACGTAGTTATTCTACTTATGGTGGGTTCATGTGTTCGTTTGATATCTGCTCCCTGTTTACCTGTGTCCCCCTGTCTGAGACTATTGAGATGTGTTGCGATATGTTGTATCGTACCTCTTTGTCTCCTCCGGATTTTCCTGAGGGTGTATTTGTTGAGCTTATAATGTTCACCACTGCGTCTGTCGAATTTAGTTTTAATAATATTATGTATCGGCAGATCGACGGGGTAGCTATGAGTTCGCCTTTGGGTCCAGCGTTGGCGAATATTTTTGTCGGTTTTCACGAGGCTTCCTTATTTACTTGTATTGGTCGCCCTCTTATGTATCATCGTTATGTGGATGATACCTTCTGCCTCTTTAATAATGAAGCCGAAGCCGACAAATTTCTCACCAAATTAAACTCTGTCCATCCTGCTATTAAGTTCACCGTAGAAAGGGAGTTCAATTCTTGTCTTTCCTTTTTGGATGTTCTTGTCCATAAAATCATTGACAAGTTTGAGACTTCCGTATTTAGGAAGGCCACTTTTTCAGGACTTTATACGCGTTGGGACTCTTTTTGTCCCAGACAACGTAAGATTAATTTGATTAAGGCCTTAATTCACAGGGCACTTAAGTTATGTTCTGAGGGTCTTCTCTGCGGGAAAATTGACTTTGTTAGAATGACACTATAAAAAAACGGATATCCGTTGGATATTTTAGACTCCGTCATCAAGACGTCATCAGTAAATTCCATAGGGTGAAGCCGCAATTAGCTGATAAATGCCCAGTTTATTTGCGTCTTCCCTATATTGTTACAGAGGGTGAGATTTTATCGAAACGTATTTCACGTTTAATCAATAGTTGTTAGTTTTCGGCGAATGTTAGGGTAATATTTGTTACCCGTCCTGCTTTCTCTTCCATTCGTAAGGATGTCCTACCTCCCCATCATGTTAATTCAGTGATTTACCAATACAAGTGTAGTTGTGGACACGACTACATAGGGAGGACGTCCCAGCGTTTGGATTCGAGAATAAAACAGCATTTACCCCCCCAGGATTTTGAATCCGTCCTCCGGGAATAGCCGACTGACTAACAGTTCTGGTTCTGCTATTGCTGAACATTTAATAAATAGAAGGAAATGTGTGGAAAATTTTAGTGGTGACCGATTTATAATTTTATCTAGGTCCCACTCCACATTTCACCTCAAGGTCCTAGAGTCCTTGTATATCAGATCTCGTGAGCCTTCCCTTTGTAAACAGAGGGAATGTTTGGTGGGTCTGAATATTATGGGATTCTAGTCTCTTGAAATTCATAATTCCCACCTCCCATTCGATTACATTCGTTAATTAAAAATTAATTTACACGCTTTTTTGAATTCGCAGAATAAATAAACTTGATAAGTCCTGGGACGAAACCGGTTGTTTTTATTTTAGCTTTTGCTTTTAAAAAATGCCTTATAAATATTGTCTTTTCCTATCTATTATTAAATTCTGTACCACGAAAAACTTATTTAAATTATTTTTTATATTTTGCAATTCGTTTTGTTTTTGGTTTTATTGCTGTTGTTGTTTTTTTTGTTTTTTTTTTTCATGCGTAATGTTCCTGTATTTAACTCAGAAAAACAAACCAAAATGTCTATCCATATACCAGGAGAAAGTATTTATGACCACTTAACTATTTGCAAGCGAAGAAATACTTATTTAATTTAATTTTATGCATTATTTGGGGAATAGAACAAGAGATATAATTACCAACCGGATGTAGAGGATGTAACAGCAAAATTGTCCAAATAGTGTAACAGCAAATTTGTCCATTTGTTAGATTAAGCTTTGAATCGTTGTATCTTAGAAATGATTAAAAATATCTCACTGAAATATTCCGAAGTTTTTATAACACTCTACTTTGAGCAATAAGAACCTATAATTACTCCCAAACTTAACCAAGAAATCATGATGAAATCGATCAAAAAACGAAAATGTTCATCATTAATTAATCATAAGTAAGGATCATGAAGGATTGAAATTAATTTCAAATATTTGTATTACTCCAGGATCATTCTCCAACTTATTCAAGATGATCTTTGCATTCTCTAATCTTCTAACTTTCTGTCCTGGACTAACAAAGTGTAGGATTTCATTTTCAAGCCTTTTTTTTTTTCACTGCTTTCTCACATACCAAAAGTCTTATGTGTTGAGTTGGATCTTTTCTAATTGATCTCTTTAGCTCTAAGTTTAAATGATGATTCCTCTTTCTGTAGCGACCTCCCGATCCAGTTTTCTTCTCTACTGTTGCCTCTGTTTTAAACTTATTCACTGTTCTCTTGATTTTTCTTGAATGGATTTTGAAGATAGAAGCCAGATTATGAATGCCCGTACCATTACTGGAGGCCTGAATGATTATTTTTCTCTCAGCATATATATATATATATATATATATATATATATATATATATATATATATATATGGTTAAATAGCAGGACAGACTGGTCTAGGAGAAGTACAACTCTGAATTCAAAACCTGCAGAGGGTTGTTTGGGGACCTTGTGGCATGTAGTGCACCAGGTCTCTGTATTGGCCCTTCCCAAAGTGTGATTGGTTCTGCACAAAACCTTCGCTACTAGAATCAAATCATATGTGCTGGCGTCTGGGCTGTCGGTTCTTAGGAACTGAGCTGCTTGACCATCATACTTCGAATACGACGGGAGAATCCACCACACACACAAACACACCCACACACATACACACAAACACACACACACACACACACACACACACACATATATATATATATATATATATATATATATATATATATATATATATATATATATATATATATGCGTGTGTGTATGTACACTACAGTTCATATGTCTGAGGCTGTTCTTGGTAATTTTTTAAATTGGCTCAAAATGTATTTTTTTGTACTTTCTCATGAATCGTTTCTTTTATTCAACTTCAGGCGAGATCCTATTGCCTACAAAGCCTCCCCGCAGTTAATTGTTAACGTCATAATCTTTATAGTATGCGACATATACATTTCTTATTACTATATACGCTACGAGTGCTTGAGGAATCGTATTTGCTTTTTAAACAGTATATTTTCGTCTACCCGAGTTTTTCAATAGTCTTTAAAAGTGAGAGTGTGGAGGCTGTACTGCGGTACGTATGATTAAAATTGTACATGAAAGAAATAATTACCTATACGCATATCTACATTTTTTTATTCAAGAATTTACATTCTAACATATTCTTAACATA
>OZ010572.1:114796490-114806490 GCA_963932145.1 Acanthosepion lycidas | reverse complement strand
TCTTTGTAACCTTTTTGTTTAATATATCTTTCTTACCTCTAATCCGTGTTCCGTGTTTTTCTTCCGTGGTCCAGACTTTGGGCCCACATCACTTAAAAAAAACGACTAGAGACTAAGGACCCATTCAGATCTTCAGTGATTATGTATGCAGTTGATAAAACAGACCTGATGGCTAAATGGGGTAAGGATTAGCTTGTAACATTCAATAACTCCAAAAACAAACTAGTAATATCCCACCATCACTGAGCAGACCCTGAATTTTCGCCTATCGTAAAGAATGATTGTTCGCTGAAGTAGGGTCATTGCCTTGAACGCCTATGTGAACACAAATCACTCTAGACCTCGTGAAACGTCTATATACAGTCCATCGCTAGGGCACCTCGAGGCGGTATAATGGTTAGGAAACGTGTCTCTCTAGAACAATTACGACTGAATAGTGAGTTCAATCCTCACTGGGTGCCCCATACTTTCGGCTTTTTGCCACACCTAAGCTACGCTTAGAAAATCACTACAACCCATCGCTAAAGAGACTGGAAAATGTGTTGGCTCATTGCATCGCTCAAATAAGCATCTGACTCCTGGGTATGATGATAAACCAAATCCGGCAGCAAGGCCTCTGATCGGGAAATTGGAGGTTTTGAGAAGCATGGAAGTATCTCTTAATAGCTGTTGTTCCCAGGTTTACCCGAATAGAGGTGGTAGCACCTGTTAGGGTCCCAGCTATGGGCAAATAGTGAACCCTAAAAACAAAAATCAATAAGAATTTTTTTTATAATAAAATTAACAATACATTTTTAGAGGAAAATGAAAATGATGAAACACTAAAAAAATATAAAAATCCCTTTTTATAGTAAAGTTACCCATAATACATTTTATAATCTACAGACTTTACCCTCAAACTACAAAATAACTGTAGCTGAAACCCAAAAATTGCGTACAAAATACGCGATATCGAAGTGTGGACTTGAGAACAAATACCTGTTACCTGCCCCCCCCCCAATAAACTCCACCCAGCAGCAAGGCCTCTGATCTGGAGGTTGGCGGTTTTGATGAGCATGGAACCACCTCTTAATTGCAGTCGTTCCCAAGTCTACCTTGACCTGAGATGATAGCACTTGTTAAGGTCCCAGATAGGGGCAAAAAGTGAAACCCCAAATAACAAAAAAACACTATGAAAGTATAAAAATACAGTTTTATAGTAAAATTACCTACAATACATATTCATAGAAAAATTACCAACAGTACAATTTCAAAATGAAATTAGCAAAAATTACCTATTTATAAAAAAAATGACCAACAATACATTTCATTTGTAATTGAAGTTGCGTTCAAAATATTTAGATTTCGGAATTAAATAACCCATGGAGGTTAATATGCCGCTAAACAAAATCAACCAACCAACTTAAAATGTTTTCCAAGCACATGCGTCTGCTAAGGCGGTTAGATAACGCCTGTTACAGACACCTTCTCAGGCACATCTGTAGTTTATACCGCGACTATTCTGAGCAGACCTTAGTTACAGTTTCTGGAAGAGATCGCCTGATCTGGTATGATCAATAGTTTAAACAATGTTAGTATGCAGAAGCCCTCGGTCACGATGACTTGTGACTTCGTGCTAGCACAACCACCGAGGACCCCTAAATAGTTCCGTCTATCCAATTTCACTCACAAGGTTTGGGTCAAACCGTAGTATGGTTTTTTAGGCACAGTGCCGCACACTGGGATCGCCTTCGTCAGACTGATAAAATCATTAAGTAACCTTCTTGACAAATTGACTATGGTGAGAGTCGAACCCACGTCTTATGGTCGGAACGTTGTAACCACTCGGTCATGAGCTCATGTAACATGCCATAGGATAAGGAACACCGGCACGAAAAGCGAAATTGCTACACTGATTGCATATTCTAGGTTAACCTGTAGCGTTCATTTTAGCAGAAATTTCATTGGGCAAACATTAATCAGTCCATCCACGCCCCGTCATCCAAGCTATAGGTTAAATAGTAAGAGAAACTGTGTTCCCTATAGTTGTGTGGCAACCAGTCAAGAAGAATGACAACACTGAATTCAAAACCAACCTGAAGAGAGAAAACCTCTCTCAGGCTTCTTTTGTCCAAGACACATCCATTACTGATACGGATGCAGTACACGTGGTACATATACAACTGTAATCAGTTATGGGCCTCCTGATTGAATATTAACATGTATTTAATTGAAATATATTCACATTTCAACTTTTTTAAAGCTGTTCTTGGCTGAGACAAAACATTTTGGTCATTCGCCATGAGATTCGATTTTGGGAAGCGTGCTGGACCGCTAACTTTTCAGAACGCCCTTGTATATACCAAGCCAGAGTGATATTTCTAGATTTCTATCAGTAAAAACAATACCAATGGTTTTCCTGCAAAAATCATAGATATTTTACACGAAGACCCTATATATATATATATATATATATATATATATATATATATATATATATATATATATATATATATAAGGTTGGTGCAAAAATAATGACTTAATAATGTCGTTTTTTCACGTATTTTTAACGTCAAAAAACGATATTATTACGTCATTAGTTTTTCACCAACCTAATATATATATATATATATATGTATATATATATATATATATATATATATATATATATATATATATATATATATATATATATATAGCGGGTTTAACAGCAAAATTATCCAAATCGTGTTCCAGCATAATTGTCCATCCCACAAAATGTTTAATACGAAGAAAAACACTAAACTAATTGAGTTTTTCCAGGTTTTCAAACAAGACATTTAGACATCTTCACAATATTTGTCCTAATAATCAAGGAAAAACAGATTGAGTTATTCAGCTAGAAAAAGAACAGTTTAGAATTGTTTGGTGTCAGTCCCGCTTTCTTCCCAACGACGCAATGGTGAGAGGAAAAATCACTCAGGGCTTCAGTAATGGTACGAACATTCATACTCTGGCTTCCATCGTCAAAGTTCATTAAAGAACAATCAAGAGAACAGTGAATACAATTAAAAAACGGGAACAAAAAAAAAGAGGAAAACTGGATCAGGAAGTTACAATAGCAAGAGGGATCATCATTTCAACTTAAAGTGATCGATTAGAAATGATCCAACTCAACCGATAAGTAGTTTGGCACGTGAGAGAGAAGTTTCAGTTATAACAGTCCAAAGATCAGTGAAAAATGTAAATGAAATTGTGCGTGAAACAGAAAGTTAGAAGGTTAAAGAAGACGAAGATCATCTTGAATATGTTGTAAAATTATTTTGGAATAATATATATATATATTCGAACTTTATTTCAATCCTTCATGAGCTTCCGATCCTTAGCTATTATTAATTAATGATGAACACGACATTTTCGTTTATGATCGATTTCATCACGATTCTTTTGTTAAGCTTGGAGAGTAATTATACATTGTCATTGCTTAAAGTAGAGTCTACTAATGTTATAAAAACCTCGGAGAATTCCAGTAAGATATCTTTAATCATTTCTAATTAGAATTTTTTTTTCTGATACAACTATCCAAAGCTTAATCTAACAAATGGACAATTTTGCTGTTACACCCGGTATATATATATATATATATATATATATATATATATATATATATATATGGCGGCGGTTTAAACTCAATCGCCAGGAACACCCTTCTTCAAACGTCGTGGACTGGCGCTACAGAATTGCAAACAAAGAAAGAACTATACCAAATAACAGAAACCACATAACTTTAGCGATTTGAAATAGCAGCAACATATAAAATTGATATTACATAAAACCTGAAGAGAAAAGAATGACATAATTAATATGTTGACTTTCCACATCAGTCCGAAAAGAAAGATGACCCCCATCGATACTGGAAAGAGTGGTGACAGTTGCGAAGTCTATTTTCCTGAAAATATTGTTTTAGTAGAAATGTTTTATAAATTTCAACCGACACTGGCTGCTCGGCCAATGAATGCCGAATGCTTCCATATAAGGAAACAGTTATTACCATAGTTGCTTATATTTTGCGTAGATATTAAGAGCACTGTAACTGTCCCGGTTGCGTACAATAATGCAGTGAAAGGGTTAATTCATTCCTCTAAACTCCACCAATAAGATTTGACTTTGCTGATGGTAAGGTTTTACGCCGACAAATGGGCTGTTATATTGTTCGCAATGAAAAGAACGACAAATGACAGCAGACTGTCGGTCCTAGCGTTTGATTGACTCAAACGGATATAGTTTGTTTTTTTTTTGTTTCTTTGTTTCTTTTTGTTTTATTTTTCTTGGATAGCAGTCTCGTCCGGAATGTCCCGTGGCTACAAGTGAAGAAGTCGTCACGTACGGCCATTTTTTTTTCACTGACCAGCTTTCTGTTATTGATTAAGACTTTTCCAACTAGGGTGAACACCTTTTCGCTCTGTAGTTGCTTCTACCTTAATTCTATAGGAAAAATAAAATCCTGTACAGTGGGATAATTGAATTTCTGTGAACGGAATCATTGTGATACTTTAAAGAAAGTAACGATTCTTGTAAAATCTGGAAATCTTTTCATGAACATAATCTAAAACTTTGCTTTGCTTTTTTTGTTATTACTTCTCGTTTTTATTGCTGTCGAGGATCATCGAAAATTGTTAGTTTTGAATTCAGAGATTTTCTTCGTTTCGACTTGTTACAAACCACTGCCATAGACCCCAGTCTGCCTTTCAATTTAAAGTGGATTCCTAATTTTTCCAAGATTGTTTACATGTAATAAACTTGACTAGAATTCGAACCTGACTCTCTGTTGTCTCATTCCGGGCCGCTATCCATTACACGACGCAAACAGTTTTAGCCCATGATTGACAGCGGGGAAAAGGTGACGTTGATAGTTACCTTATCATCTTACGACCATTATTCAGAAAATGTATCTAACATGCACAAACTTAAATCTATATAAATAACGAACGAAATATTTTATCAATTGAGATATGAAAATTACATCAGCTTTCAGCACATGATTCACACACACACAAAGATAGATAGATAGATAGATAGATAGATATGTACAGTGCCACGCAAAAGTTTACAACACATTTCAAAATCTTTTTAGGTATTTCTAATACACTTACATTCATCAAACTTTTACTTCTCGTAGAACATATATTTAGGTATTCAATTAAGCAATCAGATTTAAAAAAAAAATTTTAAAAACTTCAAAAAAGTCTCCCAAGAAGAAAAACCTATATTTAGCAACTCAAAAGTTATATTTAGCAACTCAAAAACCTATATTTAGCAACTCAAAAGTTTACAACATATTTTTTTTATTTACAAGAGCTTTATTTTTTTTATAAAAGTGTTCAAATTTTACTAGAATGTTTCAAATTTAAATGGGGTTGATTTTTAGAACGTTCCAGATTAATTTTAGGATTACTTTTCGGAATGACTAAAAGTATTGCGTCATTCTTTTTCTGTCAACCATCCTTTAAACATTGACAAAATGGGGATTATTGACGAGAAAAGTTGGCAACGAACCCCGAGTAAAAATTTCAAGGAGGAGGAGAAGTAAGTGGAGTAAAAGTGAGTACGGATACAATAAATCCTTCACTTAGTCAATATGACATGTTTTCGAGAACTGCAAAGAAAAAAACACATCTTTAGTGTTGTGGATTCCGGGTTGAAATCCGGTCCCAATAAATAACAAACGCCAGGAATGAATATAGGAAAATAATGTATTAACGTAATAATACAAACTGGTAAAGCAGGTTAGTAGTTCCAGGAATACGTGTTAGAAGCAAAATATATATACATTCTTTGGTATTGAAGTATCGCTGTATGACTTCTTACTGAGTCTACGTGCTCGCTCACTGTGACTCCTACAACGCTGTTACCTCACCCTCACACTTCCGATTACCTACAACCTTTCACTCTGTCACTCTCGACTCGACTCTTCGGTCTTGCTCTCGTCTTCTCGGGTATTCACTGGCAGTAGTATAAGTATACACTGGGTCAGTCCATTTGTATAAAAAGGGTTGGAGCCCTCAACACCCCCCTCCTTAGATCCCTTTTGTGGTGGGTGTTAGTATTTTTTTCTCTTATGGTCGATAATCAGAGGTTCGGTAAATTTTCTCTTCCTGTTTGACCTTCTAGTCTTTGAATCTCAAATGCTTCAAAGATTGCATCCATTGAATCGTCATTTTCAGCGGGTGACGAGCTTGGTTCTTCTTCCCGTCTTTTTGTATTTGGTCAATATGTCTTGTGGGTAAACCTTTCGTCTTGTATTATGTACATCACATTTCCTAGTCTGTTAATTATTGTGCCAGGCTCCCAGTAAGCCATATTGTTCCTGAACATCCTAAAGTAAACTCGTTCCCCTGGTTTAAATGATCTCTTGGGTACTATAGGTGTATGCTGGTGTTTCTTCTTGTTAGGCAATAACTTATCAAATGGCACGTTTCACTTCTTTTTACATACTGGTTGGACATTTTCTTTTAATTCAATTCTAGCTGCACCCTTACAAAACGAACCGATAGGTAAATCCCATACGTCGACCTTTTGCAACCAGTCCGTTCCCACCAGATTTTCTGTATCTTTCATTACGAATATTTTGATTTTTCTTGTTTTCCCGTGAAATTTTACATTTAGAATTACTTCTTCGAATTTTATACGCTTTCCTGTAACAGACTTAGCAACTTTTTGTGTATGTAACATGGTTGGTCTATTAAGCTTTCGCCGTTATCGTTATATCGGAACCTGAGTCAAGTTGCAATTTTATCTTTTTATTTAAGATTTCAAGTTCCACATATTTCCTTATGATAGTATTGTCTTTGTCATGCATTCTAGTAGCTCTTATCCTACTAGTAAATTTTCTGTTCCTACATTGGGACGCCTTGTGACCTATTTTTCCACATGCAAGACAGTTTTTATATTTAAAACGACAATCCTTATTCCAGTGTAGTCCTCCACATCGATAACATGCAGATGGGTGGAGGGTTATATTTACTTTGATTTTCGTCATTATTTGCCCTGTACGTTGTAATTTTCATTATTATAGAATTTTCGTTTTTCTTTCCGAGGAGGGTGAAAATCTTTTTTCATTATTATAGAATTTTTGTTTTCTTTCCGAGGTGAGTGAAAAACGTAAACTTTTGTTTAACTTACGAATATGTGATACTCCTGACTCCTCAATATCCTTCGAGTCTGTCTTTATGCTCAGGTATTTTTGGCAGTCTTCCGATAGTTTTTGTAGTGTTAATCTAGGTTCATTTTGCAGTTTTGAAAGCATTCTTTTGCGCATTTCACTATCTTTTGCCGAGACTAACCCTTGTACAAAAATAAGACACTTTAAATTGTCTGGAGTTAATTCTGCCAACTTGAAATCGTCGCAATGTTTATTCACGATTGCGGCGAACGTGGAATAGTCCTCATTTTCATCCTTTACGAAGTTAAGACATTTCCACCTTTTGTGAAAGTGTGACGTTTTCGGGCTGAAAAGCCCTGTCAGGCATGTAACTGCTTCCTTAAACGTTAAATCATTTGCTTTCTTTGGCAAAATGTAATCCAAAGATTTTGTGTATTCTTCCGTTCCTAATTTTCTGAGTAATAGTCGTAGCTTTTTTGCTTCTGTCCAGTTTTGACAATCGATGTTGAAGATGTCTTCATGACGTCTGAAAAAGTCCCCGAAATTTTTATCCTCTTCTAGGGAATATTTCAATGTTTCTATCGTGTTCCATACTGCGTCTGGAGAAAAAGTCGCCTCTTTTTCAATATTTTGTTGTTGTGTATTACTCGCTACTTTTACAATTAGCTCCTCTTGTAATTGTCTTTCTGCATTTGTCTTTCCTCATTTTCCTTCTGCGTTTGTAGTAATATTTTTTCCATTCTTTCTTGGAATTGTAATTGCTGTTCATTTTGGTATTTTACAAGTTCTACTAAAATACTTTTAAAATCCTCCATGTTAAGAGTCTTACGAAAAAACTCGATTTTCCGTATTTTAATCCTCGTAACACTTTCTTACCCAGTTGTTGTGGATACTGGCAAAACTCTTTTGAGTCTCCGAGAAATGCAAATTCTTGTCGCCCAAGTTGTTGTGGTGAGAAGAGAGAAATTTTTCTTTCCGTGTGGGTCCCAATTTCTCGACACCAACTCGTTGTGGTCGGCAAGGGAGAATTTTTCTTTGTACTCTTTCTGTGTGAGTTCGAATTTCCTCGTCGCCAAAGTTGTTGTGGTCGACGAGAGAGAATTTTTTTTTCCGTGTGAGTTCAAAGTCCTCATCGCCAAGTTGATGAGGGAGAATTTTGTCTTTTTTGTTCTTCCCGTGTGAGTTCAATATCCTCGTCGCCAAGTTGTTGTGGATTCCGGGTTGAAATCCGTTACCAATAAATAGCGAACGCCAGGAATGAATATAGGAAAATAATGTATTAACGTAATAATACAAACTGGTAAAGCAGGTGTGTAGTTCCAGGAATACGTGTTAGTAGCAAAATATATATATACAGTCTTTGGTATTGAAGTATCGCTGTATGACTTCTTACTAAGTCTACGCGCTCGCTCACTGTGACTCCTACAACGCTGTTACTTCACCCTCACTCTTCCGGTTACCTACAAACTTTCACTCTGTCACTCTCGACTCGACTCTTCGGTCTTGCTCTCGTCTTCTTGGGTATTCACTGGCAATAGTATAAGTATACACTGGGTGAGTCCATTTGTATAAAAAGGGGTGGACATCAACATTAAGCGAAAACAAGTTCATGCTAGACTGTATTTTGCAAATGAGCATTGTATCAAACCTGCAGCATTCGGGGAAAATGTACTTTAGTGAGACGAAATGAAAATTGAACATTTTGGCAGAAATGCTGTGACAAAGGTCTGAAGGAAGAAGGGTACGGGAAATTCGCCAAAGAATACTATCCCTACAGTAAAATTTGGAGGCGGATCAATCATCATCTGGGGTTGCTTTAATGCCCAAGGTGTAGGGAACATTGAAATAATAGAAGGGAGGATGAATGGAGCATATGATAGGGATATTTTGGAGAAAACTTTACATCAGAGTGCACATTCGCTGGGCTGGAAACCAGGTTGGGTCTTTCAACAAGACAACGATCCTAAACATATTCCAAAGCTTACAAAATCATGGTTAAGTTCAAATAGAATAGACGTTCCAAAATGGCTAAGATCTCAATCCAATTGAAAGTTTATGGAGAGAGCTGAAACTGAGAATTCGTGAAGGAACCCACAGAATCTGCATGAACTAAAGGGATTTTATCGTGAAGAATGGAAAAATATTAGCCAAGAAGCATGCAAGAAATTCTTACGGAACTACACTAAACGTCTACATGCTGTAATTTGCAATAATAGTTACGCTACGATATATTAATAGATGATTGCGTTATGAAATATTGGTTTTTCTTCGTGGGATATTTTTACTGGGTGTTTTTTTTTTTAAATCTGATTGTTTGACTAAAGGCTTAAACGTATTATTAGCAGTAAAAGTTTCATTAATACCTAAAGAAACTTCTTTTGTAATGTGTTGTAAACTTTTCGTGGTATTGTAGAGTGTGCACATAGAAATCACTACTGCATAGTAACGGGCAGTTTCAATTAAAAGGTCATCACACTATCTGATGATCGCTATGACAGTATTATGATCGCTTGAGATGTGAAACTGACAGTCGCCATGCTGTGTTTTGATTTCTAAGTCCACATTGTTTATATCTATAAACGCTTCATCGCCTATATTTTTTTACTGTTCCCATATAAACATTCCAATTTTTAATCAATTTATATACAGGGATGAGTAAATATCGCGCTGTTTTTACAACTGGCAGTTGATTGTATGGTCGGCATTTATATTACTGCTGTAACCTAGGGAAGGTTACTGAATAGAATAATCAAACGAAGGTTGGTAATGAATGATAATACTTAGCACACGAACAACACATAAGAATCGCCAGCGACGCTTAGTAGTCAATTGATAGAAGTGAGTCAAGTGGATTCCGCAATGAATCTCCAACTGCAGGAT
>OZ010572.1:114736490-114791490 GCA_963932145.1 Acanthosepion lycidas | reverse complement strand
CATCCGATGAATTTGATATTAGTAAAACGTATAGTGTTAGTGTATAATCGTAGATGATTCAAATATTCTCCACCCATGCTGACTCCGTTTGCTTACCAGTTTCAAAGCGTGCTTTAAATTGTAAAACAGTTTGTAAGCGCAAAACTAACATTGGAAATAGCAATGCTCGAAAGGGAAAGAGGTCAACATAGATCTGAGATCAGAGAAAAGACTAAGACAAGATAGAAGAGCATGTGTAGAAGTGAAGAAACTATCGAGAAAGATTTAAGACACCCGCGTTCTTGTTAAAGGATCTGGGAGCGAGCCCGTTCAAAAAGACCTTCATTTCATGATGTGATAGGAGCGATTGGGTTAAATCAATCAATCTTCCTGTAATACTGTAGCCCTGGAGCCTAATTAGAAGATCAGAATGCCAAACCCTGTCAAACGCCTTCGAGATATGTAGAGCCACAGCTCGAGCTTCGCCGTTATTATCAAGGGTTTGATATACATATTCAGTGATGGCCATTAACACAACAGCGATAAACCAGGCAAAACGGAAGCCATATTGTTTGTCAGAGAGTAGGTCGTAAAAGATAAGGTGTTTAACCACTTCCGCATTGATTAAAGCCTACAATACTTTTCCGAAAGCGGTAGGAGACAAATAGGGCGACAGATACAGGGATCAGAAGGAGACAGATAGAGGGATCAACAGGCGACAGATAGAGGAATTAGAAGGTTCTCCAGAGTTCTTAAAAACAGGAACTACAGAGGAGGCCTTCTAACAAAACTGGAAAGCAGGAAGCAGCGAGGCAGTAGTTGTAGAGTGCGGAGAGAACTGGAACCAGTTCGGAAGGATATTTCTTTAGGGCGACGGCTGGAATCCTATCAACTCCGCTTGCTTATGGGAGTCTAATTTAGAAATTATGTCCGAGACCTGTGACGGGTTTATGCGAATATCACTCAGTAGATCTTCTCTTCTAAAGGGAAAATCAGTTGTGGGTAATTCCAAATAAGTTGAGAGTTGGAAGAGAATTTCCAAGCAAAAAAATTCAAATTTATCTACTGTTGATGTCAGGACTTCGAATTGATTGAATAGAGGAAGGATTTAGGACTTACTGTTATTCAGCACACTATTGCAAAAACGCCAACTTGCGAAATGCTATACGTTGTTTCATTCTATCATCAAATAGTAACTTCACTTTTTTGAGGGTACGCTTGAAATCGTTACGAGCAGAGACAAAGAGACGTCTGTTGTAATCAAACGTGTCGCTCTGGTATGGCCAGAAAAGTGATTCCTGTGGGTCAAGTATGCAGGTGAGAACCAAAGAGATGAGTGCGGTTTACCTTGGTATTTCCTTGCTGGAATGAAAGCGTCGATGCTGGCTTTCACAGAGGAGGAGACCTCAGACGCGCATTTATGAACAAGATGATTAAAAACTGTGTTCGAATGGACGTCATGAATGAAGTCACGGAACGAGTCCAAATCCGCACATTGATAACAGAAAGATATTCTGTTTGTAGGAGGTTCTTGGCTGGTAAGGGGGCTGAAAGAGATGCTTACAGACCCTACCGCATGATCAACGTTGCCAAGAAGGCATATTACGACATGAACCCGTGATAGAGTTAAAAAAATAGATCTAGAATATAAGCGTGGCCTTCAGGGTTACTGGGGAAACCCTTGGGGAAGTCCACCACTTGTGTGAGAAATACAGTAATTTAAGAATTTTAGTGTTTGGATGCCAATGGAGTCAGTGATAGTGGGTTTTAGCCACTTGACATGGTGGGCATTAATGTCACTAAGCACAAATATGTTTGCAAACAGGAGTAGGGAGATGGCCTTGTCTATATTATGACTCAACAGTCATCAGGGGAAGACAAAACGGTAGAGAAAGAAGAGAAAGCGGACTGAGTTAAGTAGAGAGAGACGGAGATTCAAGAAAGAGTTCGCTAGCCAGGAGTATATGTTCACGGACATAAACTCCCAGGCCATGAATGTGGACATTAGAATCCTTCCAGAGGAGAGGAAGATAGTCAGTAATCGACAAATCAGAGAGAGGAATTGATTAGTGTCACAGAGAGTTAGGATGTCCGGATAATTTTCAAAGAGGAACGAATGTTGAAGAAAGAAACGTTGAGGGCTTTAGGTGATTTTTGTTGAGCTGGTTTAGTTTTGTCTTTAGTTGCTTATAGTCATAGTATGTCTTGGTAATGAAAGACCTAGGATAGTAGTAGCAGTCTGTTGGCTAATATAACATGTGCAGGAAGGGAACTGGCACAGACTGCAACATACTGTGGCCTCGGGACTGCCCACCGGAGGAATTTGCAGGGACACCCTTTCATGCATGACATGGCACTGCAAGAACTCCCATGTTATGCAACCCTCAAGACGCTACACAAGAGTTCTGGTCCCTAACTACCAGTCGGGAACATAAACCAGAAAACTGCCAACTCGGTACCCCCTTATTATAATGACACCTTGCTACCATCCACATACATCACAAAAAATTAATGACAGTACCACTATTAAAATCTGACAACAGGAAAGGGAATGGAAATCCCTTCCTAAACAGGAAACAAGATATGAGGCCCTACACCTGTTTAAGAGAAAGGGGATGCGTATGAACCGGGAGGTAAGAAAGCCTATCTACTCCTATCAAAAAGAACAAACAAGAATACAATAAAAAAAAACAAACAAGTACAAACAAAAAACTGATTTGCAGTTATTTCGAGGAATTAACATTCAGATAACTAATATGGAGAGTTAATCAGCGATCATAGAACTTTAGACCATGCGATGATTAACTGACATTCTAGCATATTAGTAGGGAGAGGAGGTAATAGGACTTAGGGGTTGTCTATAAAATCTTACAAGAGACGCATCAATTGCTTCTTTCCAATATTTAAATCTGACACATTATGGACAAAGTAAAATGATATTAATTCAATGGTGGGCTTTGATACACAATTGAAGTGAATTTTTCTGATTTCCATGACCGAAAACATACGGCTATCTTTCACTTGGGATGGGAGGTGATGGATGGGAGGGATTAAGGACCTCTTTTCTTAATCAACCTATTTTGCTTTCGGCTTCTATTAAAGGATTTCTAGATCATCCCAGATACTAAGAACAACCAGTTAACCACAAACGAGGGGTACTTCAGATAATATATATATATATATATATATATATATATATATATATATATATATATATGAACACACAATTGAATGAAGCGAATTAAAATGCAGGATTGAGTTTTTTTTTAGTTTTAAGTTTTAGTATAAGTCCAAATATCCACTTTGTTAGGGAACCGTCAATCCAAATTTCCCCACTAAGGGTGAACTCCCATTAAAATGTAATATTGAGAATTATCACTAAATAATGTAGTAGCACTTTTTACAGGCGTGCCCATATACTCGCAACCATATATATATATATATATATATATATATATATATATATATATATATATATATATATATATATATATACAAGCTGAGGCAAGTATTAAGATAAAACTAAACTATAGAGTGAGAGTAGAAGAAATTAAATTCGTAAATAGGAATGCATAGAAAATTGATAAAATGCAAAATAAAACGAAAAATAAACAAAGAACAAATTAAATACAAGAAAATAACAATAAATAAGATTCTTCATTTCAACGATACGAATTTTACATTAGAACTGGCGAAAGTCAACTGGCGGCTGTTTTCAATGAACATCAGAGAAAGGTTTGGTGACGCCAACACTGGAACAAGGGTATATTAACTAAGCATTAATTGGTGCTGGCATTGCAAAATTCAAAACTACCATTTTTCCCGCAATTTTTTTAAAATTATATTTTCACATTTTTTTAAATATCCACTTTGTTGGGAAACGGTCTAGACAAAATTCCCGACTCATGACAGACTCCCATTAAAATGTCACACTAAATTAACACTAAATAATGTACTAGCACCTTGTACACGCGTGCCCACATCGTCGCAAACACACACACACACACACACAAACATATATATATATATATATATATATATATATATATATATATATATATATATATATATATATATATACAATCATAGGAATCACCTTAACATCCTCTTCTTGCATTCCGAACAATCTAAAATTTCAACTCAAAATAGTTTGCAATTTTCTCAATCATTTGTGTCATTTGACATTTGACATTTGTCATATGACAGTTTTTGGTGCCCTTATCTAGCACAAAAATATCTGAACGAAAATGATATATCACTCTTTCTGTCGGAGCAATTGAGGAAATTGGAAATTCCCCAATATTTCAGAGGATTTTTTCAACCATGCCACCCCAACCAAAGCAATAAATCCACTAAGATGCAAGTAGTTACTGAATGTTAGAAGATATGAGAAAAACTACAATTAAGAAGAGAGAAAAATAAACAAGACAGAAGATAATGATTTATATTGGATTTAAATTTTCGAAGATCAAAGTTGACTGGAAAACAAGAAGCCGGAAGGGAGTTCAACAATCGAGGCGAAGAAACTTTTAGCATAGAACTTACGGTTATATCTAGCCATTTCAACTGTAAATTGATAAGACCTTGCCGCCAATCTATAGTAGTGTATTATAGCGCTTATTATTTTTCTTATTTTTATTAATATTATTTCAGGATTTCTTCTTTGATACAGTTATTTAGGAAGTCTTTGATATTTGATATAATGGAATATGCGTACACCTGTGTTCCCCTCTCACTGGAGTGTGATTGGCTGGTGTCCGTCATAAATATCGACGGACGCGTAGGAGAGTCAGAAGAGTCAAAGCCTTAGTCTGAGACCTAAGTCTATAACGATGCCCATTGGACTGTGCTATTGATCTACACTTCTTACCTGCGACTACGATGCGTACCAGTCGATTACTGCTACCGTATTCTACTTGGTTAAAAACCACTTAGCTACTTTGTTCAAATATATCCCTTTCCGGGACATATCAATATTAAACGAAAATAGAGTAAGATGTTTTTAGAAAGTTTTTAGGCCTATGAATTTTTTTCTGACTAAATCCTCATATAAACGACTTTATAAATGATTGTATCAAAGAGCCAACCCTGAAAGAATTGAATAATAATAGTCCCAGAATATTTTGTTCATGCGCGCAGTCTTTTTTTTATCTCAGTGATGGGTTTTCTTAATGTGCATATCAATATTCTTTTTAACCATTCCAAGTGTCGTTATTATTTCGTCCTGGGTATGATGATAAACTACATCCACGTCCTGGGTAAGACGATAAACTACATCCGCGTCCTGGGTAAGACAATAAACTACGTCCAACAGCAAGGCCTCTGATCTGGAAGTTTTGAGGAGCATGGAACCACATCTTAATTGTTCGTGTTCCCAGGTCCACCTTGACCCGGGATGGTAGCACCTGTTAGGGTCCAAGCTATGAGCAAATAATTAACAACCAAACTTGTGTAAAAATAGTTTTTAATACCAGAAATAATTTTAATAAAAAAAAATTATTACCAGTAATAATTTTTGAAGGAAAAATTATTATCAACATTACTTTAAAAAAAATACCAACAATACAAAATTTTTTGAAAAAAATAAGACCAGTTATAGATTTCTTCAAGGAAAAATATTCCCAGAATCAGATTTTTGAAGAAAAACATTTTGTTTTAAGCGTTTCACCACAAGCAAGGCGAGAAGCCACTAGGACGCAAGGGGTTACAGAAGATGTGGAGCAAGATCAGATAGGAGTGATAGAGGAAAGGATGAGGAGAAGGATAGTGAATAGATCAAGGCAAGGCAACTGGAGATGTCGATTAACATTACATTTGAATAGTTGGAGATTATAGCTCTCAGGGAAACTGGAATAAGGAAGGGAGTTCCACAGGCGAGAGGTGCGAGTTATGAAGCTATTGGAGTAGACCAGCAATAAAAATTGTGTTGGCATTAAATAACCCATTGAGGTTGATATGCTGTAAAACAAACTAAACCAAACCAAACCTTATTGTTATCGGAATAGTGGTTATGTTTAAAATGATTCAATTTCTATTACCAGATCTATATATTCTGAAACTCTGCAAACTATGAAATAGCACTTTTTAAAATTGTTATTATTTTATTTGTTCTATTGGCCTTTATAAGTGCGATCGGTATGTATGGAGGAGTTCCAAAGCATTGTAACATTTTCCATTTCTAGCACTGGTAATGATTTATATTTATAGAATTTTTCTACATGGACAATCTTATTTGCATATCTTTTAATGTGGGCATTTCCATAAACTAAGTTTTCCCAACCTAGGTGGGCGATAAGCAACTGAACAGAAAATAGTGGTTGAATGGAAATTATGGTGGATGATATAGGTTTTTGAATGTTAAAAACGTATTTCAACATATGCTATCCGAGAAAAATATTCAAAGAAAATAGGCAAAGTATCTGTATAAAAAAAAAAAGCAAAAATGGAGGCAATATCTGGTTCACATTTCGAGATAAAATATGAACATTCCCGAAAACAAGGAATAGTTTAGTATTTTCTATAGTTTTGAGAAGGGTAATTAACATTCAGTTAGCTCTTCAGACGAAATAACTTTTTCCGGCTATAAATCAAATAATGGAATACCAAGAAAAAATTGTCAGTAAGTCAGTTACGACACAGTAACAAACTTTTACCAAACAATTTTAAATATTTACTATACAGATGAACGGTGGAAGTTTTTTCTATGTTAAAGTGGCAATGATACAAAAAAAAATGTCCTACTCTCTCATTCTTATGCTTAATACCATTTCGAGTAAGGGTAGGGCACCCAGGTCAGCGTTTGTACAAAAGCGACATTCACTTTATATAGTGATTAAACAAAACTAGAACTTATAAAAGTTGGGATGACCCATGCCCTTTACGCCTACATGAAAAACTACACATTGATAAAAATCTATTAAACAATAGACATGAGTTAACGGTTTTCCGACATCATCAAATTTTTGCATTGAATAATTAGCATAAAAACAAACAAACAATAAAATAAATTTTAAAATCCATAGTCCTAATAAATAGTTTAAATGCCCTACAAAAAAAGATAACCCTTTATGAAGTCGTCAAAAAACAAATGTTAGCGATTTACGATAGTTTTTATATACACAAAACTCTTTCAGAAAAAAATAAAAAAATAAAATAAAAAATAAATAAATCTCCATAGACACTTAACCAGACTAGGCATTGTCATCTTCCGCTTTAAATTTAGACACCCCAACCTTACCCTGACTTGAAGATGGAACAGAGCTTAGTACTTTAATTCAATTTAATTCAAATAATTATATTGAAGTTTTCGGCTCTTGTTTTGAAACATGAGAACTCTTATGTAGCGTGTTGGAATCATATTTTTAAATAAATAATTATATATATATATATATATATATATATATATATATATATATATATATATATATATTACTTCTCTTTGTAAATATATGGAGCAAAATAAACGCCATATGTTGTGCCTTGATAAAGCCCATCAAAGGACGAAACGCATTGTCAAAGAATAGTTTTCCTTTAGTCTTTATTTATATTGCCTTTTAGCAAATATACAGGGTGCGATAGATAAATTGCCATCTAAATTACCCAAAAATGAAAATAACACTGACATCTCATTTTAACAAATATATTTACCAAAATTGCACAAAAATATTTTGAAATACTAAAGAGTAAATTTATTCAAACAATTTCCATTGACTCCAACCATAGCCTCCAGACTATTTCGGAATCTCCTACATCTCTTCTAGATGATCTCAAGTTTAAGTTGGTGACTACAACTAACCCTTGCAATCAAATCATCTTTGATGTTAAAAGTAGTTTTATTGGTCGCTCGATTGCTGAACTGCGCCCCACACATAATAATTAATGGGAATTTCAGTCTGGAGAGATAGGTAGCTAGATGTAAGGGGTGACTTGGTCGTAGAAATTGTCTGACAGCCATGATTGTGTTCTCCTGTTTGTGTGGCATAGAGCAGGGCCCTGTTACTGACTCAGGGCAGCATTATCTTCTCAAGACACTTGATGTAGACCTCCGTTTTGAGTCTGAGGTCATCACCAATAAATTCGGGAGTTCTTTTCTTATTAGAACAATCAAAGTGAGTTTTACAAGCTGCCGTACCTTTGTAATCATCATTAGACTCATCCAAATTCTTAGAGAATCCTCTGTACTGTCCTCAGATTGACACCCAAACACTCTGAAATGTTCATATTGGATCTTCTGACGCAGTACAGCATGCCGGTTCCTAGTTCCTGACGTAGTGAATTGCGTCAAGATGCTCATTTTCTCACAGACGGTGCCGAAATGACCCTACTATGCCGTGCAGTCAACAAAATCAAAAACGAGCAAAGCGCATGCGCGAAATTAAAAATATAATATGACAACTATTTACTCATTGCACCCTGTATTTATTTATATCCCCTAGGTTAAATTTAACAAAACTTGTTTATATATATATATATATATATATATATATATATATATATATATATATATATATATATATATATATATTTCTTAAAATTGGAATTAAGCTATCATTAATTAATGACCATTTTCACCTATGAATTTTAAAATTTAAAATTCGCTGGATTTTTCAAAAGTTTATGGTTTCAATTTGTAGAAGAGGATTGGTTAGTTGGTGTAGGAAAGAGGGAGAACGTCAGAGGTGTTTTTAAGTATGTTTAACCACTGAAAATCCCAAAACACAAATTAAAAATAGCAGAATTTTCTTAATCTTCGTCATATTTCATTCTCTGGTAAAGCTTTATTAAAAACGAAAATTGTTATATTTATAAACGTTTCCTATTTGTTCTTGTGACATCCAATACTGAGAGCAATCTTTAGGTTTTTGATAATTTATAAGTAAAAAATTACTCTTTATTTATATGGGAAATTAAAATTGATTCCAGACATAATCAGGGATTGGTTTGTTAATTTTAAAGTAAAATAAATTATATATTCATTCGGTCAGCAGAATCCAACCCACAATGTCTTATCTCACAGTGAAATTTTCTGGCGACTGAATTAAATATGACAAAGAAAATATGAATTGCGTTATATATACAGTACCGTGCCAAAGTCTATCATTAATTTCTAATAACTACCAGGTTATCAATGGATGTTTTGCATTATGTTTGCTGCAAATGAAACAGTGAGCCTATTTCATTTTCATGCTTAATCACTGTCGCGTGTTCAGAGTAAGAGGGAAAGAACAAATGAATGCAACTATGAAATAGTTATGTTAAAGTGTATACACACGGGGTCACACCTCTTTGAAACTGTAAGTGTTTATTTTATATATATATATATATATATATATATATATATATATATATATATATATG
This sequence comes from Acanthosepion lycidas, assembly GCA_963932145.1. NCBI lineage: Eukaryota > Metazoa > Mollusca > Cephalopoda > Sepiida > Sepiidae > Acanthosepion > Acanthosepion lycidas. The sequence goes on along the minus strand of OZ010572.1, from coordinate 114,782,154 downwards.
ACTCAAAAAACATAGTAGCAAAGGCCATTCCTCGATTTTCGTAACACTTTCTTCTTCTTCTTCTTCTTCTTCTTCTTCTTTCTTCTTTTTATTCTATGACCCCTGTCCCATCAGAACGTAGCCGATCATGGCTCTCCCCTATTTTCTGCCCTTTTTAACTCTTACTAAATTCTGTATTTTTTATCTTTCCTAAACGCATTTACTCAAGCTCGCTAGGTAGGTTATACATTTTTTCCTCTGTTCCTCTTGCCTTCAATCTGTCCTCTGAGTATCAAATTTCCAAGCCCTTTTTCCTAATTATGCACCCTACAAATTTCAACTTTCTCGTCCTGATGTTAAGTATAAATTTCTTTTTTGTTTTGATTTTTTTTTAAAACTTCGTCCTTCCTCACTTGTTCGGCCCATGGTATATACTCAGCATCCGTCTGTTGCTTTAAGTATCGTCTTCTTCTTTGAGGAGATTTTCTTGTATTCACTGCCATATATGAGGACTGATACTACATAACAGTTCTGTACTCTTTTCTTTGTTTCTAGCGAAATTTCTCTGTTTCTTAATACTTTGCTTAACTTTAGGAATGCATCTTTGGCTATCCCAATGCAGCTTCTGATTTCAGTGTCACACTTTCAGGTAACATTAATCGTAAAACACATTCAAGTAACATAAATCGTACTAATCAAATTACGGTACAGATTAACTAAACACCAAGCTTATTTTTTTTCTAGAATTCAGGTCCATTCAGAATGTGTGCGATCACTGCTCTCCATAACTGTCTATCTTTTGAAGCTTTTAGTAACATTTTTTTTATTTTTTAAATAATTATAACCCAACCAACCCACATTCCGCCATCCATTCACATAAACACATCAGATAAGTAACCCACTGCATTCCGCTGTCTTTTGTCTTCTGTATGTTCTGCGAGTGTCAAATTCTCTATGTCCTCTTTCCTCCTTCCTGTCCAAGAAATTCCATCTGTCTCTTTCTGATCCTATATATAAGTGACCTTATGTTTCCATTTTCTTTATGACTCGTTGCTTTCGCGATTCGTTCATGGGATTCTCAGTACCGTGGACATCTCAACGTGGTGTAATGGTTAACAAGTTTATCTCGCTCGAATAATTACAACTTAGTAGTGAGTTCGATGCTCACTGGGTGTTCCATACTTTCGGCCTTGAGACACATCTAAAATACGCTTAGAAAATCACCATTGTATTCTCGACATCTTTCTGTAGAACTGCATTTCTTTTGCTTCCAGTCTTCTCTTCTTCTGTGAGAACATTATCCAGCATTCGCTGCCATATAGGAGAATTGATATTGCATAGCAGTTCACAGCTTCTTTTCTTTATTTCTAATGTAATTTTCCTCTTTTTTAATACTCTGCTTAGCTATTGAAATATATCTTTTGCTATTTGATTCGACAGAATTCGAATTTTAGTTTCACACTTCCCATTTTCTGTTAAAACAATTCTTAGTTATTTAAACTTCTGTACATGTTTGATTTTGACATATCTAATTCCAGGTTCAGTTATTTTCTCTGTCAAAATATGATTTTATTATGTTACATTCTCATGCTGTTTACTATCGTTAATTGAGTAACCACATATTTCTATTCATTGTCATTAGATCATGCATAATATAGTGAATATATAATCCGGTGTTCTTATTGATATTTTTATTTTTACAGTGCTCACTATAAATTTACAGAGCATAAATATTATAAACTAACTGATTTAAACTGATTTAAAATTAGCTGATTTAAATTTAACTGATTTAAAATATGGTTTCTTCGCTACACAGGAAGAAACCATATATTAAATCAGTTAATATATTTCATTATATTCACTTACGTGGTAATACCATTGAGAAAGGTATGAGTCCCCTTTTTCTCCCGTTAGCTATGGGTAAATAGCAGGACAGATTGGGTTCTATAGCCTTGGATGGCAACCGGTCTAGGAGAAGGACAACTCGGAATTCAAAACCTGTGGAGGGTCGTTTGGGGACCTTGTGGCACGTAGTGCACCAGGTTTCTGTATTCGGCCCTTCAAAAAGTGTGGATGGTTCTGCACAAAACCTTCACCACTATAATCAAATCACATGCGCTGGTGTCTGGCTGTCGGTTCCTAAGAACTGAGCTGCTTGACCCACGGAGAGAGTCTTATATATATATATATATAAGGAATTCGCTCATATTAATCCCTTCAATGAGTATATTGGAATCTTGTCCAATCAATCTGAGGGTTCCAAATACAAATAAAGTTGCTGATGTCCTCATGTGCCACATTTTTCAGATTTCGATTTCCAGGTCCTTGTATTTTGATAGTTTTGGGGAGATTTTCAAAGATACATTACAATCTGCAGGGACTGCCATGTCAATAAGAAAGCACAATTTTTCTTTGCGGTCTCTGATCACAATGTCTGAGTGATTAGTTTTGATTTTTCTGTCTGTGTGTATTGTAAAGTCCTATAAAATTGTCACGGGGTCTATCTCCGTAAGTGGGTCTGGGTGGTGTTCATACCAATTTCTTGCAGTTTCCTTTCCGTAAAACTTACAGATTTTCCAATGTAGGTAATGGCTCGTCTCTCATGCCCGGTTTTATGTACAGTGGGTACCAATACCGTGCAACTTAATACAAGATATTCAACTGTTCCTGGATATTTATCACAGAATTTGCATTTTGGGCTAACACAATTTCTCAGTATGTAAGCTTGGTAATTTCTAGTTAACAAGCATTAGTCCTGTGCAGCAAGAATAAAACTTTCGATTTTAGCTTTTAACCCTGCACTAAGTCGTCACTGATTGATATGCGGATTGTCTACACCTGCTTGTTTGGTACGGCCAGAGTACTGAACATGAAGTGGTTTATCTTGCCCTTGTTTCTGTATCTGGTCGATTGCCTTTGCTTCCGTTTTTAAGGTTTTTGCAGCTTCAGTTGGTGTATTATATTTTACTAGTATTTCTTCATCTATTTGAAAAATCTATTTTGAATTTGTTGGCTTCTTTATTACTGAACAAAGTTTCTTACTTCTTTCATGTTCGTTGACACAGATCATCAGTCAGTCTTCTGTATTTTCCAAGTATCTTTGAAGGCTGATTGTTGTAGTTTTGTAATACAGTTCTAGTTGAACTAATCCTCTGCCTCTTTCGGATCTGGGCACATCAACATTTGGGCTGATCAACATTAGCCTTGTGATGATGTATGCGGTGATAAGTAAGAAGCTTTCTCGATTTGGCGTCCATTCGATTAAGTAAGGAGGTACAAATGAAAAGATTTGAAATTGACAACTTTTTCATTTTCTTGAAACAGACGTTAAACACTTCTATCTTACATTCTTCCTTTCATCTTCCACTGAAAGCAAGTGGTGCCTTTGATATGTCTTTTTTCGCAATCAAATTGAAATAGTCCATCATTTATGAGATATTGGCGTGAGAATTGACGAAGCGAGGGACAAGAAGAATTATTATATGATTATTATTTTAATGCCACGTCGGTTTCGGATGTAGGTGATCGTGGTTTTCCACAGCTCCCATTTATTATTTGTGAATAGTCCTTAATTCTTGGGAAAATAATGTAGTAGTTTCCAATTGCTTTCTCCCCGGTTTGAAATTAATTTTTCTTTCTGCTTGATTGCCAATCAAGGTTAGGAAGTTAAGTCTACCCTGCCATTTAAAACAGCCAAAGGAAGACATGATGGATTCACATTTTTGCAAAAATGAACGAAGCAAATTAGACGGCAATTTGAACTCAGATTGCCGATTCCACTTTCAGCGCCAATAACAGTTACGTTACCTGAACATGACATGACTCCCATTTGAGGCTATTTTTGATTTTTTATTGGTAACGTTAGCCTCGGAAATTTCCACTCGGCCTGTAAACGACGTTAACTGATTCCATAAAGTCTTAAAGAGCTAAGTAAACTTAAAAGTCACTTTTAAGATTTCCCTAACACTGAGCAAATGATAGCGCCGGGAAATTTCGCATCAGTTATTAAATTCGTTTGATGTCTATCAGCGCTTTCATTTTTGTTTTCCGAGCTTTGAAATCAGTGATAAAATCATTTTTCTTCCTTTTGTTTTTCCTTTGTTGTTTTTTTTTTGTTGTTTTTTTTTTGTTTTTGACAATTATATTCACAAAAACAAAAGTTTTTTTTTTTTTTTTTTAATAGTTGCTCAGCCTAAAACAACGCTCAACACACTAACGAGAAAAAGGACAGCAATAGTCGCTGCTGCTGCTGTCGCCATTTTGCAACCGCGCAAATAGAAGCCACACTAACAGATAACAGTACCAACGAGAGGCGGGAAAATACAATATTTAAAGAGATTGGTGCAGCAATGAAGGGAGGAGTTATACGGATGAAGAGAATGGCGTGGAAGTTGGAAGTAACAGTGATACTCAAAGTGTGGGGGAGTTAGTGAGTAAAATGATAAATAGGAGTCGGAGAAGAGGGAAGAAAAGAGTCATGGTGGAAATTGAGCTTCGCCAGGAGGTTGAAGTTTCAATAACCGTAACTTCCCGTTTCTGTTTCATTAAAGGACTCCCAGTGTGTGCCTAATCAAATTTAGTCGTTTGTTCGTTCAATTGCTCCAACAAAATAGGGGAGATGACGGGCGCTGGTGGTGGACAGTAGGGCAGAGCATAACGTGTTACGCAGAACTGAATGTGTACAACTGCCAGTATGCATGCGAATGTCACTTGCATGTTTTTAGGAACGTATATATATGCGTTTTGTGTTGAAGATCGTTGTGTGAACTTTATATCTGTGCCGAGGTAATTAGTAACAATAGTGCGTGCGCATGTGCTATAAGTGTTTTGTTTCTTTATAAAAAGTGCGTTTATATATGTGTATGAGGCTAAAAAGTAAATCCAATGTGTACACGTATATTTACATGTATGTATATCGTTATAGGGAACCTCATATATATATATATATATATATATATATATATATATATATATATATATATATATATATATATATATATATGCAAATGCGAGTTTGCTTAAAAGCGACTGGAAAGCTACTTTTTAAACTTTTTATTCTGTTTTTCTTGTGTTTGTATCAGTGATTTCTTTTCTGGGCATAAAATGTGTAAAAATTGTTGAAATATTCTGCATATCCGAGCGCTCTCGTCTATTCTTTTAGTCATTATCAACGATGATTTTATTTTTTAATTTTATCTGAAAGTATGGATTGTTTTATGTATGTATCTAGAGTTATAGGAATGTTTTATTTCCCAAACACGGTCAGCACATTGTGGCCGTCTTCATAGTTGATATTATTGAGTGTTGCTTTTTTCTTTTTGCTTAATAATGCTTCCATTGTTTTTAACCTTTTTTTACATGAGGCAATTATATTCTATTTTTTTATGGGGTAATTATTTTTGTATTAACAATGAGTGGGAGAATACAAATATAATAGTATAGCGGAAAGCGCTTGGATATACAAAACATTCGGACAGTTTTTACACACTTTATGCCCAGAAAAGAAATCACTTATACGAACACAAGAAATATCGAATAAGAAGCTTAATGGCAGTAATATGCCAATAGTTTTTAAGGAAACTTGGATAAAAGAGGGCTTGCTGTTCAAACACACACACACACACACATCTATACATATATATTATGTGAACGAACATTCAATTTTTGTGATGTCAGCAAACACTCGTTGTCCCTTTCGTAATGCTTGTTGTTGTAATCGTCACGATACTTTCTACTTATACGTGTTTCCTCTATGATCACGTGATCCACTTCATTAACTAGTGCGATAGCCTGTATTTGGTCACTGGCGATCTATGTTCAAACTCAAGTGTCGGCGGCGATATATATATATATATATATATATATATATATATATATATATATATATATATATGAATTGAAAAACTATTGGGTTAAATCCGCCAGAATGATTAAATAAAACAACAAATACGTTTAAAGATTTGACATGTTTACATGTCTGTTGTTTGCCTGAGTAAGTTCTTCCGCGATGAAGTTAAAACATGATTCTTTTTCTTAGGGAGTGGCCAGATCGCAGGAGCTCTTATAGGTTCATTAAATGTTTTTATTCATGACATGTGTGTGTGTGTGTGTGTGTGTGTGTGTCTGTCTGTCTGTCTGTCTTTGTGTGTGTGTGTGTGTACTTTTGTTTCTTTCGTTGTTTCGAAAATGCTGTCTCGATAGAATCAAAAAGTGCCTCCGCGTCCTTGTGGGGATGAATTAGTTTCCACCCTGAAATCCCTTTCTGACAAATTCAACGTCACGAGACTCTCGCTGCACTATCGCTATTTCGATGGAAAGTGTTCAGACGAACGACATTCACGACTAAGACCGCCATGCTGCCAACATTGTAGCGAATCAGCCTCATTCCCGTCATATTCCATTGATTAGACATAAGTTCCAATCGGAAAGCTTCTTCCCACGAACCACTGTTTTGTGGAATCGACCCTCAATAGGATGCTCCCCCGATCATTACAATCTTAACCTTTCTAGGGTCAACCGTTATCTTCCACACATTACTATAAATTGGGCCCTTACTCTGTAACCCTCTACCTCGAGTGGCTCCTAGGTTTTGTATTGCGTAAAGATTATTATTAAAAATAAATTATTTTTAAAAACGCGTGTGAATCTATAAATGGCATTCATAAAATGTGTTTGGGGACCTTTAAATGATAAATTTATTCAATGCATTAAGAAAAGACTAACTGAACGAATGTGAGTTGTAGCATAGCGATTATAATTGCACAGTTAACATTAGAGTTCTTTTGAAAACTCAATGTTACTAAATTTTTGTCATATAGGAAGAAAATAAGTAACTACAGACACCTAGGTTCGAGCGTGTCACTCTGGACTTATGAATATGTTTTCCGCCAGATGTATATATAGCGGTGTCAGGCTACTGACTGAGTGTTTATTCAGTGTAACTATCCAGTCGAATTAGTGTGAATTATTGTACGTCGATGATTTGTGTTTTGATTTAGGATTTACCGGACGTTAAGCCGAGCCGCGCTACTAATAATGTATTCACTGAAATGGTTAATTATCTTTGATTGACTTTTATTTTTTGTTCTTGTTAAGTATTTTTTGAGGTTGTAATTAAATACTATTTTATTTTTACATTAAAATTTTGAGTTATACTTAGTTATTAACGGCTACTATACGTCACAAAATTTTAAAATTTCACTCCATTTTGACTCTATTTTGCCGGAGTGTATATTTTCTCTCGAGTACACAGGCCAGTAAATGTAATTGACACTGTTTGAAAAAACACACAAAAGCAGTCCCTCTACACAAATATGGGTGTTCACAAAATAACGCCTGGAGTATTAAGAAACACGGACACACCCATCGAGATGACATCAGTCATCCAGGGTCCTGTGGTAATGTTCGCTGGCCTAAATGAAGCACAGTACCTGATACCTTAATGCCAGTAATAACATGTTGAAGACCGACGATTATGAAATTCGCCTAAATGCAGTTTACTTTGTATGATGCGTTAACTGTTGAGTTAGGGGCCACCAGCGTTATATATATATATATATATATATATATATATATATAATAATAATAATAATAATAATATATATATATATATATATATATATATATATATATATATATATATATATATATATATTATAATAAAAAGAAAGAACAGTAAGATATATAATCCGGTGTTCTTATTGATATTTTTATTTTTACAAAACAGAGCTCAATGTAAATTTACAGAGCATAAATACTATAAATTAACTAATTTAAAATATGGTTTCTCCGCTACACAGGAATCACTATGTTTCAAAAACCGAAGCTAAAAACTTCAAATTTAATTATATAATTAAATTAAAAGCATTAGTTCTGTTTCATCTTCATGCGAATTTGGGAAGTTATTTTTAAATTTACTGAATTTTAAAAGCACACACATACAACAACAAAACATTATGAATTGTATGCGCGTTTATAACCGCGATATTTCAAAGAAATCACGATTTCAGTGAAAAAATTGTTCATGTTAATTCAATTAACGCTCTGTCTCTATCTACCATATTGAGCACTCTACCACAAAGCCTACTTGCCTCAAATGTCTCCTTATCAGCAAACCCTGAAAAATGTTGGTAATTTGGGTTTCAAAAACACTATTTCAAATTAACATTATATATATATATATATATATATATATATATATATATATATATATATATATATATAAAGGGAATTAATATATATATATATATATATATATATATATATATAAAGGGAATGTGGCCTCCTTTGTAAATCACTAGCGGGTCTTAAATGCCACTTAAGATTAGCGCATAAACTTTCATAACTGAATCAATAAGCTGGCAGATCCTCATACGTCGAAACCGACGGTAGAGTCCATTATTATTATTATCATTATATATAAAGAGAAACGTTCTTTCTTGCCATTTAAAAAAATGTCTGTATATATATTACATATATATAATTTTTTTTGTTCGTATAGTACGCACTCGCATGTATGCTTACCTTTCTTGTTTGAAAAGAGTCACCATATTTCCTCATGCCACCTAAAGATAACGACACTCTCCAACACCGACGTGATATCGAACATCGAACATATCTTCTATTTTGTCACTTGTATTTCTGGAACAAAACCACACTCTAAAAATACAATTTATCTTTACGTTCCTTTTTCTGACAATCCCGGCATCACAAATGTTTCATTAAGTTCTTAATCTTCCAACCCCTTCCACCAACCATCGTTAAATTCGTTTATTCAATATTCAATTAAAAGAGCGACTGGAGAAAGAAAGAAAAATCGTTAATGCTGTCACGCAACGACAACACAACCCATCCATCCCGCCGACGTTAAGTCTTCTTACCAATGGCAAGACATATTTAAAAGAGATGTTTAGCCAATTAATAAACTTTACAAAAACCAATCATGGCGGTTACTTGACAATTGATGGTAAACTAAGAATGAACAAACTTCAAGATTAAATAACAGGAAAAAAAAGAAAATATTTCTTTTATTATTATTATTATTATTATTATTATTATTATTATTATTATTATTATTATTATTATCGACAGCCTCTGAGTTTTCTTTCTCAAATATGTAGGTTTTATTTTTGTTTTCTACTGTTGCGATGTCACGTGTGGTAACCACGTGACAAGGTAAAGATCAGCGGAAAATTAATACCTAATTTTACTAATCGAATATTCAGTTGTTTCTACTTTGTAGAAGCAGACGGGAAAATAATTATACGCTTTTTGCTTTTAATTTTATTTTGACTATTTGAGGTTTGGGCTCAATTAATACGTAAAATTTTAACGTTGTTTGCACTGGGTCGGAGCAAAAGTTCTTGGCATTTTTAAAGGAATTTCAAAGATAATATTCATTTATTTGTACAAGGATCTGTTCAGCCACATATATGCCATTTTGTTCCACTAACTTCTGTCACATTTGCAGCAGCTTCATGACGCAGTCATTCAAGAGCTTGACATCTTTCTGGGTGATGGACTGATCTAAGTGGACTTTACAGGCTTTCAGAACATTAAAGGTCTTTCCACCAAGATAACTTTGAAGTGATGCTATTCCGAATATGCAAGGTCAGATGCGCACGATAGGTATCGTAGGACATCCCAATTGAACTGTACATTTTTTTCTGCAAAGAGACTTGAGGTCTGGCATCTTTCGATTGGTCAATTGACAAACTTCTAATTGGAAATAGTATTTGTCTGAATTGAACGGCTGATTTTGTGACAGGGTCCCTAAAAGACAGTACTCTTATAATCGCACCTAATACATAGAATCACTTTCTTTGGTAGCAGATTAGATTTTGAAGTGTTTTACAGTGGCTCATTTAGTTTTCTCCGGGATCTTTTACGCTGTACATTGTTGCAAACAATCCATTTTTCATTAACTGTGGTTGTTTTTTGTTTTTTTTTAATGTGGGTCGGTTTTTTGTTACATTTGAAGACAGAATCGCACATAGAAATGGGATCAATTTATTTTTTCCATTAAAACGTGAAATACCTAAACATCGTAATGATTAACGTATTCAAGTTTTTTAATGCCGTACAACGCCCATATGAGACGTGTGGAGTATATCTGCGATATCACGTGTCATGATACATAGATTGTTTTTAATCAATGTTTCGATTTTCGGGATTATCAACAACTATAGGCCTATCTAAAACGTTCTGTCTTCCAGATCAAAATTTCCACTTTTGATCATAGCAAACCACTTACAAAAATTACTCTGAGCTATGGCACCGATTCCATAAACAGCGCATATGTTTTTGCAGTTTGTCCAGAGTTTTCTTTTTCTTTCTTTTTCGGAAATAAGAAAACATTAAATGATGAAAATGCATCTCATTTTTTCCATATTCACTTTTAAACGTGTAATAATTCAAAGTTCACAATCCACACACGAATGTATAGGATTATTTGCTGAAATGTCACCTCTCAGAATATTTCTATATTTCATAAATTTCAGTTAAATGTGAAATGAAATCACGTGTTCATACGTCGTCTACTGAAAAATTCTCCGAATGTTTGTTCCAATTTATTACTAATCAAATATTCAATTTCCTCTCCTTTGAAAAGCTAACAGAAAAATAATTATCAGCTTTTCTTACTATTTTTCCCATTTGAGGTTTGAACTCCATTAGGTAGGTAAATGTTTAGCCTTGTTTGTATTTACTTATTCTCTGATTTTTATGTTTTTCTTGAAGTTTTATTATTATATATTTCCTTTTATTGTTAGATATATAAACCTTATTTACATCGTTTCTTTATATTTTTCATACATTTGGAAAAAAAAAACACTCTTATTCATGTCATAAATACTTTAATATTTGTTTAAATATCCCACTTTGAAAGCAATTACCAACCTTAAAAATTCTGAGTTATTGTCTCCTTTTCTGATTTAACTTTAAGTTTGATAGATATCAGTTAAGCTTTTTTTTGCAATTACCTGTGAAAATTGACATTGTTTTAGGTTAATCTTTCAAATTTTAAACGCCTGCTCACCTTGGAAAGCAACATTGTAGCTTTTATCTCACCTTGAACCCCGGACACTGAAGCAGTTGTAGTGATTGATTCAGTTTGACATCAGCATCAGCATCAATCCCATAACCGCTTGTGGTAGTACCGTCGTTGCACGGCCTTGCACCTGGCCAACTCCTTCCACATTTCTGGCTTGAAAGGTATTCATTCATGCGTAGTCCCTCACTAGATCAGACCCGTCCTGGGTAAGATGATAAACTGCATCCAACAGCAAGGCCTCTGTGGAGATTTGAGGAGCGTAGAACCACCTCTTAATTACTGGTGCTCCCAGATCCACCCTGAGCCGGAGTGGTAGCACCTGTTGGGGTCCCAACTATGGGTAAATAGTTAGCCCCCAAACTAAGGTTAAAACACTATGTAAGCGTAAAAATAGGTTTTAATACCAGAAATACTTTATAAAAAAAAAATTATTACCAGCAATACATTTTTGAGAAAAGAAGATATTACTAGCTATACATTTTTTAAGAAAAATATTAACAGAAATAAAAATTTTATCGTCATTAAAAAGCCATTGCGGTTGATATGCCGTAAAACAAACCAAACTAAACCAGATCAGACCTCAGCAGATGTCCTCCGACAAATAAGCGCCTTGGTCACGAACATGTGGACATTGGTTCCCTCAACCAGGACCGTTGACTTCAGTCAAGGAAGCCCTTCAGTCGTGTCATCACCGCGCTGGCTACATACATGGCTATGAAGCCCAGTCTACTCCATTAAGCTGGATGGACTTTAACAGTACAAGAATATTTATCAGAAATTTGACCGCTCTTGTTTTTAACCCTGTTGTGCGTTTTAAAAGTTTTTAATTTATATCGAGTTTAAAGTAACACAAAAACTTTGTGAATTAAAAAAGTTGTTTTAAATTCAGTTTAAAATATCTCCAAAACATTGTGAATTACGGAATTTAATTTTTTTTCTTCAAAAGGCCAAAGAATCAAAGTGGGAGGTTTTGTGACTTGAGGTTTTGAAGTTCTGCAGAGTTTGTGATTTGAAGAACTCAGTTTTTCGGCCAGAATTGGAATTTCGGTCCAAATCGGTCTTTTGGCCGGAATTGGAATTAAAGTGAGGTTTTGAAGTTCTGCAGAGTTTGTGATTTGAAGAACTCAGTTTTTCGGCCAGAATTGGAATTTCGGTTCAAATCGGTCTTTTGGCCGGAATTGGAGTTAAAGTGAGGTTTTGAAGTTCCATGAAATGAATTGAGAAATTCAAAGTTATATCTTTAAAATTATCATTGCTGCTTTCTAAGCTGAACCAGAGGTCCTTTTAATTTTGGGCAGGGGTTGGCTTAAAAGTCAGCACGGAGTGCAGCTTTTAAGCTAGTTATAAATAATTATAAGTACAAGTGTCTTTGTCTTCCCACTTTCTTTAAGGTATTCATCGTTACTCATATGTTTCATCCATAAAAAATCCTGGTAGGACTTCTAGTTCTCTAAGGATCGTCTCGATCTGTAAATCGAATAAATCTGGCGAGAAGACACATGTATGTCTTAAGTCCCTTTCTACTTTCGCATACTTTTCATTGTACACAGGTGGTTTACTCCCAGTACGTGTTCTAGATTATTCTAATATCTTTCCCACATGGTTCAAATTTTCCTAACAGTTCAAGATTCTTATGTTTTATCGGACCTTAGTTCGTTGTGAAGGATTTCGAATAGAAAAGTATGAACATTATTATAGATGTGTGTCTTGTCTTGTCAAAGGATTTGGGAAAACTTTCCATAACTTCCTGTCTCTGGTAAGACATCTCCTCTGTGTGTCAAACTCTCTAGTTTCTCTTGCCGCATCATGTGCCATAGAAATGTTGTTACTCTCTTTCTGATTCTCAATATAAGTGTCTTTTTTATTCCCATTTTTGTTCATCGTTATTCCATTGTTCTACCCTTCTGTAGAACTGCATTTCTGTCACTTCAAGTGCCTTTCTCATTTGTAAGGAAATTGAATGTTTTATCATTTCACCCAAAGCAGGCCAATAAAGACACTACGACGCAGGGGTTACTGAGTGCAAAAGAGAAAACATTATTAAGGAGAGAGAACAATAAAAGAACAGGAATTAAGACAGAAGATAACGATTGACACTTCATTTAAATTTTTAAAAAATCTAAGTTGAAGAAGTCGGGAGAGCGTTCCACAAGCGAGAAGTGCGAGAGAAGAAACTATTAGCATAGAACTTACGGTTACCCATTTCAACTGTAACATGATGAGATCTTCCGCCAATCTAATATTGCGCTTAAATTCATAATGTCTAGTTACCATAGAGGAAAGTTCATCAAAAATTTAACATGAAAGTATAGAAAAGGCACAGGGAAGCTACGTTATGCCGGTAGGAAAGTGACTGAAGCCGAGATGCCAGGTCAGCACCAATACAATTGAAGATTCTTCTTTAGATATTATCATAAATATCTAAATACATAAATTGTCTAGGACATGGAATGAATGTGGGGTCCCTATTGAGAACCAATTTCACAGCGTTATACATGTGAACAACGAAAAAACAAGACCACAACGAATTTTTAAATCAAAATCGGAATGTGTTTTGTACACGGAAAACTACAGGCTTCTCCATTATTGTAGAACTTCTTTCCCAAATACTTTCATATTTTAAAGACATCCCTACTTCAACGGAAAATACGAAAAAACTAGAACGATTGTTAATTCTTCTACTCTAGTTTGGAAATGACATTTCTTTCTTTCTTTAAGCAATTCTCACGTTTTCATCTTACGCATGTTTCGTGATCTCAATTTGATTAACTGTTTTTTTTTTAATTTGAATTTATAACGAATACAATGTAGCTTAGTCACTGTTTCACTTACTTCTCAAAAGTGATCAAGGATTGCAAAAGCTTTCAGAAATATATCTGTTTTAACAATAAATTATCCATTGGAATTACAAGTTTTCATTCTTTTTAATTCAACTTCATCAATGGAGTCAAGCGTTTTTACAATTTTCATATTTTGCTAAAAATCTGGAAACAACACACATTAGGATTGCATTTTGATAGAAAGAAGACTGGATACTTAAAGTGGTCCAATTCAGTGTATAAGAGACTATTAGACAGTAAATCATTGACCTCGTCTCGCCAACCCCATTCGTAAAATCGACCAGCAGAACCATAATTACAACGCTAAATATATTAATGATAAGTCAGAGAAAGCAAAGAAGTTAAGTTCGCAATAAACAGTAAATATGGCTTCGTCATAGTTGATTCATTACCACGCTCTTTTTGCGACCTTTCTCGTGATATGGCTGAAACTATCTAGGTTTCGCCAAAGCTGTAGAAGAGGCATCTGGTTGGGGTGTAAGAAGACCGTTGCATACCTTGCCCCGATAGAACGGACACTCCGATGGACATCGGTAATTTTCAGTAATTTTTATAACTTTTTCCCGGGCATAAACCTGTCATTGGGAACTAGGCATGGGAAGAGGCAAGATTTGTTCTGAATCTGGGCAAGATATCCATTCGTTTATGACTTTTCTCCTCCTACTTCTACTCGTGTGAGAGGATTAATTGCATCTCAGAGTGAGAAGCAAAGAAAAGAAAGCAAAGAATTTAAACGCTTCTCTCTTTTGTTTTCTTCTTCCGGTTTTTATCAGTCCGATTATGCTATCTATCTATCTATCTATCTATCTATCTATCTATCAATCTATCTATCGAACTAGCTAGATAGTTATCACAATCTGCTCATATCTATCTATCTATCTATCTATCTATCTATCTATAAATTAACTTTCAGAACAAATTTCTACATTTTTTATCGCTACCTATCGAAGTAAAAATGCTTTTTAAAAAGCAGATTTCCAATTGCCCACTTCTCTATGCAACTGCAATATCAATATCTGTCAGTATCTATCAGTATCTATCTATCTATCTATCTATCTATCTATCTATCTATCTATATATATATATATATATATATATATATATAATCCAAATTTAAAAGTAACGAAGAGTAAGATTTCACCGTTCAAAACATTAATTTAAAACAGCTCACTACAAAAGTAGAGCAATAAATCTTTATTATGCAATGTTACATTAGAACATGTATACTATTTCACACTTGATGAAACGTTGACGTTGAAACAAGATGCATAGTTTTGTAGTGGGTATGTGCATGTTCTAATGTAGCACTACATATTATATATATATAGATAGATAGATAGATAGATAGATAGATAGATAGATAGATATGCAGATATATAGATCTTAAAAGTTTCTTATATTTTCTGAGTTTTCAATATAAGGCATAGTGCGTATATAAATTTAGTGTGGATATAGGAATCAACACTGCATTTTGACTGTCAGTTTGACAAATGATTGCGATCTTCAAATATCGGTTTGAAGATCGCATTAAGGCAGTCTTCATGCAATGTTGATTCCTGGGTACAAATTGTCTATATACAAGTCAATCTATCTATCTATTTATCACATTCTGTTCATCCTTATTTATATAGATATGCCTGAGTCTGTTCATATATAACCATCTATCTACATCTCTCTCTATATATATGTATAATTGTGCTTATACACCCTTTCTTTCTATCTCACTTTACTACTCTCTGTCTGTCTCTCTCTCGCTATTTCTTTCTTTCTCTCTCTCTCTCTCTCTGTCACTCTGTGTCTCTCTCTCCATCTATATATATATATATATATATATATATATATATGTGTGTGTGTGTGTGTGTTGGGTGTGTGTGCGTGTGTGTGTGTATGTGTGAGTATGTCTGTGCATAATACAAAATGTGTTAATTCATTTTTCACATAAATATTTTCAGTCTCAAAAAATTCATTTATTACACAAATTACTTTGTTTACAGTTCAGGTACAAAAATAAAAGTGATCAGATATAAATACCAAAAAGAATCAGCGAGAAATGTTTATTTCTTTGTTTTTTTTTTTAAAAAAGGACCCCCCACAGAGTTGAAACGATAACGGTTTGACAACAAAGTAAGATGGTTTCCCAGAATAAAAGAAATGCAGGTTTAATTTCTTTCAAAAGTACATTTTCCTTATTAAGTCTTTCGATGATCTTTACTGGTAGAAGTTAATTTCACGGTGTATAAATAGAAATGTTTATTCAAACACGCGTAAACTCTAAAATAAACGCTATAATAATATTGCCCGTATAGTATATATATATATATATATACTAAACTCTCCCGTCGGCTGCTCAGTCCTTAGAACCAACAGCCAGGTGGCCACACTTACATATCATTTGATCATAGTTGTGAAGCCTTCTGCTGAACCAACCACACTTTTAGGAAAAGACAAATACAGAGAACTGGTATACAGTATGACTCAATGTCCCCAAACGATCCTCCGCAGATTTAAATTTTTCCCACTTGTGACGAATGTAGCTATCGATTTTTTTTTTTTTTTTTTTGCATGCTAGCATGCTATTTAATATTCGTGTCAGTCAGCTGTTGGCTCTCACGCTCAGTCGAAAATGGCCGCAAACTACATGAAAACTGCCGTAGAAGCATGAAAAAGTCGATTATTTCCACTATCGATGGGAGCTGGGAAATGCAAAGTCATGTAAATTTTGGTGCAAATCCGTCGAAAATTGCCGCCGTGCATTCGTTACACACACACATACACACACATACATCCTGCCTTATATATATATATATATATATATATATATATATATATATATATATATATATATATATATATATATATATATATATATTACTGACCATGAGATCCGGTTTCGAATCTCACCAGGGTCGATTTGTCAGGAAGGAGACTTCTTGATGTTATAAGACTCGATCGAAGAAAGTATTGTGAGTGAATATTGGTAAATGGAACTCTTGGAGGCCCTCGATAGCTCTGCTAGCACGAAGCCATAAATCATCGTGGCTGAGCGCTTGAGCATGCTGCCCTTGTTCAAATTTCTAGATAGCACGCTCTCTCCCAGAAAATGTAACTATGGTCTGCTCAACATAGTTGCAGTATAAACCACAGGTGGGCTCTGTGGGTGTTGAGCAAACACAGATGTGCCTGAGCGAGCGTCTGCAATATGTATTTGAGCCGCTGTATGTTAGAAATGATTAGAAATATCTTACTGAAATTCTCCGAGGTTTTCATAATACTATTGAACTTTACTTTGAACAGTACAAATGTATTTAGCTCTAATGATTATCCCTCTTGATGTTGTGACCTCCAAATCCAATTTTCCTCGCTATTGTTCCATCTTTTTAAAACTTATTCGCCGTTCGTTTGATGGCTCTGAAATGTAATTTGAAGATGGTAGCCAGAGTATGAATGTTGTTATCATTACGGAAGGCCTTTTTTCTCTTTCCATTGCTTAGTTGGGAAGACATAGTGAGTCTGACACAAAACGATTTTAACCTATTCTTTTTCTAATTGAATAACTCAGAGGGGTTTTCAGTGATTCTTACGACAAATGGTGTCGAGATGGCAAGAGTCTTATCTGAAAATCTGGAAAAAGCAAACCCAATGGGATGGACAATTTTCCTGATTTGGACAATTTTACTGTTAAACCTGATACATATATATATATATATATATATATATATATATATATATATATATATATATATTATGAAATGGACAAAGTCCGACAATTATTTTAAGACATTTTTTTTATGTTTATATGTTCTTTTTATAGTTACAAATATTTAAGTAAATGCTCTGTTTATAATAAACAGTATTTTAACGATATTTACCGGCCTGAATGTCCGATAAATTTTCATAGAAAATATGCGTCTTCCGACAGGAATCGAACCTATATCCTATACGGAACCGTCATATAGCCTGAAGTGCTTTTACCGATTGAGGCACAGAGGAGCGTTTCGGTTAGTAAAATTGATTTTACTATTGTTAAACTTACAATTCTCCATGATTTTCTCTCGTGCATTCATGTCTACTCGATGCGTTGCCAAATGTAAACAAATGACGTCACACATTATGAAATGGACAAAGTCCAACAGTTATTTTTAAGACATTATTTTTATCTATAAAAAGAACGTACAAACATAAAAAATATCTTAAATATATATATATATGTTTACTTTTATCGTTCCGTTCAATTTTCTATATCTTTGAATATATATATATATATATATATATATATATATATATATATATATATATATATATATATATATATATATATATATATATGAAGAAAAATATTATTAGACCGAAACGTCCGACGTTGACATATTAACATTAAAACAGCATAATTGCATATAAGGATTTTTGTTTGTTTTTTCCGTATATTTTTCTTCATACTGTCGTCTCTATATCCATATATTTGCTTACATATATATATATATATATATATATATATATATATGCAGCGGGGATGGATATATATATATATATATATATATATATATATATATATATATATATATATATATATATACACGTACGCTCATTCACATACGCACACAAATAAACGCGCACTCATACACATAAATAAAATTGGAAAAGTCGATCAATAATAAAAACTCCCAACTAACACATAAATTAACACCAAACTTAGTATAAAATTAACGAGAACTGACAAAAACGTCATTCAGTGATTGAAAACTCCTGACAATTGGATTGAACAATCACATTAAAGTACATCTCCGAAAATCCGCTGTCGAGATGCTGAATATAACATCAATCGGCGAAGTGACAAAATATTCATCAACGCTTTTTGAATGTTTATGGTGAATAAACAATGGATGTGAGTACAGTTATTCAGTCGACGATAATTTCTCCAATGCTATAATGAATGCCGTTTAGTTTCTGACCTTATTATGTTCATATACCTCAATTTTCAGCACCTGCTAACACCCTACCTCTTCTGATATGTGTCAACCGACCTCTGACTCTTATCACTCGTCTTTAAACTTATAAAAGCGCATTGCTTCATGAAAAGTCCACTTTACGGCGCTTTTGATTAAAGATTCATGTACGTTAGAAAATTCACGTTAAAGCTATTAGATCTCATTACAAATTAAATCACTGTAGATGTTCTCTTAACAAAGACCAGAGAACGACGAATTTTCAGTTATTAGTGGGGAATTGTACATATATATATATATATATATATATATATATATATATATATATATATATATATATATATATATATCTGTGTGTGCGTGTATCTATATATCTGTGTATATATGCATGTTTACTCAGGCATGCACACATATATTCACACACTTATGTACACGTATATTCGCATACACGCATACACACATAAAACCACACACAGATATAGAGAGAGATGAATATTAATAATAGAGTATATATATATATATATATATATATATATATATAGAGAGAGAGAGAGAGAGAGAGAGACGGAGAGAGACAGAGACAGAGACAGAGACAGAGGGAAGGAGGGAGAGAGGAAGATAGACGGGGAGAATGTGAGAGTGACCAGGAGAAAGAGACTGAGGGAGAGAAAGGGATATAGTTATAAAAATATAGTTTTAAGGTATGCTATATTTATGAGTTAAGGTGCTCGATATCAGGGATTGAGCGTATGTAAATATTAAAGTGAACATTGAATTCAACACGCAACGGCGACAGTCTGTTTCATGGTTATATGCAATCGCTTAAGCATGAAACAGTCTGTCAACGATGGGGGTTGACCTCAATGTACACTTTATATATATATATATATATATATATATATATATATATATATTACTGTATAATATCCGATTTATATGATCGTTGATAGTAAGTGCTGATTTAATTACCTTGTTTTTTTTCAGTACTATCTTGCCAACTCATAAACTTTTACAAAGTATATATATGTGTGTGTGTGTGTGTATGTGTGTGTCTATTTTTGTGTGAGTGTATGTGTGCTGCGTGTGTGTACATATATATATGTGTGTGTGATATTTGTAACAAATATGAAATGAAAATAAAAGAAATTTAAACAGCTTTAGCACATTTCTCTCATCCTTTAATATCAGTACACGGAAGGTTATTCGTGAGTATGGACGGATTTTGTTAAAAAATACTAGATATAATACCTGTAATTTATTCAGTCAGACATGTCTAAATACACACACGCACACACATACAGACAAACACATATATATATATATATAAATATATATATATGCGTGTGAAGAAAATAAGACAATGTGGAAAAACTGTAAACGACGCGTTTCGCCGAGAGCGTCTTATGCTTTGGCTTCTTCAGTTTAGAACGAAAACCAAAACTGTATGTAAGGGAAATGCGTTGAGAGAAAGGGATATAGTTATAAAAATATAGTTTTAAGGTATGCTATATTTATGAGTTAAGGTGCTCGATATCAGGGATTGAGCGTATGTAAATATTAAAGTGAACATTGAATTCAACACGCAACGGCGACAGTCTGTTTCATGGTTATATGCAATCGCTTAAGCATGAAACAGTCTGTCAACGATGGGGGTTGACCTCAATGTACACTTTATATATATATATATATATATATATATATATATATATATTACTGTATAATATCCGATTTATATGATCGTTGATAGTAAGTGCTGATTTAATTACCTTGTTTTTTTTTCAGTACTATCTTGCCAACTCATAAACTTTTACAAAGTATATATATGTGTGTGTGTGTGTGTATGTGTGTGTCTATTTTTGTGTGAGTGTATGTGTGCTGCGTGTGTGTACATATATATATGTGTGTGTGATATTTGTAACAAATATGAAATGAAAATAAAAGAAATTTAAACAGCTTTAGCACATTTCTCTCATCCTTTAATATCAGTACACGGAAGGTTATTCGTGAGTATGGACGGATTTTGTTAAAAAATACTAGATATAATACCTGTAATTTATTCAGTCAGACATGTCTAAATACACACACGCACACACATACAGACAAACACATATATATATATATATAAATATATATATATGCGTGTGAAGAAAATAAGACAATGTGGAAAAACTGTAAACGACGCGTTTCGCCGAGAGCGTCTTATGCTTTGGCTTCTTCAGTTTAGAACGAAAACCAAAACTGTATGTAAGGGAAATGCGTTGAGATCTCTGAAGATAAGTGGGGACCATAAATCAAATTACCTTATCCCATCCGATGACTGAATACTAGAAAGTTATTTTCACTTATGTTTACTGTTATACATCCTACACACACACAAACACACATTCTTCTATTTTTGCAAACGTACTGTCTTCGCGCGTTTTTTTTTTTTCTTCGCTCTTATTAAAATGTTAATAAAGACAATCCGTCACTGACAGGATTCCACGCCCACAAATTCAGACCACCCCTCACTCAGTTCTAGTCGTCATAGTTCTAACAAGTACAGTAGGATTTGTCCTTTTAGCCTATCTTACGCATTCTGTAATACCATATATTAGGTTGGTGCAAAAATAATGACGTAATAATGTCGTTTTTTGACGTTAAAAAATATGTCAAAAAACGACATTATTACGTCATTATTTTTGCACCAACATAATATATATATATATATATATATATATATATATATATATATAAAGATAGATAGATAGATAGATAGATAGATAGATAGATAGATAGATAGATAGATAGATATTTATATATTATATGCGCGGTACTTATTAGAAAGCGCTCAATATCAGAGATAGAGCTAACATATTTGGTTGGATTGATGTGAGTTTGTGACCCTGGGTTTCATGCTTTTACGATCGTCAGAGTTTGTCTGACGATCGCAAAAGCGTGAAACCCAGGATCACAAACTCACATCAATCCAACCAAGTATATATATATATATATATATATATATATATATATATACATATATATATATATATATATATATATATATATATATATATATATATATATATATATATATATAGAGAGAGAGAGAGAGAGAGAGAGAGAGAGAAAGAAAATTCCCCCTATAAAGAATTGCACGAAAGTCACTCAAGTTAAAGGTTTTTTGTCAAGATGTTAATGATGAATGAGTTGCATGACATGAATGAAATCGAAGTTGGGTAGAAAGTGACGATTATGAGGAAAGATAAAGATTAATCTTCGACTTGAAGAGTTTAAGGTAGTAGTGTTTGAGAATGTACCCACGCGAAAGTTTGGTTCACAAAGTGTCAGCTCTTGCTCGTGGGGGGAAGAAGTATGAGCGGAACACTCTTCTTACTTTTGGAATACAGAGAAAATGAGCGTTCCAAATGCTTGTATATATAAACATCGCATGAGAATGAGACTTCCCTCTGGAGTTAAGGTTTAATATTGAAATTAAACTTTGGCACTTGAGTTTCAGTTTCGAAACAGAAATTTCTGTGTCGCGAAAGAATCATATTTTTAAAAAAATAATTATAATTTTAAGCTCTACTTCTGTATCGAGCACTGTTTTTTTTTTTTTTTTAATAAAAACAAAATTACTAAAGACTTTGGATCTTCAATCTAACTATTCTTTCCTATTACATCAATATACATACACACACACATATTATATATATATATATATATATATATATATATAATATGTGTGTGTATATATATATATATATATATATATATAATATGTGTGTGTATATATATATATATATATATATATATATATATATATATATATATATACAGGGTGATGGAAAAGTAATTCGCCATTTTAAAATACTTATAATTTATATATTAACTATAATTTTACAAGAAATGCATATGAGAGGAAAGCGTTTTATTTAAAATTGAATATGGGCTCCAAATTTCGCTACTAGCTTATCGAGCTGCCCAGGAATCGCGTCAACTGATTTCACCAAGAACTCTTGTGGTATGGAAGACATAACTTCTTGTATTTGCCCTTCAAGTTCTTCCAAAGTTGAGTAGACTATGTGTGTGTGAGAGAGAGAGAGAGAGAGAGAATGAGTGAATGAGTGTATTATTTGGAAGTGCTCAGAGATATAACTTGAAAAAAGGAACCCCAAAGTAAGCAACAAATAAGGTAACAATCAGGCCTTATCAGAAGACCTATTCTTGACGTATTAAATAACCAATTCGAAAACGATTTCCTCAAAAGTTTTGCCTCGTGATTTCCCCTGTGACAAGTGGCTCCACACACAGAGACTTATGTATTTTCTCTTCCTTCATATACCCCTCTCTGACTCTCTCATTCACTCTCTCTCTCTCACTCTCTTTCATTCTTTCTCTCACTTTTTAGACATTCACTCTGACGAAAGCAAATATAAGTATGTCTTTATATCTCTGTTGCAAGGTGTTAGAGTTGCTGTCTTTTCGGTTTTCTGTGCGCTTGTGAGCGTGTTACAGTTTATTTGTGCGAAAACCATAGATAAGAAACCCGCCATTTACATCACCAGACCTCATCTTTCTATTCCTCCTGCTCCTACTACTCCTCTTGCCGATTTGCCTCGTTTTCGTATTCCTGTTTCAAAGCGACCGCTTGTTTTCATATTTTGGGTTGTAGTGTTTTTATTTTTCTTAGACTCGCAATGTCCCAGCTATTTTTTTTTTCTTTTCGTCTTTATACCCGATTCTTTGAACTTGTTTTGTGTCTAAATTCCGTTCTCGCAAAAAAAAAAAAATGAAAACAGTTATGAATCTCGGCCCTAGCTGTCTTTCACTGCGTTAGAACATTTTTTTTTCCACGTATCCGTCTGCTTGGGATTTTGTTTATTTATATTTTTATTTCACTGTTTGTAAACAAAAACAATATTTTATGTGCGTTGTGTTATATATTCCTGTTTATCGGTTTAGGCATGGGCTTGCAAGTAAACTTGATAATGGTAGCTTTTATTTACAAATGAATATAAATGCATGTTTAAAGGATATGAGACTGGTGAAATGGATAGTGACTAGAACTGAGAAGTTTGAATTACATTCAGCTTCGTTAAGATCATTTACATGCAAATACCCTTCAAAAAGATATAGATCCTTCTGCTTCCTCCAGCTATAGGTTAAATAGTACGACTTATATCTGAAAAAGCCATTGCTATTCTATAAAAATTGTTAATGCAATATTCACTCACAAAAAAGTCCTTACAATTCAAAATATGATTCGGTTTTAAAAAATAACCCACAAAGGGTCAACAAGAAGCTAAAGACAAATAAAGAATTTCACAATACTTATCAAAGGTCGACTCAGAGTTTCATGATTCCTCCATAATACATATATATATATGGGTAAAAATCCGTGGGAAAGTAATCCAAGTAGACCTTATTAATATAAAATATTAAAACTGATCCACAAAAGAGAGCTCAATATAATTTTTATTATAGAGCATATTGAATTACAATTTATTTACAAATTATTATTATAGTGAATTACAATTTGAATCTTATTAATAGTAATTTACACACACACACATACGCACGCGCGCAGACGCACACACACACAAACATATATATATATATATATATATATATATATATATATATATATATATATATATATATATATATTCGAATTAATAAATAATGCAGCTTTATTAATATTGTAAAATAGACATTCAAAGAATAAATCAAAAAGTTAATGTAATTTATGGTGAATTCACTTCGCTAACAGATTAAGAAGGCATTAATTACTGACCATTCGCTGAACAGACCATATTGATAATAATAATATCAATAATAATAAAAGAAATTTTGAATTACTACATTGCTACACTATTCAAAAATCTAGCGTTGCATTTCTGCACGTTCAAAAATATTCTTAACTGTTAACAAAAATACACTTTTTTAATCAAACATCTTTTAACAAGTAACAGATTCATTTTCGTCTTGGAATTTCTACCCGATATTACCTGAAATTGAGGAAAAAATAACATCTATGCCTGAAGATGGTGAATGTTTTCACCGAAAGTACTTGCAAACAATATGGATCGAACATCTAATCCATTGTACAATTAATAAACACAAGGATCGCGTCGTTCAGCGAGTGGTTATTTAGTTTATGCCTTCTTAATCTGTCCGCCATTAATTACGTTAACTTTATTAATTTATTCTTTGAGTGATTATTTCACTATATAGGATGTGATGGGTAAATTGTCGTCATTTTTTATTTATTATCTGTCACAAGTGCATTGTTTGTTTTTTATTTTATCGACTGCACTTCATATTAGGGTCAGTTGGGTACCATCTTTGAGAAAAAGAGCACCATGATGCAATTCACTCGGCCAGAAATTTGGAAACGGCATGCGCCGGAAGCACCAATATGAACATTTCAGTTTGTTTGGTTGTCAATCTGAGGATAGTGCAGAGGTTTCGGAAGAGTTGGATGAGTCTAATGACGATTAAGAAGGTGTTTGGAATGCAGGGCGACGTTTTGTCCCATCATTTCCCCACAGTGCCTCAGACTTAACACAGAGGCCTACATCAAATGACTTGAGGAGTTAGTTCTACCCTGGGTCAAGAGGTTGTCCGCTGGAAGACCCTATGTCTGCAAACAGGAGAAGCTAGTTATGGTTGTTAGACAATTTCTGCGACCACATCACGACTTATATCTGTCCACCTAACTCGTCAGACTGCAACAACCTTGAGTGTGGGGCGTAGTTGAGCGAGAGGCCAACAAAACTGCTTTTAACACCAAAACTGAACTGAAGGCAAGAATCATGGCAGCATTCACCAACTTAAACAAGTTGACCGTCCAGAAGAGTTGCATGAGATTCCGAAGTCTTCTGGGGGCCGTGGTTTAAGCCAATAGCGATTTTAATTAATAAATTTAGTCATTAGTATTAGGTTGGAGCAAAGATAATGACGTAATAATGTCGTTTTTTGACATTTTTTAACGTCAAAAAACGACATTAGTACGTCATTATTTTTGCACCAACCTAATATTTCAAGATATTTTTGTGTAATTTTGGTAAATATAACTGTTAAAATGAGATGTCGGTGTTATTTTCATTTTTGTGTAATTTAGACAACAATTTATTCATCGCACCCTCTCTACCTCCCCTCTCTCTCTCTCTCTCTCTCTCTCTCTCTCTCTCTCTCTCTCTCTATATATATATATATATATATATATATATATATATATATATATATGGTTATAACGTTCACTTTCTGACCATGAGACCCGGTTTCGAATATCACCATGGCTTATTTGTCAGGGAGGTGATTTCTTGATGTTATTGGATGCGATCCTAGCGTCAGGCACATTGGGAAAGTCCCTGAAAACCATACTCCGTAAGTGAAGTTTCTGACCTTGTTCAGACTGTTGATAAAGCGCTCTCTCCCAGAAACTCCAAGCCCCCCACCAGCGACTCAGTATAATTGTAATATAAAGCACAGGTGGGTTCTGCGGGGGGGTTAAAAAAATACATGTACAATATATGTTCCTGAGCAAGCGTCTGCAACAAAGATTCTCTAACCACAATAGTAGTCTGGACTTTTGTACCAAATTCTTACTTATATACATATACATAAAATTTTTCTCTGGAATCGAACCGAGTTGTTCATATTTGATTTTTCTGCTTGACCCGATTCTCGCCCCAACGAACTTGCAGGTAGACCAGCAGAATCTTCCGGAATCTACGATTTGTTAATTGCTCTCCAAGATCAAAAAAGACACAACGTGGCTGGAAAGTGGAATCGAATCGAAATTCAGAACCGGAGACTTTGATTGAACCTGTAATAATGAACCAGGACAGGACCAACGGCCGGTCTTGTAGAATACATCGATCCAGTGGGGTCAGGATAGGTGTTACAGATATAGTAAGTTAATGGTGTTTTTATATTTGTTTATAACAGCTTACTTGCTATTTTTTCTAAAATTATTTATGACTAATTTTATTTACTTATCGACGGCATGTTTGGGGAAACCATTGTTGACAAATGTTTGTTTTGTGCTACTGAAATCATTATAAAATGTTCTTGAAGATAGTAATGTTTTTATATCTTTTATATTATATATGTGAGAACATTCGCTTTTGTAATTGAGTGTATATGAATTTTTGGTTGCAAGTTTTTCATACAATGAAGCAGTAAAATTGCCTTGTCTGGTTTCTTTCTTTCTTGACGCAACCCGAGCACAGAGCGAGTAGCACATCACAAAGAGTCACCAGAGTACTTGTAACATAAGGCGAATAATAGTATGCAATATCGCACTCACTGCAAGGAAAGACTCCGAATACTCGTAGTTATTATTACACAAAAAAACAACCCGCGTTAAAGTGCGTATAAAATATTAAATATGCCGGAACAATATTAATAAATAAATCTAATAATAATCATCAGATAAGAGCGCGAGTTAAGAAAAAAAAAGAAAAGAAAAAGAAAAAAAAAGAAAACAAAAAGAAAAGAAAAAGAAGAGAAAAAGAAAAGGAAAAGAAAAAGAAAAGAAAAAGAAAAAGAAGAGAAAAAGAAAAGGAAAAGAAAAAGAAAAGAAAAGAAAAAGAAAAGAAAAAGAAAAGAAAAAGAAGAGAAAAAGAAAAGAAAAAGAAAAAGAAAAGAAAAGAAAAAGAAAAGAAAATGAAAGGGAAAAGAAAAAGAAAAGCTAGTTTAACAATATTTTGACAGTCTGTCTTCTTCAAGTTATGTTTCAAAATATTAAAATGATTCTGGAAAATTTCAGGAAATAAGGTAGAAATCTCAGCACATCTTGGATAGATAACCGTAAAGTCTTTGATAATGTGCCACACTCTTGGATCCTTAAGACTTTGGAAATGTACAAAGTATCCTCGGTGATAGTAAATTTCCTTAAATATATCATAGAACTATGGAAACCACTTCATACCGAAATTACACCAAAGACACACTGCCACTTCCAATTGTTTGAATATTCGAAAAGAAATCATTCAAAGAGATTCCATGTCACAATTTCTGTTCTGTCTGTCACTTAATTCCACTTAATGAACTAAACAGTAATAACTATGGATACAAAGTAAACAAGAAAGTGTTTAATCACCTATTCTACAAGGATGATATCAAACTCTTTGCCAAAGACGACAATGAGTTGAAGGCTGTCCTCAATACGGCAAAATCTTTCAGTGATGACATCGGCATGGATCTCGGATTAGATAAATGTGAAAAAGTAACATTCAAGAAAGGGAGAATTACAGAAACACACTGAATAAAACTAGATTTTGTCACAAAGATCAGGGAACTGGAACAAGCCTATAAATACTCAGGAGTCACCGAAGGGAATGGAACACAGCATACCAAATGAAAAAGAAAGTGAGAAAAGAATAATACAGACGTGTGCGTCTGGTCTTAAATACCGAGTTGAATTCACAAAACACTATATCAGCCACAAATACTTGGCTTTCTAGTGGTGCATTTCTTTCTCATGATAACCAGTGAATGTACGGCTTACCTTAAGTCCAAGCATAGGGTTTCAACGAAACGCATAGCTGGTGGGGGAGGGATCAACGGCCAATCCTCCGCCCCTACCAACATGGACTTGGGAGATATGCTTTCAATAAAATTAAGAACAACAGGAGAAAGAAACGGCGAAAACAATTCCATGTTCGGACATTTTATCTAGCAAGAAAATTCGGCCAACTAGATCATGAGAATACTGACGCGACACAATGCCTCAAAAACAAAACTGCTCTTTATTAATCACCACAGAGATCCTTCCTTGCCCTCCATTAGAATGTCTGACGCTCAACTTCTCGAGAGTACCTCTCTGTGGCAGCTCGGTCTGACGTTGACTGCTGACCTGAGATGGAACAAATACATTGAGTCAATTGCTTCGTCCACCGCAAGGAAAGTTGGCTCCCTGTGCCGCGCCAGGAAATTTTTCTACCCGGAATCGATCCTTCAGATCTACAAATCAACAATTCGCCCTTGCATGGAATATTGCTGCCATATATGGTCTGGAGCCCCTCCTGTTTGCCTCGGGGTTCTTGATAAGCTCCTGAGGCGGATATGCAATATAATTGGCCTTGGCATCTCGTCTACAGTCGTTCTCTCACAGACGCGCCGTCGCCTCTCTCTGTCTTTTTTACAAATACTTTCATGGTAATTGCTTCGAGGAGCTGCATTCGCTGGTTCCCAGACTTCATGAATTGAAGCTGGCATCCCGCTCTCACCCCATCACTGCCGAAACTACTAAATGTAGCCGTCTCTTCTACTCCAATAGCTTCATGTCTCGCACCTCTCGACTGTGGAACTCCCTTCCCTATTCCAGTTTCCCTGAGAGCTATAATCTCCAACTATTCAAATGTAATGTCAATCGACATCTCCAGTTGCCTTGATCTATCCACTATCCTTCTCCTCATCCTTTCCTCTATTACTTCTATTCTGATCTTGCTCCAAATCTTCTGTAACCCCTTGCGTCCTAGTAGCTTCCCGCCATGCTTGGGTGAAACGCTTAAATACATATATATATATATATATATATATATATATATATATATTGATTAAAATTTGACTTCTCAATATCGGTAATTGAGCCTATTTACATTAGGTTGGTGCAAAAATAATTTCGTTTTCTAACATATGTTACTATGTGAGAAAACGAAATTATTTTTGCACCAACCTAATATATTAAAGTGTGGACATGGAAATTAACACTGCATATTGAGTGTTAGTTTCTTTTCACCAGTCAAAATACAGTGTTAACGTTTACAATTTAAACTATCTATTGTACACATTTTAAGACATTTGTGCCGTATTCATAATTAATTTTATTAAGGTTTGGCCTCAGTTTTTTGACATAGATAAATTCGATAATTTTTAGTTTATGTTTATTCTCTTCATGAAATGTATAGAAATATCTTCAACAAGTGAACAGGTATATGTTGTAAATGTTTAGAAATGTTGGCAATATCATTCAAATGAAAACTCAGCCGCCGAAACAACATGTTTAACATGTATTTGTTTTAATATCCGATAATAAATAATATATATATATATGTATATATATATATATTAATTTCCTATAATATATATATATATATATATATATAAATATATATATATATATAATATTTTTAATCACGCAGCCTGTGTATTCAAGATATGTCAGGGGACACATTTGTCTTTACTAAGATTTCTCTAATGCGCAGGCCGATAGGCGTAATACTGAGTGTTTAATAAATAAAAATGGGGCGTCTCTTTCAAATGCAATGTATTCACTTTTGAAATAATACATCTCTTATTTATTTAATGTCCTTTATCATTCATTTGTTTGTTATGTTTAGCTGCTTTATCATTATTTATACATATATATATATATATATATATAAAGGGAAGAGTTTATAGTTATTGCAACGAGAGAAAAGTGTATATATTAAAAAGAAGAGAGAAACATTTTTGGTTGTAAATTTTTTTGAAATATAAATTATGCTTTATTTTCCATAATTTTGCTACTCGAGTTTCCGGTCTCGGGACCTTCACCAGGCAAAGAGAGAATATTTCGACATATTATTAAAAGGAATTATTTTTTCTTATTTTTTGCAATGTTAAACATTCTCGATGTTAAGCATTCTCTTTTTTGTGTGTTAGTAACACAAATGTCTTCTTTGAACTGGCGGTGAGAAAGTTCTTCTGCGTGAAGGGTAATAAAACAATTAAGATTGGTCCAAGAAAGGGTGAGGAAAGATATCTGTATTCTTATCTTTTAATGACCCACGTGTGTTCATAGATCTATTTCTACTTTTTGTATTGTGTGTGTGTGTGTTTTTTTTTAGCATGCTTATGTATACATATATTCGTTCTCTATAGATTTGTGCCACTAACACACGAAAAAGAAAATGTTTAATATCGAAAATGTTTAACATTGAAAAACATAAGAAAAATTAATTCCTTTTAATAATATGTGAAAATATCCACTCTTTGCCTGGTGAAGGTCGCGAGACCGGAAACTCGAGTAACATAATTATGGAAAATAAAGCATAATATATATATATATATATATATATATATATATATATATATATATATATATATATATATACAATAGATAAAATATGATAGAGATAACGAGAAAAAGTAAAACAAGTCAAACTCGCTAAAAAAGATATCATGCCAGAATTCAGATTATTTAGAACGACTATTTCGACTCCCAACGTTACTACTAGAACAACCTAAACTAAAACATCCAACAGGAGTTGGAAAAATCGAATGGGTGATGACTGGTGATTTGATTATGTCTTTCATTTAAGCTTACATGGGAAAATGTGAAATTTATATCATTTGTTAAAGATAGAAAGAATTAAGTAATAAAGGAAGGAAGGAAGGAAGGAAGGAAGGAAAAGAAATGACAGAACGTAACGAAAGAAAGAAATGCCACAAGGAAAGTAAAATAAAAAAGGTAAGAAAAACTTACAAAAGATAAAGAAAGAAACGAAAGAAGGTAAAGAATGAAAAAAGATAGAAAGAATGAATTGACACAAGATAAATAGAAGAAAAAAGAAAGAAAAATGACACAAAGTAAATAAATGACGAAAGAAAGAGCATAAAGAAAGAAAGAAAAAAAAGAAAGAAAAGAAAGAAAGAAAGAAAGAAAGAAAGAAAGAAAAGAAAGAAAGAAAAAAAGAAAGGAAGATATGGCACAATTTAAAGAAAGAAAGAAAGAAAGAAAGAAAGAAAGAAAGAAATGACACAAAGTAATTAAAGTAAAAAAGAGAGAAAAAATGGCACTACGGTAAAAGAAAGGAAGGAAGACAGGAAGGACGAACGAAAAAAGGAAATGACGGAAGGTAAATAAAAGAAAAAGAAAAGAAAGAAAGAAAAGAAAGAAAGAAAAGAAAGAATGGGAGGAAGATATGACACAATTTAAAGAAAGAAAGAAAGAAAGAAAGAAAGAAAGAAAGAAAGAAAGAAAGAAAGAAAGAAAGAAAGAAAGAAAAAGAAAGAAATGACACAAAGTAGAGGAAATGACGCAAGGTAAATAAAAGAAAAAGAAAAGAAAGAAAGAAAAGAAAGAAAGAAAGGAAGATATGACACAATTTAAAGAAAGAAAGAAAGAAAGAAAGAAAGAAAGAAAGAAAGAAAGAAAGAAATGACACAAAGTAATTTAAGTAAAAAAGAGAGAAAAAAATAACACTACGGTAAAAGGAAGGAAGGAAGGAAGTACGAAAAAAAGGAAATGACGCAAGGTAAATAAAAGAAAAGAAAGAAAGAAAAAAGAAAGAAAGAAAGAAGGAAAGGAAGATATGACACAATTTAAAGAAAGAAAGAAAGAAAGAAAGAAAGAAAGAAAGAAAGAAAGAAATGACACAAAGTAAAGTAAAAAAAGAGAGAAAAAATGGCACTAAGGTAAAAGGAAGGAAGGAAGGAAGGAAGGAAGGACGAACGAAAAAAGGAAATGACGCAAGGTAAATAAAAGAAAAAGAAAAGAAAGAAAGAAAGAAAGAAAGAAAGAAATAAAGAAAGAAATGACACAAAGTAATTTAAGTAAAAAAGAAAGAGAAAATGACACTAATGTAAAAGGAAGGAAGGAAGGAAGGAAGGAAGGTCGAAAAAAGGAAATGACGCAAGGTAAATAAAAGAAAAATACAAAAAGAAAGAAAAGAAAGAAAGAAAGAAAGAAAGAAAGAAAGAAAGATATGACACAATTTAAAGAAAGAAAGAAAGAAAGAAAGAAAGAAAGAATAAATGAAAGAAAGAAAGAGAGAAAGAAATGACACAAAGTAATTAATGTAAAAAAGTGAGAAAAATTGGCACTAAGGTAAAAGCAAGGAAGGAAGGAAGGAAGGAAGGAAGGAAGGAAGGACGAACGAACGAAAAAAGGAAATGACGCAAGGTAAATAAAAGAAAAAGAAAAGAAAGAAATAACACAAGGTAAAGAATGAAACACTCAAACAAAGAATGACAAAAGGTATAAAGACAATTAAAAAGAATGAACCCGAAAGTAAAAAAAGAAATTGTAAACAAATTAAAATGACTGAAATTTGTTGAAAATATCTTAAACTATCTTAAAGTGCCATGATGTCTTCCAAAAATCATAACGGAGGAAATAATCTATGGCAGGTAGTGAAAATAAGAATAAGATAAATAAAACATACAGTTGTGTTCTCGCTCAACTTAAAGCGACTTTGACATTGAGTATCCGTTTCAAATTATTTATATCTCTGTCTTTTCATTAAATATGAAGTGAATTTTTTGCATCAACTAATTATTCCATCAATCTGTCAATTTGATTTAGATATGGCTCTATGCCTATCGCTAGATAAAATACAGTTAATCTAAATATACATATTTATCCGGTTAAAAACACATGCGCATAAACACACACGCACTCATACTGAGAGCTATTATACATATATATATATATATATATATATATATATATATATATATATATATATATATATATATATATATATATATATATTTATATATATATATGTATTATTTATATTAATTATAATTTATTTATACATATTATATAACTTATAATAATGTATATTGGACTATAATGCATTATTATATAAATAGATAGATAGATAGATAGATAGATAGATAGATAGATAGGAGTTTTAGGACTCCATTTTTCTATTAATAATCCGATATATTTTATTACCTAAACGTTATTTTCATTGTATACCCATATTTGAGTAGATACTCTGTTTATTTATTAAACAGTAAATTTATTTGTTTTCATCTATTGGTCTGCATATTCGAGAAATCGTGTAGATAGATAGATAGATAGATAGATAGATAGATAGATAGATAGATAGATAGATAGATAGATAGATATTGTTATATAGGAGTAAACACTAGAGTTTGAACATCGATTGCCAGAGAACAAACACAGGGGATCCCATTATTGAATTAAGTAAATCGCGCATTTATACAGGAAGTAGCTGAAGACTAAGGATCACTATTTCTATACTATTCTCTATTACTATTCAAATCCACATTTCTAGTCTATCCTCTATTTCTATAAGGACCACTATCCTCTACACTATTCACTATACTATTTCTCTATTCGGATCAATATACGGATTACTTGTCGAGCGAGTATTATCGAGCAAGTACTGCGAGTGATATTCGAAGGCGTCTGATACCAGCATTGTTCAACGGCGTACTATAGTTGTATCTGCGATTAAATGTCTCTGCTGCTACAACGAGGATTAGGAAAGTGACAACGAGTATTCGTTGATATTACAAAAGTGTCAAACAAGTGTTCGTTTACATCACAATAGATAGATAGATAGATAGAAAGGAAGGAAGGAAGGAAGGAAGGAAGGAAGGAAGGAAGGAAGGAAGGAAAGATAGTGCTCAGAATTTCTCGGACCTGCTCCCTCCTCGGAATCTATTCAAATGATAATACAATTGTTTTTAGGGGTCTATTTTTCTTTTTTTTTTTTTCTTTTTTTTTTTTTTTTGGTGGTTATTCCTTCTTGGTCGGGTGGAGACGATTTTTTTAATGTTAACCATGTATTATAAAATAGAATTCCGCTTACTGTAACGAAAATATATCTTTTTATTAGGAATATTGCTTCAAACATCAAATTCTGAGTGGGTGATTGCATCAGAATTTCAATAGAAAGCTGAGACACACACGCACACATACATACATATGCATTTATCCCAGAGAGAGCATTTTTAGATATAAACATTATGGTCGTAGAATGGACTTAGAACTCAATACTGCAGTGACTGATAGTCTCATATTATAAGTGGGCTGATGATCTCTGAAGGCATGAAACTGACAGTTACCATTCAATGTTGATTTCTATATCTATCTATCGAATGTGGGCGGTCTCAAAACATACGTCCCTTCAGGTTGATTTTCACTACAAGGAGAACGCAGTTGCAAACCATGCCGATATGTACATTATATCTTAATATATATATATATATATATATATATATATATATATATATATATATATATATATAGGGAGAGAGAGACTATAGAATATAATATAATAAACCACTGTAAAATCAGCAGATAACAAAGAAAAATATACATAGGTGTAACTGAAGGAGCTTGAAAATAGAGGAAATAGAGAAACTACGCGCACAAAACATCCTTTACGAATATTCAATACGCGAACAGAACCACTCTTTCTAAACATATATGGGAAATTAAAAACAAATTACATAAAAAAATACCATGGAAAATAAGGAAAAAATATCAGCCTACAGCATTAGTTTTAAAAAATGTAAAGTCTGTCTAAAGGCGAAAATAGCTATAAACACCTTTCCAAGCAAACCAAATTAATAAATAAACGATCAGCACTTTTCTCAAAATACAGACGCAAAAACAATTTTTATTACGTTACTTAAAAATCGAAAATTAAAAACAAATGCTTTATACAATACTATCATGGAAAATGCAAATGCAAATATATGCACTACATACGCAGAAAATGTGACATACCTTCGAAACAGACAATACTTTAAACCAGCGATTCTTAAACTATATGTTGCGAAAATTAAATTCAAACACTTGAATTTCAATTTCTATGTTATTTCACAAACGCCCAATATTTAAGGTGATGAGCAATGCAACCGCTGCAGTAATAAAATTATGGCGCTTTTGCCACTAGGATAATGACAACGGATGCATTTTCAGTGCAGTCGGTTAATACATGGGGTCGCGAAACATTGTCATGAAAAATGGGGTCATGAATGAAAAAAATTTAAGAAGCGCTGCTTTAAACCAACCAAATATGATAACCAACCCCGGGAAAAAAATTAAAATAAACAAAAAATCTAAATAAATAAAGAAATTCGAAAATGAAAAACAAATTAACAATCTAAGAATGCACACATAAACAGAAGTAAATATAATAATGATAATCAATAACAAATAATTAAGTAATCAATACATACATAATGAGTAACAATATAATAAACAACACTATAAAATAGCTCGAAATAAACGCATTTGGTTCTATAATAATTTGAAACATAACCGCAACCGCTTACCCAATAACCAATTAGGATAATATAGTAGTTATTATTCTCCATAATACAGCATATATAAATAGTTGAGCAAAAATACGGCAGAAATGGCCCGAATATTGTGTTCAAGCATGAAACATTATCGCCGTTTGGGTTTGACCTCACTATCCACTTTTATATTTATAAATACTCTATCACTGATATTTAGCAGTTTTACTCATAAATATAACACCTTAAAATATGTTTTATCATATATATACATTTTGTGTGTGTGTGTGTGTGTGTGTGTGTGTGTGTGTGTGTGTGTGTGTGTGTGTGTGTGTGTGTGTGTGTGTGTCCCAAAGTATTGAGTAGCAGTTCTGGCAATTAATTTGATATATGCCTGCTTGAGAGTTATTATTATTATGGGTATTTTTTATTGCTGAACACTAAATAGATCATAGTCCCACACGCAAAAAAAAGCACACAACATACACACATAATGGACAAATACGGTGGTCAAACCACTCGCATCCATGCGCATACACTCATACGCTGGTATATGTGGAGCACGAATATGTATACACATATTTGCAAATACAATAGACTGCTCACAAGCACGTGCGCAAGTGTGTGTATGTGTATGTATGTATATATGTATGTATATATGCGTGTGTATGTGCGTATACTAATTCCTTATAATTATTGTATGTATGTATAGAGAGGGAGTGCGCATGTACACGCGAGTACTGGTATATATATATATACACATATTGACAAAAATAAAACTGTTCACAAGCACACACTCGAACCCTACACAACATAGGAAGTGTGTGTGTGTGTGTGTGTGTGCGTGCACGCACGTGTATGTATGTGTGTGTGTATGTGTATGTATGTATATGTGTATATATGTGTATACTAATTCCTTATAATACAGTATGTATGTATGGAGAGGGAATATATATACGCATACTCATGCTGACAAAAACACAAAAGAATTGAAATAGATCAAAGTACACATATGGGTCATTAAAAAGATAAAAATATAGACATCTTTCTCACCCTTTTTCGGACCAGTTTTGATTGTTTTTTTACCCTTCACGCCAACTTTTTCACTGCCAGTTCAAGGAAGGCATTTGAGTTACTAACACACAAAAACAGAATATCTAATATCGAGAATATTTGACATCGAAAAACATAAGAAAAATTAATTCCTTTTAATAATATGTGAAAATATGCACTCTTTGCCTGATGAAGGTCGCGACTTGTTTAGCAAAATTATGAAAATAAAGCATAATATATATTTTTTTTAAATCCACATTACAACCAAAAACGTTTGTGGTTTCTCTCTCCTTTTTAATATATATATATATATATATATATATATATATATATATATATATATATATATATATATATATATATATATATATATATATATATCTGGTTGGATTGATGTGAGTTTGTGAGCCTGGGTTTCACGCTTTTGCGATCGTCAGACAAACTGATTAATTTTTTTTAATTTTAGATTTATGTAGATTGCGTGTATTGGCGTTAAATACAATTTTTTTTTTAATTAATCAGTTTGTCTGACGAGATCGCAAAAGCGTGAAACCCAGGGTCACAAACTCAATCCAACCAACGAAAAGAACACTTATAATTAACACCAGAAAGGGCCAGTTGAAATTTCTAGGGCACATAATGAGGAAAGAGGGCTTGGGAAATTTGATACTCATGTGAATGCAAAAGGGACATAGGAAAACAACGCATAGCCTACCTAACGAGCTTGAGTAAATGGATGGCGGGACAAGATTTAGGAGAGTACAATTGGAAACGATGTAATGTTGTTGCGGAGAGGTTCAATTCCTGCGTGCGATAATGAATAGAGGTATCTGGATTTTAGGCCAAATTCTCGTGCACTGCAGCAATGTTTTCAGCTGAACGGCGTAAACGAGGAGGTAATGGTTTTTTCACATCTGCCACCGACCCAGTTTGTTTGAATTTACGAACAATTTTTCCAATTGCACTCTTGAAACTTTAACACGTTGTTTGATTGTTAATCTTTCCATGGTTGAAATTGCCAAAGACGTAAGTTGCTAAATCTGAGAAAAAATTATTAGAGGCTTAAACTTAATTCACATTTAAAATCGGTCCAAGTAATTGGAACAACCTTTATCTATTATCCACAACAAAATCTAATGGATGTATTTGAATTTTTACGCGATGATTCTTTTAGAAAATAAACTAAAACATGAAATATAGTTACATTGTCGTATTTTACGACATACGATTTTACGACTTGGGCTAAATATATCAAAATCACTTTTAATTTATACTTGAGTCTATAGATGAATATTGGTCTTTTAATGTATATGGGATTATTGGTCATTTGTTTTTATTAGCAATTATTGATGGCTCAAAACTGAGCCCATTTAAATTTGAGTCTCTTGGTTGCTCATAGGCAAGTATTAGTCGGTTATATTTTGAGTTTATAAGCGCATAGTTAAATATTGATTATCTATATTGGAGAATGCAAGCATTATTTATTTCCGAAGACCATATAAACAGAATTATATATA
This sequence comes from Acanthosepion lycidas, assembly GCA_963932145.1. NCBI lineage: Eukaryota > Metazoa > Mollusca > Cephalopoda > Sepiida > Sepiidae > Acanthosepion > Acanthosepion lycidas. The sequence continues at coordinate 114,743,786 of OZ010572.1, read as the reverse complement.
TATATATATATATATATTAGGTTGGTGCAAAAATAATGACGTAATAATGTCGTTTTTGACGTATTTTTAACGTCAAAAAACGACATTATTACGTCCTTATTTTTGCACCAACCTAATATATATGTATATATATTTATATTTATATACACACACACTTTTCACACACACACACACACACATATATATATGTGTGTGTGTGTGTGCGTGTGTGTGCGTGTGTGTGTGTGTGTGTGTGTGTTGGAGGAATAGTTTTAGCTGCTATAGTGTCTCATTTCTTACCTGTGCCTCATTCAAACAGGAAAATTATAAATTTTATTTTTTTTATCTCCAACTGGTCACTGTTATGTAATTAATATTAAAATATTCTGTATAAAATTAATACGTAAGAATGAAATTGTATTTATTACAAGAACTAAAAACAGTTATTTTCAATATTATAATACCCTATTTTGGTTAATAGCCGGTTAGACTTCATTAGCAACCAGTCAAGAAGTAAGAACACTCTGAATTCAAAGCTGTGCCATGAAGCGCAAGAGGGACATTCCTTGTATAGAAACTTGATCAGGTTATTCTTGAAAACTGATATTTCCCCACCCGTCCAGAGGCAAACATAAAATACACTTACGCACACACCGTTCCGCAAAAATATAAAATAGTAACCTTCATTATTTCTTGAGTTGTATAAAGATAATATCTTGTATTAAGTTAAGGTCCCATTTTAAATCCCTTTTTGCAAATATTGTTAATATAATGATTTAACTAGTACAACGGAAACATAAAGCACATGGTAATGCTAATTTTAAGCGTTTCTTCATAAAGAGTCATTCATTGACCGAACAATGAAACTCTAGTTATGTTTTTCTTCGCTCTCTGGCCATCGAGCTGGGATCAAAGTGTAGTATCGGATCTCTTTATCTATAACGGTAATGGTAAAAATAGCCGTTTCCTGATGTGGAAAAATTCGGTATTCATTTCAGTAGAAATTTATAAAATTTATTTATTAAAAGAATTTTTCTGGAAAATGGGTTTCCCCACTGTTATTGCTACTTACAGTATTATTGAGATCTTTGTTGTTTTTCTTTGTCTCTCTTACCTTCGATCTGTCCTGCGAATATCAGAATATCCAAGCCTTCTTTCCTCATTATGTGCCCTAGAAATTTAAACTGTCCCTTCCTGATGGTAAGTGTGTCCTTATTTTTTCTATTACATCAAAAACTTCGTCGTTTCCCACGTGTTCAGTCCATAGAATTCTCAGCATCCTTCTGTATAAACACATTTCTATTGTTTCAATTCTCTATTTCATCTGTGAGGAGATTGTGCACTCCCTTAAAATAATCTCTTTCAACTCGGATACCACACCCACTCATTTTTTATTTCATACAAATACCTTCTCTTAAAAGTTTTTTTTTTTTTTTTTTGTTATTATTATATCATCTGTGAGGAGATTATCCAACATTCACTACCATGTAGGACAACTGATATTGCGTAACAGTTTAGCACACTTTTCTTTGATTTTAATAAATGTTCTGCTTCTTAATACTTTGCTTAGCTTTTGAAAGACATCTTTCGCTAACCCAATGTGCCTTTCCGTCCTCCTAGATGTTTAAAATCATTTAATGCCAAAATCAAACAAGCACAAAGATATAGTCTTTCTATATATCATGAAAATGCTTACACAGATAACAGATTTTTGTATTAATATATAAATAAAAAGTAAAGTTCGTTTTCTTTATTAAGAGCATATGACTTCCCATCAATACCTAAACCTAAGGAACAAATCCTTTATATTTAATAAACCATTTTTTAATCGCGTACAACGAATAATTCATATTATCGTCATTTAAAAAAAATGGATGGGTGGTATTTTAAAGAGAAAGAAGCAATTTATAAAATACACTTGTCAATAATCAGCTGTTTACGCTTTTATTAAAACCGATCTTATTTTTAAATTACTGACAAAACCAAGATTTAATACATTTCCGTATTTTTGCGTCTTCTTGGCCTTACGTTTTCAACTGACTTGAAGTGGACCGACAACATTGAATCAATAATTGCATCTATTGCAAGGAAAGTAGTATCACAGAGTCGAGCCAGGAATTTTTTCTAGTCAAAATACATCTTGCACATTTACTCATCTACCATTTGTCTGTGCATTGAATACTTTTTGCCATATCTTGTCTGGTGCTCCTGCTATTCATCTGGAGGTTCTTGACAAAATCCAAAGAAGGATCTGCAATGGAATCGATCCTGGTGTGGCATATCGAATTCAGTCAATTTCTCACCAACGTGATGTGGCTTCCCTCTGTCTTTTCTACAGATATTTTCATGGTAACTTCTGACGAGCATTTTTGCCAGGTGCCCTGATTACATGAATTTAAGCGTACTACTAGATTGGCATCTCAGTTCCACCCTTTCACTGTCGAAACTGTTAAATGTAGCCGTCTCTTCTACGCCAATAGCTTCATGTCTCGCAATTCCCGCCTGTGGAAATCAATTCCGTTTACTTGTTTCCCTGATAACTATAATCTTCAAAAATTTAAATGCAATGCCAATCGCCCTTTTCTATCTTCTTAAATCCCGTTCATCTTTTGTCCTTTTCGCAATCCTCCCTATAGTCAGTTTTTTCTCTGACTTTCACTCCCTGTAAACTCCTGTGTATTAGTAGCACTCCCGCCTCGCTTTGGGTGAAATGATGATGATGATGATGATATATATATATATATATATATATATATATATATATATATATATATATAACTGTTATGTTATGAAATTTCCATCCTATTCTTCAAGTGAAGTGGTAGCCATTGATCTGTGGTGTCAAATTCGATATCTACTTTGCGCCCCACACAGGCAGGTTGCAACACAAGATCAGTTTAAAGTGTGGAGCCCGAGTGGATGCACCCGGAACAGGTCAAGAAATAGCCCAGTCTCCGCAACAGTCAGTTGCATTGGTATCGGTACTACTACAGACTCTACTGCCCCGAGTGCAATGAGGGAGGTACTGCCGCTGGCAGCTGTTCCCCGGGACGCGGCACCTCTCATTATTTATTTTTGGTTGCGCTTTGCCCGAAGAAAAAGACACAACTGACTTGCGCTCTCATCAAAGACAGAGACACAACAGAGAGATGATAAACAGAATCCTGCATGTCCGACTCACGCATCGTATTCGGTATTTAGACGCACGCACACGACGAAAGACAACGTGATACAAGGTCGAATTTAATGTGGATTTATCGGCAGTACCGTGGGATATTTCTTGAAGGCCTCTCGGCACTTCTCCATTTTGGGGACACCTCAGGCGCCGGTCAATAAACCCAGCTCCTTCCAAGAGGACGGGTACTGTCTGAGGGGATAACTCCTGGGGCTTGAGCAAACATTATTGGCAGATAAGCAAACTCATCTACCAGACAGAATATATTACTCGCGTATCTTATTCTGCCCTTCCCCTTACTGCTTGGGGCCTTATATAATCTCTATGCCTTAGCTATACTAATAAGGTAGACATTTATATGTCAACATCTGTCTATATTTCTGAGATGAGGTATTGTAACTATTTGCACTATTTACATTGTTCGAACTGTTGTCATCGTCTTTATTGTCATATTCAAGACGTTTCGACGTTGTAAACTCTTCAAGTGTTTTACGTTGGAATTTTGAACCAAATCCTTTATTTAGACTACGAGTGTAGATTGTTCTAATTCCACGTGCCACGCCTTTTCTGGATACCTCAGTTTCAGTTAATTGCCTTTAGTAACTCAGTGTCCCTAAGGACACACGGCCAAGTGGATAAAAGCGTTGGTTGAAGTAATCCAATGATTACTACACTGAGATTTCTCGTGATAACTTATAGTAAGTCGTCGAAAAGCACAAAAAGAATGGCCATTTCTTAATACCAGTATTATCATATCACTGTTTCGCTTAGGACCAAAGTTTCAAAATATCACTCCTTTTAACATCTGTCTCTATTTCTGAGGTGAGGTTAGAACGTTCGCTTTCAGATCATGAGACCCGGGTTCGAATCTCACTATGGTCGTTTTGTCAGTAAGGTGACTTCCTGATGTCATCAGTCTGGAAGAGCGATCCCAGCGTGCGGCACATTTGTAAAGTATTTGAAAACCATTGACCCAAACCTTGTGAGCGAAACTGGGTAAACGAAACCCTTGGAGACTGTCGATGGCTGTGATAGCACGAAGTCGTAAGTCATTGTGACCAAGGGTTTGAGCGTGCTGACCTTCTTGATCATGCTAGATAACATGTTCTCTCCCAAAAACTGTAACTAAGGTCTGCTCAGCATAGTTGCAGTATAAACTACAGATGGGCACTGTGGGTGCTGGACAAACCCAAAATGCGTCTGAGCAAACGTCGGCAATAGGGATTAGCTAGCCACACTAGTAGACGAGTATCCTCGAATACGTGTGTCGGCCATTAGATTATATTTCTGGGATGAGGGGGTTTAACTATTTACATTATTCGGACTGTTGTCTTCATATTTATTGTCATATTTACAACGTTTCGGCCGTTGTACGCTTGAGTTCAGTACCTGAAAACAGCAGATTGGGAACAAAATCTTGGAGAGTTGAGTGACTAAAGGGAATTAACTGAAATTGAGAAATCCAGATAAAAGCATGGAACTAGAACAGGCTACCCTTGGCAACTAAGTAAAAGGTTCGGTTCAAAATTCAAACGTATATCACTTAGAGAAGGTCGAAGCGTACAACGGCTGAAATGTTGTAAATATGACAATAAAGATGAGAACGGCCGTCCGAACAATGTAAATAGTGTAAATAGTTACAATACTACATCTCAGAAACACAGATATTGAAAGATCGGTACGGACCCGATATACTAAAAATATGAAGACAATTAGAAAAGTCCCGCCGGAAGCTGGCACAAATTTCGAACCATCGGAAACTTACAACTCATCCCTTCAGGCTTGGCACCAAGACTTCTGGTCAATTCAAGGAGAGTAAGTCTGGTCGAAGAAAAAGTGAGACACGCCCTTGTCCGAGAAAGTGAATATGACAATAAAGATGAGGACAACACTGTAAATAGTGTTAATGTTGATATATCACTACATAAGATTAGAATGTTTAATGACAACGTGCGTATCTCTATCTATAAAAGGCAGGATGTGTGGGGGGGGGTAACGAATGCACGGCCGCAATTTTCGACAGATTTGCACCAAAATTTACATGCACATGCTCCAAGTTAGCGAGAAAGCCAAGACCGACTTTGCATTTCCCAACTCACATCGATAGTGGAAATAATCGATTTTTTCATGCTTCTACGGCAGTTTTCATGTAGTTTGTGGCCATTTTCTACTGGTCAGAGTGAGGGTCTATAGCTGGCTGCCCCGAATAGGGAGGAAGATTCTATTGGCCAGCGTGAGAGGCAACAGCTGACTGACACGAATGTTAACTAGCATGCTAGCATGCAAAAAAAAATCGATAGCTGCATTCGTTACAAGTGGGAAAAATTTAAATCTGCATGGCACTTTACTCCAATTGGCTCATTCGCATGCTTAAACTCAACGTTGATTCTGATTCCGCAGAACTGGGTTGGATGTGAAAAAGTATTTATTGTTAACATTCTTTTTTCATTCGTTTTTTCCAGTTACGAGTCCTTTTTTAAAGCTGATCGTTTTGTGTTCATTTTGTTTAGTTCATTTTGGTAACAGATTTAATGTTTAGTATAGAGCTTAGAAAAAAATTCGCAGTATGAGATAGACAAGAAGTAAGGCATGTAGCAACATCAGCATGGCAAAGGGCACTCCTTTAAAGGCAAGGAAGGACAAAAATATTTTAAGTCAAGTGATAGCGATTGCTGTATGAGTCGTACGATTTTTGAATCAAGCACGGGCAACGCCGGGGCATGCTGCTAGTCTATGGAATAAATCTTTCCATTTAATAAAATTATTTCTTTTATCTTATACTAAATATAATAAATTCTGAGAGGGCTATGTTAAACGTGCTATACGAAATAAACACGGTGCCCAGAGAGGAGATTTAATCTTGTCGGCACTTGTCTCTGATCTCCAATTGTCTACAATAACTGCTCGAGTGGTTTTCAAACCATTACCTCACATGAAAATGAAATATAATGACGATAATATCGTTAAGTTATAATCTTGGACCTGGATAGTTTGAACTTCATTCATGTGGAAAATAATTACGTTTACTTTAAAGGTGTTTCTCGTTCATTTTTTTTCATTATTTTTTTTAATGCTACTGTCTTTCACTTTGCTGTCTAACATCTCTCTCTTTTCTCTCTCTCTGTTTCTCCCCTCTATCTCTATCTCTATCTCTATCTCTATCTATCTCTCCCTCTTTCCCTCTCTCCCTTTCTCCCTCTCTCGCACTCTCCCCTTCTCTACACCACCTCTTTCTCGCGCTCTCTCTCCATCACTCTATCTCTCTCTCCCTCTCTACTTCTCTCTTCCCTCTCTTCCCCCTCGCTCTTCTCATCCCCTTCTCTCTCTCTATCTTTCTCTCTCTATCGGACGCGCGTACTATTTCTTTTTAGCTGTTTAATTTGATAACACTTAAAACAAATATCACTTCTAGTTCTTTTCATTAACATACGTCCCTCATTAAAGGACTTCCGGCTTCGTACGAAAAAAAGGAATAATTGATGAAAGGCTGAGGAAATATGAAAAGAGGGATATTTTATTGGGGGACGCATGCAAGTTGGACACCGCCAAGTGTAATGGAATTGTATCAAAACTGATATCGGTTAACCACAGAAATCTGAAGCTGAGGCGCTAACGATAGAAAAACCTTCTTTTTTTTTTTGTTCTTTTACATTTTTTTTGTTGTTGTTTTAATGACCGAAAGTCCCCCGCCCTTAACCTTTACCCTTTCATTACTGTTTTATTTATTTATTGTTAAACATCTGTTATTTTTTTATTGAGTTTCTTCATTTTTGTGATCGTAGACTCATTACGAAATTCTGTATGACAGGATTGAGTAGGAAAATTAATATATATATATATATATATATATATATATATATATATATATATATATATATATATGTGTGTGTAAAGAGAGAGATACGAGGCCACAAGGAGAAATATCGAGTATAAACGACGCAGGTGCTTTCTAATAGATCAGAAACAGATGGTGAGTTAAATTGATGCTGAACCTAAGCAAAAATGTGTGCAAATCGACATCAACATTGTAAGATGATATCTGTAGAAGCTCGCCTGTGCCAAGAGGCGGGAGAAAGATTCTTTGCTCTGGATGAGTGGGGTGATGGGAAATGTAAACAGTAAAGGCTATAAAAACGGAACTG
>OZ010572.1:114666490-114731490 GCA_963932145.1 Acanthosepion lycidas | reverse complement strand
GATTTTGATATATTTAGCCCAAGTCGTAAAATCGTATGTCGTAAAATACAATGTAACTATATTTCATGTTTTAGTTTATTTTCTAAAAGAATCATCGCGTAAAAATTCAAATATATCCATTAGATTTTGTTGTGGATAATAGATAAAGGGTGTTCCAATTACTTGGACCGATTTTAAATGTGAATTAAGTTTAAGCCTCTAATAATTTTTTCTCAGATTTAGCAACTTACGTCTTTGGCAATTTCAACCATGGAAAGATTAACAATCAAACAACGTGTTAAAGTTTCAAGAGTGCAATTGGAAAAATTGTTCGTAAATTCAAACAAACTGGGTCTGTGGCAGATGTGAAAAAACCATTACCTCCTCGTTTACGCCGTTCAGCTGAAAACATTGCTGCAGTGCACGAGAATTTGGCCTAAAATCCAGATACCTCTATTCATTATCGCACGCAGGAATTGAACCTCTCCGCAACAACATTACATCGTTTCCAATTGTACTCTCCTAAATCTTGTCACGCCATCCATTTACTCAAGCTCGTTAGGTAGGCTATGCGTTGTTTTCCTATGTCCCTTTTGCATTCACATGAGTATCAAATTTCCCAAGCCCTCTTTCCTCATTATGTGCCCTAGAAATTTCAACTGGCCCTTTCTGGTGTTAATTATAAGTGTTCTTTTCGTTTTCATTTTCTCTAAAACTTTGTTATTTTCAGTCGATGGTATTCTCATCATCTTTCTGTAGAACCACATTTCTGTTGCTTCAAGTCGCTTCTTCATATGTAAGGAGATTGTTTCCCTTTCACTGTCTTGTAAGAGGATTCATATTACATAATAGTTTTGTATTGTTTTCTTTGTTTCTAACGTAATTTTCCTGTTTCTTGCTAGGTTTCAAGAAGGCATCTTTCGCTATCCCAAGGCGTCTTCGGATTTCAGTGTTACACTCTCCGTCATATATTAAAAACACTTGCCAGATATTTAGATTTTTGTACTTGTTTGATTTTCTTATCTCCAATTTGTAATTTGCATTTTGGGCTGTCCCTTTTTTTAACAACTATGGATTCTATCTTCTTGCAATAAGTAGAACGAAGCAGCTGACATTGTTAAGGCTTAAATACCTACAAAGCCACGTAAACGCTTTTAAACTTTGTCAATACTAGAAAATCAGGACTGAGAAGTTGCAGCCATTAATATGACAGCAATGCGCCGTGCCGTTTTTCGTTTGACGTAATTCTTATAAAGAATAAAGCACGATGGTCTGGAGACCCTTCTGTTTGTCTCAGGGTTCTTGATAAGCTCCAGAGGCGGATATGCAATATAATTGGCCCTGTTTTGGCATCTCGTCTACAGTCGCTCTCTCACAGACGCGCCGTCGCCTCTCTCTGTCTTTTTTACAAATACTTTCATGGCAATTGCTCCGAGGAGCTGCATTCGCTGGTTCCCAGACTTCATGAGTTCAAGCGCCCTACGAGGCTGGCATCCCGCTCTCACCCTTTCACTGTCGAAACTACTAAATGTAGCCGTCTCTTCTACTTCAATAGCTTCATATCTCGCACCTCTCGCCTGTGGAACTCCCTTCCCTATTCCAGTTTCCCTGAGAGCTATAATCTCCAACTATTCAAATGTAATGTCAATCGACATCTCCAGTTGCCTTGATCTATCCACTATCCTTCTCCTCATCCTTTCCTCTATCACTTCTATTCTGATCTTGCTCTAAATCTTCTGTAACCCCTTGCGTCCTAGTGGCTTCCCGCCTTGCTTGGGGTGAAACGCTTAAAAAAAAAAGATAGAAGTTAGATACTTTATGGATCTCTACAAGGAACAGACCATTCTTCCAGTGCCTATTGAGGCATAGGGTGAATTTGTGTTCCAGTAGATTTTCAAGATCAGAGACCTCATTGAAAAGCCAAACGCTTATCATTACTGAAAAAAAAAACAGGGTCTACTCGTAGATGGTGAGACATTATTGTACATGGTATAAAAGACGAACCGTTCTTACAGGTCAGTATTTTTCAGTAACAGCACACCTAGAAGCAAATGAAAATATTACGGCAGGGTTAGGAAAATTTTTAAAGGGTATACATTTAAATATTATGAAACAGAACCATAGATTTAAAAAAAAATACATACACAAATAGCAACTTTATTTATTTAAATGTGTCTATTCAACTATTTGTACAGAGATAAACAAACACTCATCTTTTTAATGAATATTAAAACAATGTATTTAAAATAATATAATCGAAGAATAGTGAAAAAATATTTGAAAATAAAGTTTAATACTTATTCATTTATACAAACACTAACGCTCTACCAGTACAACTTACGCACAAACATACATCTATGCCGGGACAATATTTCATACCAAAAGATGATCTCGTCGCACACCAGTTTACCACGGTAGGGCAGTTGTGAATCAATGTTATAGATGGCATAAAAGTTGTTGAAAGTAGATATATTCTTAATTTCCAACTACGACCAGTACATTTTGACCGTGTTTGTATATCAATGTTGTTAAGGGTTTTTTAGAGAGTTGTCGGGACCGGAGAAGAAGTCTCTTATATCCGGGTTTGGTCTATTTTGTTTAGGCAAGTATGGCTCTAATTTGGGACCACATAAAATCTCTCTTATATCCGGGTTTCTCTTATATCCGGGTATCTTTCCGGATATCTACTTTCAGCAACTTTTACACCACCTACCACAGCATTTATACGTTATTTATTATAGTTTTTATAGTAGCATTAAAAAAAAACATGACCTTTGAAAGTTGCTGACAATTTAGCCGAAAGCGCTCCGAACCAACAAATGTTTTATTCATACAAGAAAAAGATAACCTAAAGTACCTTTTCAGTCCCGTCCTGGGTATGACGATAAACTACATCCGCGTCCTGGGTAAGACGATAAACTACGTCCAACAGCAAGGCCTCTGATCAGGAGGTTTTGAGGAGCGAGGAACAACCTTTTAATTGCTGATGTGCCAGGTCCACCGTGACTCAGGGTGGTAGCACCTGTTAGGGTCCCAGCTATGGGCTAAGAGTTAACCCCTAAACTGGGGTAAAACACTATGAAATTGTAAAAATAAGTTTTAATGCCAGAAATACTTTGTAAAAAAAATTATTACCAGCAATAAATTTTTGAAGAAAAAAAAACTATTACCAGCAACACATTTTTGAAAAATATTACCAACAATGTTTTTTAAAAAATAAATATTACTAGCAATACATTTTTGAAAAAATATTACCAGCTGTACATTTTTGAGGAAAAAATATTACCAGCAATACTTTTTTGGAAAAAATTATTACCAGCAATAAAAATTTTGTCTGCATTAAATAACCCTTGAGGGTGATATACCGTAAAACAAACCAAACCAAACCTTTTCAGTCTTGTTCAACGTAACATGCATTAAAGACGTATTACTGTCCGTAGACACACGTGTGTGTGTGTGTGTGTGTGTGTGTGTGTGTGTGTGTGTGTGTGTGTGTGTGTGTGTGTGTGTGTGTGTTGTGTTTGTGTGTGTGTGCTAATAGCGGCTTTATAAATATTTACTTTTCTCTCGGTTCCGCTTCTATGTTTCTTTATCTCAAGATCATTCTTCTCACTAACTATACTTCATTTCTTTGTCATTTGCTCAATCTGACCATTTTTCTTGTACCTTTTTATCTTTATTCTTTTCTTCTTTCTCGTCTGTGTTTTCGTTTCCTCTTTATTTGACATGTTCTTTTCTTTTTCTTAGCCTCTTTCTCTAGTTTCTGTTCTTTTCTTCTTTCTCCTTTTTTTTTATAAACTCACTCCTCCTCCCACGAAAATACAAACATGCACGCGACAAAGTGGCAATGTGCGATGTATTAATGCGCTATGCTTGACTGAACTAAGCAACCCGTCAGCTATAGACACTACTTAATGGACAGCAGAGTGTCAACGATAGAGACGCATTATGCCAAACGCACTATTTACAGACGAGCTACTATCATGCAGGCGACTAATGTCTTTAAAAGTACTGCGATTTAATTCGATCTCGTGGACAGTGTTGATGCTCGCGGAAGGTGACAAGTGAAATGAGCTGCGGTCGCCACATTAAGAGGCGTCATTTTGGCACTTTGGACACAGGAAACATGTTACACAGAGAATGGACCTTTTTTTTTTCTTTCGTATCCATTTAGTTATTTCTTTCATTCTACGTGTTTTCACTTTTGTTTTCCTTCCAACTTGTATAAGCTTTCTTTTTACTTCTGTCTTTTTTTTAATCCCTGAAGCCATTCAAAAACTGAAGAGTTTCAAGCCTCATAATATTTAAACATCAATACCGTATGTTTACATCACTTTTGCTTCCTTTGTTTATTTTGGTTTTGGCTCCTTTATCTTTTTTTATTTTTTAATTTCATTATAACTTTCTTTATCTTTTACTTCTTAAAATAATACCTGTTTTTCTTTATAATATTTCCAGGTACTTAATTCTGTATAATAATAATAATAATAATAATAATAATAATAATAATAATAATAATAATAATAATAATCCCTCTGATTTCTGTTGTATACACATTTCCTTCCCAACCAGAGAGCTAAAGTCAGAAATGGCTTCATAACATTTTCCACTAATCATTTTATTTAAAAAAACAAAACAAAAAAAAAACAGATCACACATGTTTTACATAAATAAAGCTCTTTGTCATGTGTGAGCTCTAATTGTGAGTGCAACTTTTTGTATTTCTTTAAGGCATACGGTCATTATTATTATTATTATTATTATTATTATTATTATTATTATTATTATTATTATTGTACGAGTGGTTAGACCGTTCGCATTCTTATCATGAGACCCGGGTTCGAATTCTTATCATGAGACCCGGGTTCGAATTCTTATCATGAGACCCGGGTTCGAATTTCACCATGGTCGATTTGTCGAGGCTTCCTGATGTTATCGGACTGGTCGGAAAACCATACCACGGGTTGACCCAAGCCTTGTGAGTGAAACTGGGTAGAACGGAAGTCTTGCCGTCGATAGCTGAAGCTATAAGTCATCGTAGCCGAGGGCTTGAGCGTGCTTGTTCAAATTGTTGATCACGCTCTCTCACAGAAGCTGTAACTAAGATCTGCTCTGCATAGTTGCTATTGAATAAACACAAATGCGCTTAATCAATAATGTCTGCAATAGAATGGCTAGCCGCCTTAGTAGACGGGTACCCTCGAATAGGAGTGGCCAGCTATTACTCTAATAATTTTTATTATTATACGAGAGAGTACCATAGCAACAAAGTGGCGCTGAGCTACAATTTTAAGAAGCCAAATGTACCCATCATGACATCTAGTCTGATAACGGTATACCAGACATATGCGTCACAGCCAAATGTGCGGAATATAGTGACAGGTTTTTGGTAAAATTAGCACATAACCTTGCTGGTAAAAACACCTTATTTTCCAAGTGAGCGAAGTATTTAGATGTGGCTGCCAAGCCGCGATAGTTGCTCTTTCCTTCAAAATAAAAAAGAAAACAACACTAGGTACACAGCAATGAAGCTCCATCATTACTCCCGCTCATGAACAGATATGAACAGTGCGTACGACCCCCTGGACTTACCGAGCTGGTTAAATTAAGACAACTGACGAATACATCTCTGGTACTGAACAGGATATTTACTGTAGGCCATCTTAATCTGCTAAAACAAAACATTTTCATAATAACAATTATTATAATTAGTATTAGTATTCACACACTTTTTTTTTAATTGCTTGTCCCTTCACGACGTAGGAGACTATAGCTTTCTACAGATTCCATTTCTTTATTGTGCATGAAATGCTATGACGCTTTGGGAAAGATGGTCGAGTGGTTTTCCTTTGCCTTCTACACAGTTTCGAATTCACAATAATACTTCTCCTAGGCTAGCTACTACCCAAGTTTAGAGAGCCCAGTCTACCCTGCTATTTAACTCACTAATAAATGGATTCATGCCTCTTCCAAATGTCTTAGTACAAAAATGAATATGAATTTGACTCATCGTTTCCACCATCTGTGCCGATAACCATTACACTTCCAGCGCATCATAAATCTTCTATCTACACTAAATGTCTGGTGGTTATCGATTGAGTTTGAATGATTGCAAATCTCTTCATATATCGAATATCATTTTCAGCATTCTCGGAAACTTCAGTTACGCCTTACTCCAAACAATTTTAATTCTTACCCTAATTTTTAATTTATCTCACCGTGATTTTTTCGGTCCTACATGAGTCGGACTTAATTTTTTTTTTTTTTTTTTTTTCATCTGTCGGACGAAGTGCTGTTTTTTCCTTGATCTTCTTTCCCGGTCTTTGTTTTCATCTTGCAGTGCTCTTACAAAGCCACTTTCACGAGCTGACAGGTTTTTATTTCCTTGTCTATGTCTATCATAGTTTTATCACCTGCATCGAATGCTCGGTCTAGATGCCCATACACCACAATAGTTTATTATTTTCATTTATTCTTATTTTCGAGGACAAGCTCAAATTTGTACTGATAATATTTGTTAACATATTCGAACCGAACATTTTTGCGAAATTCCCAGTATACCACTGTTCCTCACCTGTCATGCTTGCTTTCATTTTTCCCGTTAAGCATTCTTGCGATACTCTTTTATAAACATTAGAGTTTTGCTTTACTGGGCATTTTTCTGATTTTTTTTTTTCTGTTTTCACTTTCATATAATCGACTGCTGTTATTTCACACACCCCCCAGGTCATATCTGCTTAAATGGTTTCCAGATGAGTGACATGGGACTCGCGTTGCTTAGATGAGGCGAAGTCTTGAAACCATGGCACACTGCAAATGGCAGCAGTTACGGTTTAAGAAATCTTTTTTTACGGTATAAATCATAAAGAAAAGAGTGCCGAACTGTTATGTAATATCGGTTTTCCTATATGGCAGTGAATGCTAGACAATTTCCTCACGGTTGAAGAAGAGACTTAAGTCAACCGAAATATAGTTCTACAAAAAGATACTGAGAATACCATAAACTGAATATATGAGCCGTGAAGAAGTTTCATGAAAAATGGGAACAAAAAAAAAGACATTTCTATTTAGAATTGGAAAGTGACAATTGAGATTTCTAGGATACATAATGAGGAAAGACGGCTTGGAAAATTTAACACTCACATAACGTATTGAAAGCAAGAGCTACGAAAAAAAGCATTGCTTAACCTACTAAACGTGCTAGTGTAAATGGTTAACAGAACAAGCTTTAGGTGAAATAGCAAAAAGATTTGTATCAACTATCCACAAATATTATACATTGATTTGTTTTTTACGATTTATCCAACATTTCTCGGATATTTAAAGCCAGAAAATGTATTTAGATGGTAAATATTTTTTTGAGAAAGTAATGATTTACTGATAAACTTATTACTAATTAACCCATAGCTGGGGGATTAATATATTTCCCAATGCTATTTACACGTCAGTGAATATAACAAACCCGATTGGAATAAGAACCCGGCTCTTCGATTTCCAATGCCGAGCCGTTATCCATTACACCACCTGCACATCCAAGCTTACAGCATCTGGTATTCCCAAGCGGTTACCCATCTAGGTACTGACTAGGCTCGACGTTGCTTAACTTCCGGGATCGTAGAAGAACCGGTGTTTCAACGTAATCAATCAATATTATTAGAAAATCGGAAAGTTTTCACCTTAATTGACGCCCAAAGAAGAAATATTTGCTTATATGCGCCTATGTGTGTTTATGCTTACCTTTGTGTCCGTATATGTGTATATAACAAGTGAGAAGTGAAAAGTGGCAGCATCTATGCAATGGGAAGCTGAAAAATTCTCGGCAAATTTTCGGTCAGCTTCTGGGAAGTGGGTTTGGACGAAAACTTTTCAGCACCCTTTGTATACCGTGTACATTTTTGCATGCGTTTTATATATGTTACTCTGTATTCAATATAACTCATAAAACACACCCAAACCGGCGTCACACCTCAATGTATATAATATATATATGTGTGTGTGTGTGTGTGTGTGTGTGTTTGTGTGTGGGTGTTGTGTGTGTGTTGTGTGTGTGTTTTTACGTGTTTGTGTGTGTGTGTGTGTGTGTGTGTGTTCGTATACGGGCATATTTTCTGTCTTTTGATGTGTATTTAGCTATAATTTCCCAGTTTTACACTCTTTGCTGACTACCTTCAAAGTACACCTATTGTTACTGGAACGTGTTGCCAAGAATTCTTACCTACCTACCGGCAATCACAGGTGTCACACTCACAGACATTACCTATCCTTCCTCATCCTCTCGACTGCAAACCAGCTTCGGGCAGAGACGCACCAAAGAATTCTGTAGAATTCTGGTGACCAAGCAAAACGGAAGCTTAGATTAATTTCAACACCTTTACTAATTGCTGCTTCGGGATGGTGTCTCGGTGTGTCTGCTTCTTCGATTAAGCAGCCCATTCCTATACGGACCAAACGTGGCAAATTCCACCCCCCACCTTTCATATTTTGCCATTACTACCATCACCCGTCATCTATCGTCTTGCTTCTAATTTCTATCCCTGAAAGACTAACCCCATTACCGATTCTACCCGACTACTCAACAATACCCTGTCACATGTCAATACAACGATAATCATTATAATTGCATCCTGTATTGCTTTCTTTTTCTTTGCAGAATATCTTTATCATGTTTTCGAATTTCAGTTATCTATCTACCGCCAAACCGACACCCAGCGATTCCCACCTTCCTGACGATTTTTGACACTTTTTTGTATCCCACGCATCTGTCTTATTCTCTCTCTCTCTCTCTCTCTCTCTCTCTATCTATCTATCTATCTATCTATCTGGCTTTCACTTTTACAATATATTATTTTCTTTTACTATTTTTTTTTATTAGCTTTGTCGTATATCTTTTTGCTGAATGTACGGTTTTCAGAAAATTTTCGAGAATTTCTAAAATTTCCACAGCAGAGATTTTGGAAAAAAATTGAATGAGCAGCTTTTCAGTCTGAAATTCTGCGATGAGTAACCCTCTTATAACTGTGCTTGGCCCCTACCCTTCGTTAGTTCACACGACCGTTACGCCGTGTCAATACCACATAAATAATGTACGATTCCGTTTTGATCGCGTGGAAAGAGAGGGAAAGACAGTAATTGGCTTTAGTGAGAAAATGAAAGAAAGAAAGAAGAGGACAAAGAGAACCAGGTGAAACTGGTAAGAACAGATATTACACTTTGATCTTAGTCGAAAAGCGATTGTATTTACTTACCGCACCACACTAGCAGGATGTGACACAAGGCCACTTTAATGTGGGTAGCCCGAGCTCGCGTAGCATGTATAAAAATAGCCCAGCTTTCGCAAATGGCGATTGCGCCGGAAACGCTATTACTACCAACCCCTACTCTTTAGTGCAATGAGGGAGCTACTGCCGCGACAAGCCTTTCCCCGAGATCAGGTAGCTCTCAAAAATATTTTCGGTTGGGCTTTGACCGCAGACAAAGACAAAGGGAAAGATTAAATATATTAGGTTGGTGCAAAAATAATGACGTAATAATGTCGTTTTTTGACGTTAAAAAATGCGTCAAAAAACGACATTATTACGTCATTATTTTTGCACCAACCTAATAGTTTATTCGCACGAGGGCAGATACTACACTTTGATCCCAGCAAAATGTCCGAGTTTATTTACTTGATCCCCCCCCACTGAGACAGGTTGTGACACAAGGACGGTTTTTAACGTGGGAACCCGAGTGTTTTCACTTGGGCCGCTGGTCCAAGCTGGTCTTAACTGGTCATAGCTTGTCTAAGCTAGTCTTAGCTGGTCTTAGCTGGTCATAACTGGTTTTGGCTTGTCATAGCGGGTTCAGACCCGAGCCGGTCCAACCTAGTCGTACCCGTGATCGAATCTCAGCCAAAAGTCCGAGTAGCGATAAAAGGGCAATCTTTCAGACGCACATGAAACTGAGTAAGGCAATCGCCAAAAGTCCAGTTACAATAAATAAAATAACATCAGCTGCTGAATTATTTTTAAATTATTATAATGAAAAGTGTTCGTAAGACATGGATTTGGTTAGTTATCATTATTTTCTTTCAATGGTTTACATTCGGATTAATATCCGCATGCTTGTTGTTATTGTCACAGCGTTTCATCTATTGATAAATAAGGCCGGAGAGCACAATGGCAATAGCAACAAAGATGCAGATATTAGTCCAAATGTAAGTCATGTAAATAATAAATTTGTTTTTAACTTCATCATGAATATGCGTGTAGAGTTGTGGTTCCTAAAGTGAGAATGTCGTACCATGTTCAAATTACAACCGAGACCTTTGCGTTCACTTTCACTCATACCCTTTAAGGAAACGTATGAATTCATCTCTTCTCCTCACGGTTAATGATCAATAGGAGGGTAGACTTGTCTCTCTAGCAACAAACCAACAGAGGGGAGAGGCCAAGACTTGACTGGCGGCTCCGGACAATGCTTTGTGTCTCTCGCTATCTTATCAACAGTTATTTTTTCTACCTACTTTTATATACATTACTAATTAAACTAAGCACAACTTTTAAAGGGTGAAAAATTTTAGCTGATTTTGTTGTCATTCTGTGGTCTTTTTTTTTTTTCGTCCAAATCCATGAATTTGTTTTGCTTATCCTAAAAAAATGAAGACTATATAAAATTCATTATGTTTTATCCATAATGTTGAATGTGTTAAAGTTATTCAACGTTTTAATAAAAAAAAATTCAAGTTGATGTTAAAAAATGTCTCAAAACATTGTTTATTTATTTAAAATGGAATGATCTATTAGCGTATGTCTCTACTTTGTATTTAGATACATTGTATTTATTTTCAGTTTTTCGAGTTAGATTGTTCACCTATATTGCATAAGATGCATTATTATACATTGAAAATTGAAATATAGTACAGTATCATAGATCAGGGTGCTGTATCGTTGTTTCGTGGGGAATGCATCGTAGATTCGGGAGAAATGCATCTTAGATTCGGGGGGACTGTAACGTAGATTCGGGAGAACTATATCGTAGATTCGTGGGAACTATATCGTAGATTCGTGGGGACTGTATCGTAGATTCGGGAGAATTGTATCGTAGATTCGGGAGGACTGCATCGTAGATTCGGGGGCACTGTAACGTAGATTCGGAAGAATTGTATCGTAGATTCGGGGAGACTGCATCATAGATTCGGTGGAACTGTATCGTAAATTCGGGAGAACTGTATCGCAGATTCGGGAGAATTGTATCGTAGATTCGGGAGAACTGTATCGTAGATTCGGGGGGACTTCATCGTAGATTCGGGAGGACTGTATCTTAGATTCGGGAGAATTGTATCGTAGATATCGGGGGACTACATCGTAGATTGGGGAGAACTGTATCGTAGATTGGGGAGAACTGTATCTTACATTCGGGAGAACTATATCGTAGATTCGGGAGAACTGTATCGTAGATTCGGGGGCACTGTAACGTAGATTCGGGAGAACTGTATCTTAGATTCGGGAGAACTGTATCTTAGATTCAGGGGAATGCATTGTATATTTGGGATAACTGTATCGTAGATTCGGGAGAACTGTATCGCTGATTCGGCAGAATTGTATCGTAGATTCGGGAGAATTGTATCGTAGTTTGGCGGGACTACATCGGAGATTCGGGGAAACTGCATCGTAGATTCGGGAGAACGGTATTATAGATTCGGGAGAACGGTATTATAGATTCGGGGTCACTGTAACGTAGATTCGGCAGAATTGTATCGTAGATTCGGGAGAATTGTATCGAAGATTCGGGAGAATTGTATCGTAGATTCGGCGGTACTACATCGGAGATTCGGGGAAACCGCATCGTAGATTCGGGAGAACGGTATTATAGATTCGGGAGAACGGTATTATAGATTCGGGAGAACTGTATTATAGATTCGGAGTCACTGTAACGTAGATTCAGGGAGAATTGTATCGTAGATTCGGGGAGACTGCATCGTAGATTCAGGGGAACTGTATCGCAGATTCGGGAGTACTGTATCGCAGATTCGGGAGAACTGTATCTTAGATTCGGAAGAGCTCTATCGTAGATTCGGGTGGACTGCATCGTAGATTCGGATGGACTGCATCGTAGATTCGGGGAGACTGCATCGTAGATTCAGGGGAACTGTGTCGTAGATTCGGGAAAACTGTATCTTAGATTCGGGAGAATTGTATCATAGATTCAGGGGTCAACATTGTAGATTCGGGAAACTGCATTGTAGATTCGTGAGAACTGTACCGTAGTTTCGGGAGAACTGTATCGTAGATTCGAGGTCACTGTAACGTAGATTCGGCAGAACTGTGTCTTAGATTCGGGAGAACTGTATTGTAAATTCGGGAGAACTGTATCGTAGATTCGGGGGGACTGCATCGTAGATTCGTGAGAACTGTACCGTATATTCGGGAGAACTGTATCTTAGATTCTGGAGAACTGTATCGTAGACTCGGGGAGACTGCATCGTAGATTCAGGGGAACTGTATCGTAGATTCGGGAGTACTGTATCGCAGATTCGGGCGAACTGTATCTTAGATTCGGAAGAACTCTATCGTAGATTCGGGGGGACTGCATCGTAGATTCGGGAGAACTGTATCGTAGATTCGGGAGACATGTATCGCAGATTCGGGAGAACTGTATCGTAGATTCGGGTGGACTGCATCGTAGATTTGGGGAGATTGCATCGTACATTCAGGGGCACTGTATCGTAGATTCGGGAAAACTGTATCGTAGATTCGGGGGTGAACATCGTAGATTCGGGAAACTGCATCATAGATTCGTGAGAACTGTACCGTAGATTCTTGAGAACTGTATCGTAGACGCGGGGGGACTTCATCGGAGATTCGGGAGAACTGTATCGTAGATTGTGGGGAACTATATTTATACGGGGGCAATGTAACTTAGATTCGGGAGAATTGTATCGTAGATTCGGGGATATTGCTTCGTTGATTCGTGGAGCCTGCATCGTAGATTATGGGGAACTGTTTCGTAGTTTTGGGAGAACACTATCGTAGATTCGGTGGCACTGTGACGTAGTTTCGGGAGAACTGTATTTTAGATTCGGGAGAACTGTATCGTAGATTCGGGGGAACTGCATCGTAGATTTGGGGGAACTGTATCGTTGATTCGGGAGAACTGTATCTTAGATTCGGGAGAACTGTATCTTAGATTTGGGAGAACTGTGTCGTAGATTCGGGGTTAGCATCGTAGATTCGGGGGCACTGTATCGTAGATTCGTGAGAACTGTATCGTAGATTCGGGGGCAATGTAACTTATATTCGGGAGAATTGTATCGTAGATTCGGGGAGACTGCTTTGTAGATTCGGGGAGACTGCATCGTAGATTCAGCGGAACTGTATCGTAGATGTGTGAGAACTGTATCGCTGATTCGGAAGAATTGTATCGTAGATTCAGGGAAACATCGTAGATTCGGGAGAACTGTATCGTTGATTCGGAAGAACTGTATCGTAGATTCGAGGGGACTGCATCGTAGATTCGGGAGAACTGTATCGGAGATTCGGGAGAACTCTATCTTAGTTTCGGGGGGATTGTATCGTAGATTCGTGGGGACTGTATCTTGCGCAAGATCTTTGCACCGGTCCTGATCCCTAGTTTCGCTTGGCAACCAGTCAAGAAAAAGGAAAAATTCAAAACCAGTTGTGCGTGGAGCGTGCAACTACTTGTTATAGAAACAACGACAACATCGCCTACAATGATGAGACTGCGGCTCCAGACCCCAGAGAAGAGTCTGCAGGACTTACTTCTACTACTACTTCTTTTAATCTCATCAACATATTCAGACTTTGCATCTTCCTTTTTCTAAATTTTCATCATCTGAATTTTTTTTTTATTTTCACGTGTTTAATGTTCTATCTTATCCTTCAGATGAATATTCTTCTACAAACGTTCCTTTCTTTTTCCTTTGCCGGCGTGTTGGTTAGCGAAATGTGGTTAAAAAGTTCTTATTTCAAGCGAAGAACAATGCTAGTTTCACCGCCTTTCTCATTCTGCTTTTTTCCATCAGGACTTACGGACATATCACGTTGAAAAATTGGTTCCTGTACCATCACGAAGTTAAACAACGTCGAATCTGGTGAGTACCTAAATGGGTGACCGCTTGGGAATGTCAGGTGCTGTAATGTGGTGTAATGTGGATAACAGCTCGAAAATGAAAATGGGATATCGAGTTCCAATTCCAGTCGGGACCTTTATATTTACTTAGGCGGAAATATCCTTAAGAAAGGTATGAAACCAACTCTTCCCACCCGCCCCTGCTAGGGGTTATTTAGTAAGATTTGTATCAGTAAAATGATTATTAGCCATAAAAATTCTTACAATGTAAAAATATTTTCTGGCTTTAAAATAACCTAAAAAAGGTTGATAAACCGTAAAAACAAATTTTTTTCTCAATTATATTTTTTCCTGGTCTAATTTTTTTTTCTCTCTTTTAGTCTTAACTTCGGCCTGTTTATAAAATTTTACATTAATATTTATTCATTTTATCTTTGTTTTTTTTTGTTGTTTTTTTTCTTTTGTTCGTTCTTTCGTTCAGATATTGTTATCTCTATTATATAAGGCCATCTTTCTTTCTTTCTTTCTGTTTTTCTTTCTTTCTTTTGTTTTTCTTTCTTTCTTTTGTCAGACCACAATATTTATTTTTTCGTCCCGATCAATATCATTTTTTTTCGTCCTTTTTTATCCTTTTTCTTTCATTCATTCCTTCATAGTTTCTTTATTTTTCCTTTCTTTCTTTCTTTTATATTTTTATTTATCCCTCTCATATAAGAGTATTTTCTTTCTTTCTTCTTTCTTTCTTTCAAATATGCTTTTGTTTATCTCTATTAAGTATATAGGACCATTTCCTAATTTATTTATTTATTTCTTCTTTCTTTTTTTCGTCAGGCTATAAAATTTATCTTTCCCTTCTTATCTATATAATTATTTCTTTCAGTCTTTCTTTCTTTTAAGATTTTCTTTAATTTATCAATATTATATATAACAGTCATTTCTTTTTTCTTACTTTTTCATCGTCAAGCCGCTACATTTTTATATTAGTTTCTTCAATATCATTCTTTCTTTCATTTATTCATTCCTACTTTCATTCATTTTTTTCCATAATTCTTTCTTTCAGATATGTTTTATTCGTCTTTATTATATGGTGATCTTTTTTCTTTCTTTTTCTTCATCAGATCACAGCATTTATCTTTTAGTTCTTATCAATATGATTCTTAATTCTTTCCTTCCTTCCTTCCTTCCTTCCTTCCTTCCTTCCTTCCTTCCTTCCTTCCAAAAATAATTTCTCCATTTATATACAAACACTTACTTTTTTTACGAGGGTATGCTAAAAAAAGTTCCCAGCATAACCAAGAAGAAACTTCAAAAGAAAAATATTCATGTCTGGTGAGATTTGGAGAAATCAATCGGGCCGATAATTTTTCAGCGCCCTTTAGTATTAAGCTAAGTTTAATCATGCATAACGTAAAAAAATCAACAAGGGTAATCATGGTTATATTAACTTAATCGAGAAAGCATCTTCTCGGGAGTTCGTTACACAAAGTAGCGGTTCTTGGGCAGAAGCTCCCCGAATGAAGAGAATGTGGCCGATTCGTTCCAATGTACGTGGATTTAGCTGAACTGGTGGGACTAAGGACTGTAGCTCGTCAGAACATTTGCCATGGAAATAGCGATAGATTAGCGAGAGGATTTCGAAGTTTCGTCTTTTGGAAAGTTGTAAGGGTAACTTACTAAGGAACGAACACACTTTTGATTGATGCTGAACATCATTAACACAATTATTATAATAACAATAGCAATAGTAATAACCTTACGTGCAGTACTAGATTGACAGCTAGGTCTCATCATTTTAGCGTTGAAAATGCTAGATGTAACTCTAGATGTAACTTAGAAGTTCTATTCTAATGGTTTCTCCTCGTGCACATATCACTTGTGGAACTCACTTCCGGCTTCTTGCCTTCCGGTTAACCACGACTTTCAAAAATTTAAATGCAACGTAAATCGTCAACTCCTGTCTCTCTTTTGACGGATGCAAAATGGGTAATCTGTTTTCTATTGTAATTAAGTAATAAACTGTTCTAACAGGGATTACTATATATTTTTTATAACATATTTATATACCATATAAAGGATGCGATGGGTAAATTGTCGTCATTTTATATTTTTTCATTTGGCGCGTGTACGTTGTTTGTCTTTTTTTTATTTTGTCGACTTCACAGTATAGTAGGGCCAGTTGGGCACCGTCTGCGAGGAAAAAAAAGATCACCATAACGTAATTCAATCCGCCAGAAATTTGGAAACGGCATACTGTATTGTTTGGTATTTGCGCCGTAAGCTCCAATTCTAACATTTCAGTGTTTGGGTGTCAATCTGAGGACATTGCAGAGGATTCGGAAAGAGTTGGATGATTCGAATGGTGATTACTAAGGCCTACATCAAGTGCGTTAAGGAGGTAGTGCTACCCTAGGTAAAAATGGTGTCTGCTGGAAGATCTTATGTCTGACAATAAGACTCTGAACTATGCCGCACAAGTAAAAGAACACAGACATGTCTGTCAGACAATTTCTGCGACCCCATCACCCCTTACATCTGGCTACCTAACTCTCCAGACTGCAACCCCATTGATTATTATGTGTGAGGCACAGTTAGGCAAGAAACCAACAAAACTCCTTGTAACACCAAAGATGAACTGAAGGCAAGGATTATGGCAGCATTCACTAACTTCAACAAGGAGAGCATCCAGAAGAGATGCAGGTGATTTCAAAGTCGTCTGGGGGCTGTGGTTAAAGTCAATAGCGCTTTTATTGAATAAATTTACTCTTTCGTATTTCAAGATATTTTTGTGTAATTTTCATAAATATATCCGTTAAAATTAGATGTCTGTGTTATTTTCGTTTTTGCTTAATTTAGACGACAATTTATCCATCGCACCTTGTAATATAATTGATATACATATTTATACGATATATTTATATAACATATTTTCCCTCACAGGATTCTTTACTTCCGCTCAAATTCTTGTCGAGCATCTCAACTCTCTTCCCTTTGAAACTTAAAACACGCTGAATTGTCTATTAGACAGAATGCTATTCACAAGACTTATTTCCGTTAGCAGAGAACTGATTTGGATTCATTTCGTGACTTTGTTCGAGACGCCCCTTGGATTGATATTCTTAACCTTCCTATTGTGAATTGTTTCTTCTTGGGTTAAAGCCGGCATAGATATCTTTGTACCTTCTCAGAAATATCTTCTCATTGGTTCACACCAGTCTGTTCAGCCGTTACAACCCATAGGAATCATTTTTTCCGGATCTATCAGTGTGATAGTTTCGATCATAATGGACACCTCTTTGTTTCTGCTCATAATAAATATAAAGGTGTCCTCAATGAGGTTAAGTCATTGTCTGCTAACAGAATGAAGCACTGTATAGCCTCTGAGATGTTTGCTTCTCATAACTACCAACAGCTCTATAATAGTAAGTTAAATAAGAATCAGCCTTCTATGCTTCCTCTCTTCACTCAGTTTAAGGTGTTAAAATCTCCTGTTGATAAAGGAGAATGTTTTGCTCGTAAATTCTCTTCTAATCCTACTCTTGATTCAGCCAATTTTCCATTTAGAACTGAGTGTCTATTGTACGATATACATCTTATTTCGTTGATGAATTCTGCTTCATCTCTAATCTGGTACTCCACAAATCATTGTGGACCTGATGATATCGCTGCAATAGTTTTTAATAAATGTGCTCCTGATCTGGCTCAATAAATACCTCGCTGCTTCTTGTTTTCCTACTTGTCAGAAATCCTCCTCTGTAGTTCCACTCTTTAAGAATTCAGGCAAACCGTCTGATCCTTCTAAGTATCGGTTTATTAGACTTTTCTCTTTTGGAAAAGAAACGGAAGCCATATTGTTTATCTGAACGAATACCCCGTGAGCCTCTAGACATCTGATCAACTCTGAATCAGTTTTAGCATCTCATCTGAAATGGTCTTCTTTCCCATAAATAATAATTCTCTCTTCATCAATGACCGTCTAGATGTCATCAGTTAAAAACTCGGTGTCTATTTACTACTGTATCCACAGTAAGTCTGAACAGTTTGATAATTGTTAACTGGAACAAGAAATGGCTTGTTAATCGCTTAATGTCTCCAAAACGAAACTTCTCTCTTTTAAACGTCTGAAAGAACCGTTTGTGTCTTCCCTCAGCATGGCTGATGCTAACCTCCAGGAGAGTGATTCCTTGCGCCTTCTCGGATTAACGTTTTCCGCTGACATGAAGTGGAAAGATTATATTGAACCAATTGGTAGATCTGATGCTTTGAATCTTTGTTCACTGTGTCATGCTAGACAATTATTCTCACCAGAATCTGACACATTTAAGTCCAACATTCGTCTATGTATTGAATAGTACTGTTCTTCATTTGTTGCTTCTTCTATGTATTTAGAGATTCTTGAAAAAATACAATAAAAAAATGTGCAACATTATTGGTCCTCACCTGGCATCACTTTAGCATCACCGTAAAGTAGTTCCCTCTACATTTTTTATAAATATTTTCATGGTAATTGTTCTGATAAGCTTTCTTCTTTGGTACCTAGACTTTATGAATTTAAGTATAGTACATGACTGGCAGTTAGGTCTCATCATTTTACAGTTGAAATTGCTAACCATAAGTTCTATATTAACAGATTCTTCTGTCGCATTCTCTCTTCTGGTTTCTTGCTTGGCAGTCCAGTTTGATCTTCAAAAATATAAATGCAATGTAAATCGTTATCTTCTTAATTGCTGTTCTTTTATTGTTCTCTCTCCTTAATAAGGTTTTCTTTCTTCATATTATACCACACTTACGTCTTAGTGGCTGTATTACCTTGCTTGCGATGAAATGATTAAAAAAAGAAAGTAATAATTAGAAAAAAACTATTCAAAAATTCACATTTAATAATTAATTATTCAAATTTAATAATGTGACACTATTTACGACGCTAGAAAGAAAGAAGAAAAAAAAAGGCGAGAATTAAATTTAGGTGATAAGAAGCCATCACGAAAAAGACACTGAGCGGTGTTAATTTTCTGACAAGGAAAAGTGGTAAGATTTTTATTTCCATTGTCGAGAAGGTAAAACACAGAATTTAATCTGATTTATGTTACGGGGCGGCGAGTAAGATATATCCAATCTACCCATGGCAATGAAAAAAAAAAGATTTTTTCAAGTTGTTCAAGAGACCTCGCACAGAATTCTAAAGAGATGAAAATAAAAATTAATTAAGCACGCACTATCCGAGAAAAACAAAAATGTCCGCTGACCGCCATGAAGGAAAGATTAAGCCTTTGTCTATATGCAGAATATCATTGAGAGGAGCATCTGTTTATTGTCAGGGCTGGCAATGATAGCGAAACTATTTTATCGGATCAGTAATTGACACCAAGATTGCAAATACGTCCAATTGACCACACACTTGTTTGGCGAAGGCCCGGGTGATAAAGTCCAAGTGACATTTGGCTAAGACAAAAGTCCAAGGGTTTGTGGTCGGACAGAAGAAAAAAAAGAGAAAGAAAAGAAAAAGAAAAAAGAAAAAAGAAAAAGGAAGATAATTTTTTTTTTCTTTGAGCAAAATTTTTTAAACCGAGGCTAGTCTGGCCACACCCAAGCTGCTGAGCGCCCATTGGCTGAATGGTGGCATGAGCGTTAGGCGGAGGTAATCATGTGAAGAAGGAGGAGAGGCCTGTTGCGCCCCCTGAAAGGATAGGTGTGAGATGCCACTGTGAGAGAGAGGGGAAACCCGTTGACACCCTCTGAGGGCATGGTGAGATACCAATATGAGAATAGAAGAAGGTGGGAAGACGGAAGACTTCCAAAAATGGAAAATAATAAAATTTTCCTGACCGAAAACAAAGAAGTACATTGTGGGTTTAGAATTATCAAGGAACCTTGAACCCCAACAAGCTCACCCCGGTTTTGGTCGGCGTCCATATAAGCAGAGTCGCAGCGAGTGAAAACCAGTTCGAGTTCGAGTTCAAGTTCGCAGTTGGAGTTGCACCCGCCCCGCAGAAACCTGGCCGAAAGATTCCACGCAAATCACGACTCAATTTCTAACCAAGAACAATTTATTTTTGAAGAACGACTTGGACTCACACCACCAAAACAAGTTTTACGAATATCACCTGAAGATACACCAAGAACCAGTTTCTTAAAGAACAAACAACTTAAGATGTTAAGACTCGCCTAACAAACACAAAGTGTCACGAAACCATATAGCGGGTTGGGAAGAAGACGCAGTCCTGGATTCAGCAACCAGATATAAAATATTGTTATCCTTTTTTTAACACATTTGAACTTTTCGAGTTATTATTTTATTTTATTTTACATATACTTGTGCGGTGTTACCCTTGATCGAACTCGGCTTGCATTACGGCCCGGCGACTGATTTATTTCGTCTGCCTAAGATCAATTCACAATGTGGGTAGGTTAGACTGGAAATCAAAACAGTTACTTCGGTAACCAGACGTTGGAGGCCAGCTGGGAACGACAAAGCTGATACCGAATCTAACCAGATTCCCATCCGAATCACCAAAAGGTTAGAACGTCACATTTGGTGCAGCGACCAATACCAAGCCAGTTGGTCGTCACAGGACAGGATAGAACGACGGACGCGGCTAGGCAGACGTCACATTTGGCGCAGTGACACCGGGGGGACGTCACAATAATAGTTGAGATTCTGAAACTATATCCAAGCCGGAGTTGTATAATAAAAATTATTTTAGTTTAGTGTCTGATCGAGGTTAAAACCTTATAGAAAAGTGTATGCCTCCCGGCATAGTCAAGGCTAGAATGATAATGACACACACTGACAATGACACATATTGATCATGATAATGACAGATAGGGAAACAATGTGAGACATTTAAAACATGATGAAGTAAAGTATTAGTTAAAATTAGTTAACAACAAATTTATCTAACGATTTAGCGAACGTAAAAGCGATTCCTCAGTGAGAATTTAGATTTTGTTCCTGCGAGATAAAATTATTTTTCTGATGATGATCAGCGAAATACGTGATGGTAAAATCTCTACAAACTGTATTAAATATATTTCTCAAAAGATTATTGTATAAAGATATTTTATCACACACACACACACATATATATATATATATATATATATATATATATAGGATTGTTGTATACGGAATAAATTCTAATAACAAAAAAATACTATTTTAAAAGAGTGCTTAATACAGAGTAGAGCAAATATAATTATTTATTCGAAAATTATAACATAAATATGTCATAAAATCACAAAAAAATAGCCATTTTGTTTCAATACTTCAGGTATTAAAACCCTTTATTCTACATTCAACACCATCACTTGATAATACACCAGAAGTGTCGAAACAAAATTTCTATTTTTGTAATAATTTTATAACATATTTATGTTTTAATTTTCGAATAAATAATTATATATATATATATATATATATATATATATATATATATATATATATATATATATATATGAATGATCAAAATATACTTTTACGGTGTGAGATAGAGCATATGAAAATATAAAAGTGGACACTGAGGTCAACACGGAGCGCCAACAGCGTTTTTCATACTTGAACACAATCTTCAATTTTGTTCGGCGAGAGTGGTAAATATATCTTGGGAACCAAAGAGGGTGGCTGCTTTGAACTACGTTGTATTATTTTTCATTTTTGTTTTTGCTAGAAAAGTGATTGTGTCAACCGTTTTATCCGTAGAAACTCAAACTTTTCATTTTTTCTTTCAGTTGGGAAAATATAGACATGATTGGCAAGAAATATATTCGATTTCTGGATTCAACACTTCAAAAATTTTACGATATGTTAAAATATCTCATGGATTATTGTTATTGCTAACTTTAAAACAATTGTAGTTATCATCGCTTTTTATTATCAAAATCATCAGAAGTTCGTTGTAGCACCTCTTACCTTGTACCGTAGGCTGTTCTAAAATCACTTTGAACCTAATGGCAGGTCCCAGGCACGAACACCTGTATAGGTGTGGATTCCTTCTCGCGCTAAAATCTTCGTTATTTCTTTTTCTTTTTTTTTTCTTCTGTGACAGTTCGGTAAATTGTACGTAAGACGTAATTTTCATTTTTTCTTAAAAAAATTTTCTCCTGAGTGAACCATTTTTGTTTACCGTAAAGATAAAAGTATATTTAATTCACACATAACTTGTCAGCTAATTTAGCTGGTGAAAATAAAATATGCAAAAGTCATGAGATGAGACCATGCGACGAGACTGACAGGAAAGAATACTTGTAGCAAAAACAAGCTTCAATCAAAGGCTTCCGGTCAAAAGCTAATTCTACCGACTCTTTTGAAATGCGTTAGCTGTATGGCATTGAAACACCTGCATCATATATATATATATATATATATATATATATATATATAACGATATATAATTTTGTATAATTTTATATATCAACAAACAGTATTTGGAAAAAAGTTTTTGTGACGCGTTTCATCCGTTAGGATTTCATCGGACCGGGCTTTGTTGACGTTGCTACGTCTACGCATGCGCACGAAATAAAAGACGCTGATAGATTCAATTTTTTTTTTTTTTTTTTGAAAGACTATTTTTTTCAATCAAGCCAAATTCATCTGTATTCTTTTTCTTCTTTCACCATCACCTTTATCCCTGACTATATATATATATATATATATATATATATATATATATATATATATATATATTAGGATATTATACCGAAAACATGGCAAAATTGCTACACAATTGCAGTCGTATTTCGGTGTGTATCAATGCATCTCATCAGGCGATCGTAAATTACTAGCGAGTGAATTTAGATTTAAAAGCAAAATACTACCGCTCTTTACGAAAAAAAAAAGAAAGAGAGGATGTTATAACGTTCGTGGGTTTTGCTCCAGTCAAATATAACCTACGTCATATTTAAACTAAGCGAAGAAGCAAAAATTTAAAATATTTTTTTTATAAATGGGTCATGACCCGTATAATGGCAGCTAACTGCAGCCAGACATAAACTAAAGCGGATAGCAATGGTTACATAAATTATACAAACTAGACAATGCCATTTCCTAAGAAATAAAAATGGGATGGAGAGGTAATTTAACAAAATGCTAAACAAGTTATATGCTTGTATTTCCTACATAACTTTTTTATAGTTGATAAATAAATAGTTTCTTTAAGAAACTAGTAAATAATTTAGACGTATATAATTATTTGGTAAATTAATATGCAACTCTTGAATAAAGATTCTTCATATAAGATCTTAATAGCACTAACCAATCAATGTAAAATGTCAACAATACCAACCAAATACCAATACATCCGTACAACATGTTATTAATACTACCAAGAGATTAATACAATATTATATTAAATCCAAATTAATCTTACAAATAGAAAGGTAAGCCATATATGGTCCTACGCAGTACAACTAAAATATAAGTAAAAGCATAATCAAATTCCAAAATTTAACTAAATTGTAAGGTAAAAGGTAAACTATGTTTGCAATTTACCGTTAATTCACTTCTTTGATTTAATAAGGAATTTTGTATTGAATCTAATAATTTCCACTTTCTCGTGTAAACACAGAAAACTGGGTTCATACAAATATCTACATGTCTTTTGCCATTTTTAAAATTTTCCAATATCATCATAAGAGTCTTATTATCATCTTTTAAAATATTTAGAAAGTGATGTATTATTTCTGTAAGTACTATTGGTGAAGGACAGGATATGCTGATACCACCTTGTCGTGAAAGAATTCTTAGTACTACCAATATAGAATTTTTCAACCGTCGGATTCTCTACTGTAGAGATAGTACAAAGATAAACAAGAGATTCAGTTAAACATTTGTTTGGTAATTGGTCAGAATTCCTACAATTACATTGGCCAGTACCATTAATAATATTTATCTTGGAACGTTTATTATCATCCAGATTATTATATTGGTTTAAAATTTTATCATCGTGAAAATTTATAATCTTCTTGAGATTATAGGTGCAGCTACAAATTAGTTTAAATGTGTTTCTGTTAAATATTTTACTTAGATGTTTACTTTTCTATTTCTTTTCTTTGGATCACTATCATCATATTTTCTAAACTTGATTTCAGGGTACTTATAACTTATGTTCTGTCTTTCTGTTGCCTCTCATTACTTTTTCTTTTTTTCTCTCACTCTAAAATGCCTTTTCCCTTATATGTCGTTTGTTCCTCTGTTTTCCTCTCTTTTTTTTTCTTCTTTCTTTCTATCCTATTTTAATTTCGAATTTAAAAAAAACCGTTACGAGTCAATATTTTATCAAACGCTTTAGTATTGACAAGCTCCAGGGAATTTATCCTGAGGAGCGAAATGGCCATAAAAATTGGGTACAATTGAGTTCCATTTTTATGTAATTCATTTTTATGCTCTATAATAGATATATTGAGCTCTCTTTTGTCGATCAGTTTAATATTTTATATTAATAGGGTTCACATAGATTACTTACACACTGATTTTACCTATATATATATATATATATATATATATATATAGAGAGAGAGAGAGAGAGAGAGAGAGAAGATTCAAATATGGATTGGAATTCGATAGAACGATTTAATCTTCATTTTAACGAAAAATTCTAATGAAGGTTAAATAAAATCGAAACATTCTAAATTTATCAGTTCCTTTCTCAATCGGTCTATATTTCTTGGATTTGTTTTGCAGAGAATAATTACTCCGGTGTCCTTAATGTCGAAAATAAATATTAGTTTGCTACAATAACAAAATTCCAACAATTTCGCATGCCTCATCGGAATCAAACGCCCCATAGCAATGTTAAATTTTGTGTTATTCCTTTTGGTCGACAGATAACCAATATGGAATAATATAGGTTTTAATGCCTGCTTTATGATTTTAATCTCGCGATCGTTAATAACATAGTAATTTTTTGCTAAATTGATGACAGACATTAGCGGATTCTCGGTGATGTAAAAGTCACAAATATCGAATCGGATAAACGTACATTGATTCTTGCTTTTTATATTAGAAAAGTATTCTATGGCTTCTGCTGTTTTATGCCACTGGTTAATTCCTAGATAATTTCTCGTATATATATAAATGCTCTTTCAAGCATGTTTTTACTAATTTTACCGTTATTATTTTTAATTGGGATGAATAATCGATATTGTGTGTTGTTTAGGAATTTGGGGTTTTCAACTGTAATGAATGTTTGTGGTTTATAGAAATTGTAAATTCTAACGTCAATCTTTAATTCAGTGGCGAATTTTGCTTCATTGTTTATGTTATTTTTCCAGTACCTGAAGATTGCATTGTGCATGAAACCCCTAGTTGTGCTACAAGTGAAGGATAATATGTATATTTATCAATATATACTTAATAATTCAGTTGTATTATATCGAGCACTGTTTTATTAACGCTAGCATTCTATGTGCTATACATATATATATATATATATATATATATATATATATATATATATATATATATATATATGCATGTATGTAGTGTGGGTCAAAAGGCGGTATATATTTTAATGTTTTTTTTTAAGTTTTTTAAATTTAAAGTTATTTACTATAATTACATTTGTTTAACACTTCTGTCTCATCTTCTTCCTTCATACACGTCCGAGGATATACAGATTTCCAGAAACCGCTGAACCCGTTTTGTCAAATTTATTTCTTGTACAATAAATTGTGAACCGTGTTGATGGAACCGTGTCAAATGTTTCTCTTCACACTCTTCGCACCTGCTCGGCATTTTCAATCTTTCAATACTGCTTTAGAATACATTTTCTTTGTTCTAGACTCAAAATATTTGCCATTATTCACAATACCTGGAAAAATAAATAGTTACGTCAGTATATAAATAATTAAACAACTATATACCTACTCTTGGCCCACCATATATATATATATATATATATATATATATATATATATATATATATATATATATATATATATATATATATATATATATATATATATATATATATATATATATATATATATATATATATATATATATATATATATATATATATGTGTGTGTGTGTGAATGAGAGATAAAAGAATATAGTTTTAAGATATGCTACATTTATGGGTTAAAGTGCTCGATGTCAGGTATAGATCGTATGCAATAGACAACCCACATATGTATCCCTTATATATATATTTATATATATTGTGAAATGGACTAAGTCCGATAATTATTTTAAGACATTTTATGTTTAAAAACATTCTTTTTTATAGATACAAATATTTAAGTAAATGCTCTGTTTATAATAAACAGTATTAAATAACATTTACCGGCCTGAATGTCAGAGAAATTTTCACAGGATTCGAACCTGTATCCTATACGGAACCGTCATTTAGCTTGACGTGCCTTTACCGATTTGCAAGATTGAAGTTTAAATACAGTAAATTCAACCCTGCTAACCGAACGCGCCTCTTGCAAAATAGTCAGACCGTTTTCTTTCTGGGAACCGGGTTCGAATCTCACCATGGTCGATTTGTCAGGAAGTAGACTTCTTGGAATTATCGGCCTAGGGATACGACACCAGCACCTTTGCAAAGTGTCTAGAAGCTGTACCACATTCTGCTTCAAGCCTTGTGAGTGAAGTTTGGAAGACGAAACTATTTGAGGGCCGTCACTGATTGTGCTATCTCATACTTGCAAATCATCGTAACCGAGGTTTTAAGCGTACTAGACTTGTTCGAACAGTTGATCATGCCATATTATGCATTCTCTCCCAGAAGGTGTAACTTAGATTCGCTCAAAATAGTTGCAATTGTGCGAAAAACCAAGAAATCGCCGAGAGTGCGGATTGGTTAGCCGCCCTAGCAGACGGCCATTATATATACATAAAAATAAAATAAGATATTAATACTAATAAAAAATATTATAATAAGGACGATGGAAGCAAATACGCCGGACGTAATTGATATTGCTATTCAGCGGACTTGATCATAGCAACCAAGGAATTTGAAAAACAATCGAAATATAAAGACCTGGAAATCGAAATAGAAAAAATGCGGAGATGGAACACAATAATAGTACCAGTCATAGTAGGTGCTCTTGGAAAGATAAAAAAAGGAACACAACACATTGAAAAACCCCAGGAAATTCCAGCTTCAGAGAAATACAAAATATTGTCTTGATAAATACAGACCACATACTAAGAAGAACTTTGTCCATGTAACGCTAGCGATGTTATAGTCATGAAATGTAGCCATAACAACACGCCGCTACCTGTCATAGGTCTTCCCGCAGACTTGGTAGCTAGTGTGACCATAGCAGAAATCAAAATATAATAATAATAATAATAATAATAATAATAATATCGTCACCAACTGTTATACGTCAAATTATAAAATTCAATGTATATCAAGGCTAAAAGATTATACTAATACAGTGCCCAATATAATATAGAGCGGCAATTAAATCACAAGCAATTTCGGTTCACAATACGTCTTTGGGGGTTTTGTTTATATTAATCATTGTGAATTTAAATTATTTCTGATAATATATATATATATATATATATATATATATATATATATATATATATATGTGTGTGTGTGTGTATGTGTGTGTGTGTGTGTGTATTTAGGCACCATATCTTCATTCAAACATGTTTCATTGAATAATATAGGCATATTATATCAATTTATTTTAATACTGATCCTTTCCACTTCTCTATTCAGTTTCTTGATGTCACGATGAAATTCATCAAGTAAATCGCGGTAGTTTTTTTTTTTTTTTTCTACCAAAGTACTTTCGATCTCCTCAGTAGTAAATTACAAAGATAAACTTATTGTAACTGTGATAAAATCCGCATTTAGTTGTGATGGTACTATATATATATATATATATATATATATATATATATATATATATATATATATATATTATGCACTGTTACATTAGGACATGTACATACCCACTACAAAACTGTACATCTTTCAACGTTAAAAAATAACGTTTCTTCAGGTGGGAAATCACGATGCTACTAAATTATTTTATTCCGAAATACAATTAACGAGGCACATCTCCAACTTCCGTCTTTGGAAAAAAATTTCCATAAAAGGTAAAAAGGATTTACATATGGAGAAAGAAAGGGAGCTAAATGATTAATAACAACGAAAGAGGGAAGAGAAAGAAAAGGAAAAAAAACAGGAAAAGGAAATAAATGTTGAGACGAATATTCAACATTCTTCTATTTGTAAGGAGAAGAAAGTTGAGGACGAAAGAGATAAGAAAATGTCTAAGTGCATTTCAATTTAAGACAAAAAATAAGAGGAAGGGGTGAGATGAACAAAGAAGCAACAAATTTCACGCAATAGAATTCCGTCGAATCAGAGAATTCAAATTTAAACGGTAACGTAGCGAGTTAGGTAAATGTTTCTATGGTAAAAACTTCACGAGTTCGGAGATAATTATTCATGGAATGTAAAAGAGTAAGACAGTATTTAATGAACAGACTTTACAATATAAATGAGAAGACTAAACCAATTTTAAACCTTTATAGTGTTATATTATACTTAAACTTACCAAAACTAACTTTACAGTATGAATTAGAATACTACATACATTTTAAACTTTTCTATTATTTTTTTATCATATAGCGTTATTAAAGAGAAAAATAATTCAAATAATATAACAAATATTTTTTTTTAAATAAGTAGGGAGTGAAATCAAGATAAAAATTGAGAAAAATAAAATTATAATTCATATTAACCTCCAAATTACAATAAATTAAGTTGGAAATCAGAATTGATGTTATTACCTATAGAGAGGTAAAAAGGAATAACGGGAGATATAGATGAGCTTCGATTGAAAGCCGACCAATTCGACGTCAGTCAGAGTTCCTACCCTTAAGCCATCAACACTCAGCTGAGAAAAACAGCTAATTTTATGCGTATTGTTTTTACGAATGTGAACGAACGTCTAAATATTTTAACTTTCTATATTCATATATTCATATATAAATTATAACGTATTATTAAAGAGGCCAACTAACAATGTCTAAAATAAAATAATGGATAATAGTAAAATTAAGATTAACATATATTACGGTTAACTTACAGAAGTAAGAATAAATTAGAATATATTTTAAGTTTAGAGTTAAATTAAAAGTAAAATGAAATATATAATACAAGTACAACTAGACTAGATTGATGAATATCTTGCCATTGTTAAACGGAACACTTCTCAATTAACACACTATTACACACGTTAAAAGTTGAAGAGAGACTAGCATCAAATGTAACCTAGTCTATATGGCAACACAGCACCATCAACCATAACCTTTTTTTAAACTTAATAACTCAAAAACGAAGGATTTACGGACATGTTTTTATATACTTGTGTTCTTCTTTTGATGTGAAGAACCCGCCCCCATTGTTTGTAAAGGTATTTTTGATGCAGCCTCTCTCTATATATATACATATATATATACATATATATTAAAGACATTTTTATGTTTAACGTTCTTTTTATAGATACAAGTATTTAAGTAAATGCTCTGTTTATAATAAACAGTATTAAATAACATTTACCGGCCTGAATGTCCGAGAAATTTTCATAGAGAATATTCGTCCTTTAACAGGATTCGAACCTGCATCCTATACGGAACCGTCATTTAAGCTGACGTGCCTTAATCGACTCGGCCACAAAGGAGCGTTCG
Source organism: Acanthosepion lycidas (assembly GCA_963932145.1). Lineage (NCBI taxonomy): Eukaryota > Metazoa > Mollusca > Cephalopoda > Sepiida > Sepiidae > Acanthosepion > Acanthosepion lycidas. The sequence goes on along the minus strand of OZ010572.1, from coordinate 114,701,785 downwards.
GTAGGCAAGGTCGAATTTACTGCTTATAAACTTCAATCTTCCATGAATCTCGTACATTCATAACTGCTCATGGCGTATCAAATGTAAACAAATGACGTCATACATTAAGAAATGGACAAAGTCCGACAATTTATTTATTAAAGACATTTTTATGTTTAACGTTCTTTTTATAGATACAAGTATTTAAGTAAATGCTCTGTTTATAATAAACAGTATTAAATAACATTTGTACGAGATTCATGGAAGATTGAAATTTATAAGCAGTAAATTCGACCCGGATAAAAAAACATGGGTATACGCACAACTACTTGCATAATGGGTTCCCCCTACGATTACAAAACTCAAATGGGTGATGATGACGATGATGATGATGATGATGATGATGATGATGATGATGATGATGACAGTGCTCAGTGTTATATAACAGAGCGATTAAGTATATATTTGTGAATATGCATAACATCCCACGTGGATAGCACGACTCGGAGTTTCATGCAAACACGCAATCTCCTGGTGCAAAATACTCACTGACCGCTAAAGCGTTATGAAATTCGCGTTCTCCTGGTGTTGATTGAAAATTGAGTGCTAAGACTTGTTTATTGAAGATTGTGTGTTTGCATGAAACACCGAGCCTGGCTATCTACGTAGGATATTATGTATATTCACTAATATATATATATATATATATATATATATATATATATATATATATATATATATATATATATATATATTCCGTTAAGTTAACAGTCTAAATAGGTCAAGGTCTGGTCACTCCTCCTCCCCCAATACTAAGTACGATTGAGAGAGATATGAAATTAATCCCTCCCTAAACTCTACCATGTCTCTTTAACTACTCCTTTTACACCCTCTGTTAAATTACAAAAACTTACACTACCCATCAATTTTAATTTCATTTTTCGTTTCATTTCATTTTTGGAAGTGCTATCTGATGATCCGGCGTCCTTTAAAAGAGCTCGGCGAAATAAATTATTATAATGGTACCTTAAAGTGGTCTGTTTTTCTTTAATATATATTTCCCACATGACCACACGAGAGTGAATTGTAGAAGTATAATTGTGTTTTCGACAAGTATTTTACGGAATTGTGTATGCGGGCAGGCATGTTTCCTAAAAATGTTAGAGTTTTCATTTTTAGGCATTTAAAACAACATGCCTGCCCGCATACACAATTCCGTAAAATACTTGTCGAAAACACAATTATACTTCGCTATGAAAACAATAGACAAAAACTAAAAATCCTTGAAGCATTATACATCAAACAGTTGAAACCCAACCTAAACAAAATCAATTATGGCATCTCTACAAATATTCTTAAATGTTTATAATTGGTAACAGAAGCCATTGGTTTAGACCAACGGCTTTCGATTCATACTTCTACAATTCACTCTCGTGTGGTCATGTGTGACGTCATGAGATACGGTACGATTTTCGCTTCTAGCGTCATATATGCGCGTGTTTATCGTTGCTTAGAATTCTTCATTGTAAACATTGACAGATTATCATCACTGTCTTGTCCGTATATTGTTTAATATGTTGTAATTGACATCTTTGATAATGGCTCAAGTAAGCCGAAAGCTTATATTGTATTAAAGAAATATGGATCACTATTGTGAATTTCTTTCTTCTTTCAACGATAATGTTATTAAACTTATCAGAAGTTACGAAAAAAGTTTACATAAAATAGACAACACTTGTCTATATTATTTAATGAAACGTGTATGAATGAAAAGATGCTGCCGAAATACACACAATATATATATATATATATATATATATATATATATATATATATATATATATGAATTGTACGGAGAGCAACAAAATGTTTACTAATTATTAATAAAAATTTTAGCTGTTATTTTACATCAATCACTGTTTTATTATCACCAGTACTCACTTTGCGATATCTTTACATTTCATATATATATATATATATATATATATATATATATATATATATATATATATATTAGGTTGGTGCAAAAATAATGTTTTTCTTTTTAAGTTGAACGTCAAAAAACGATATTATTTTTGCACCAACCCAATATATATATATATATATATATATATATATATATATATATATATATATATATATATATATATACGTGCGCGCGCGCGCGCGTGTGTGTATTGATGTTTGATTATTAGTTTGTCATGACTGGTATTTGTCTCTGACAGCGCTTCTGCTTTCTATACGTTTAACAGAAATTAATACTTTACGTTGAAAATGTACGAGGAGAGAGCAAATGCTGACGATTCTTTCCAAAAAGACAGAAAGAAAATAAAAATACGAAAAAGCAAGAAGAAAGAAATAACAGGAATCGAAAAGACAGGCGATATATCTGGAAAACGCTGAGTTGTACTTCACCCGAAGACATGCTCACAATCTGGTAACTGGTGATAATTCTAAAGCCGGAATTAAAAATTTCTATATAACTGCACCTGTTTCCGAAGACATGATTTGTTAAAGATGCATGTTTCGGAGAACGTGGTAGAGCATATGATTAAAACCTTAGATAGATAGATAGATAGATAGATAGATAGATAGATAGATAGATAGATAGATAGATAGATAATGAACAGACATAGATAGATAGATAGATAGATAGATAGATAGATAGATAGATAGATAGATAGATAGATAGTGGCTATCAACTCGAAACCGTAATCAGTGAACCGCTAATGGAAATTTCTGATAATACTTGCTGACGGACGCTCTTAGAAAAGACGTGAATCAAACGATTTCTACTCTCTCACCCACTTTCCCTCTCGCACACACACACACACACACACACTCTCTCTCTCTCTCTCTCTCTCACACACACACACACACTCTATCACTCTCTATTCTCTCTGACTAGCCATTTTCAACCTTCACTGAAAGAAAATTTTGTGTGTGTATGTGTGTCGGTGGGGATTAATTTCCTTCATTATGAATGTGTTTATTTTTGCAGATGTGTACGTATGTTCACACGCATCTGTAAGTGCTTATTGTAAATGTTTACAAGTATAATGGAAGCAGATGTTTCTCTCTCTTTGAGATTTATAGCCTCCTACTTTTGGAAAACCTCTCTTTTTTCAAGCACTCTGCCAAAATGTCGCCTGACATGAAAGTACGTACAAAGCAGAGGTGCATCTGTGAATTCTTCTGTGCCCCCCCCCCAAAAAAACCGTCGCTGTTGACATTGATCGACGCTTGCTGGTATTTCTGGAAACCAATCAGCGGATATGAACACATTTCGATAGTGGTTACTACATTGTCTTGTATTTAAAATGTATTCTGTCTATTGTGTTATTCTGTTCCCTGTATATGTTGAAATCTCTGTGCCGAGAAATAGAAATTGATTTTTTTTTCGTTTTTATTCAGTTTTTCTAGCGTTCTTTCTTTTTCTTCTTCTATGTTCTGCGTCCCTTCAAGACGTAGGCGATCATGGCTTCCAACAATTTCATGTCCTTTGTAGCTCTTAATAAATTCTGTCTTTTTGCTATTTCTCTTTAACCTTCTTCCGTGATCCCTGTACTGAAGCTACCTAAGTAGGTTATACACTGTTTTCCTCTGTCCCTTTTGCTTTCAATCTGTCATGTGAGTATCAGATTTTCCAAGCCCTCTTTCCTCGTTATGTGCCCTAGACATTTCAACAGTTGCTTTCTAGTGTTAAACATAAGATTCGATTTTGTTTCCATTTCCTCTAAACTTTGCCGATGCTCAAAGTATGTCCACTGCCTTCTGTAGAAACCACATTTCTGTTGCTACAAGTCTCTTCTTCATCTGTGAGGAGATTGTCAAGCATTCACTGTCATATAGGAGGACTGATATCACGTAACATTTTAGTAGTCTAAGAGTGGGTATAAAGTGGTTGTAGTGATATATAAAATTTAGTGATGTATAAACAGTTTTGTATTATCCCAAGCGATTTTGAATAATACTTTAGCCATTTTAAAGGTGAGGTCTAATTTTTGTTGTACGTATATTTCCTTTCCTATATACCGTTTTGTATGCGAGTAACTGTAATTCCGTGCATAATGCAGTTTTTATTTTAGTGATCAGAACGCTGTCAGAATGCCCCAAATGCTTTCTAAGCAAATAATGCTACGTAGGCTAAGTGTAATGCTGTTGGTTTAACAACAATAGTTAGCCTTATCATTTCGAAAATAATAATCACTTACGGACAGTTTCGACACAACTAAATGCATCAAAAAGAAAAATTATTACGCTAGTGCAACTGCGTAATGAACTTATAAAATATTTGTTTGTTATATTCATTGAAACATGTATACAAGAAGGATTACTGTTTCAAACAAGGAGATTACGAGCTTAAAAGTTATATATATATATATATATATATATATATATATAATTTAGGCTCTACTTATGTTTTTAAAAGATAAAAACAAAAATACTAAAGAACTTCGGATTATTTAACTAACGTGTTTTTTCCTATTTTCTATATATTTTCACACACACGCACATACACACACGCACACACACACACACACACATATATATATATATATATATATATATATATAGTTTGGGGAGCAACCTTTCTTTTAAACATCTTTCGTTGAATTTACAGACAAGGAAAATTTGATGATTTTTTTTTATTGAGTTTTTATAGTATTTACATTTTTTTCTGTTTCGTGGAGGTAAGTCAGTGTAAAAATTGTCCGTAGCGTCTATTGTTCCAAGCGCTTTCGATGAATTCTTTAGCCATTTTTAAGGCGTTTGTTGTTAAGTCTTGTTAAATTCTTTTCATGGTTGTCTTTTTTAAGATGTAGTTGCGTGATGCCTATATAGTAGTATTTTTTTTATTTCGAGACCCCCGAAAAGAACGTGGCTTGAATTCGAGTTGGTGTCATTCTCTTTGTACAAAAATACTTTTCAAATAAAAATAAAATGTAATAAAAATTAATCAAATTTTTCTTTTTCTGTCATATTCAATGATATATATATATATATATATATATATATATATATATATATAATTAATAATCAAACAAATTCTTTTACTTCATATGGTGAATATGCTATTTTGGCAGACGTCTTCTGCCAAAATAGACAATTCCCCATATGAGGTAAAATGGTTTTTCTTCTTATTAATTATGTTGTTCTGTATAAATAAATTACATTGAGCTCTTTTTTGTGGTGCAGTTTTAATATTTCTATATTACTAGGATCAAGTTGGATTATATACTAACGGATTTTTTACTATATTATATAATAATAATAATAATAATAATAATAATAATGGACTCTCTCGTCGGTTTCGACGTATGAGGATCTGACAGCTTATTGATTCGGTTATGAAAGTTTGTGTGATAATCTTAAGTGGAATTTAAGACCCGCGGGTGATTTACAAAGGAGGCCACATATGGAGCAAGTGTGAGAATTGTGAGATGAGATCACTATTAAATTGGCTGACCTTTTAGATCTCTCGCTTCTTGAAGATGATTCAGACAAGCAGATTGAAAATTGCTGAGTCCACTAAAACACGTTGATCTCCATTCTACCCTCTCCAAGGCTAAGCACTCAAGGGTGTTATGTGGTATATTGACTGGTGACAAGTTGCTTTTCAGCTAGTCTTTGTATCTTAGCCATGGGCGTCCTACATTCCTGTAGCCCTGATCTAACTGACTGTACATCAGGATCTTCGGTATCCTATCAATCATCCGACATTCTCAAGACATGACCAGTCCACCGTAACTGAGACTGTATGATAAAAGTCTCGATTCCTTCAATATTACACCTGTTAAACAGGTCTACGTTAGATGCCCTATCTTGAAGCTTAATTCCATATATATATATATATATATATATATATATATATATATATATATATATATATATATATATACACTGTATATGGGCAGTCTTAAATAAAAAACGGGGAAGCTCTTCACCTAGATTTTCTATACACCGGTACTATTTAACTAGTTTATGCGTACTAACATTTTATAAAAGGTGTTCCAATACCTTGGACCGATTTTAAATGTGAATTAAGTTTAAGAGTCTAATGATTTTTTTCTTTTTCTTTCATATTTAACAACTTAAGTTTTTGGCAATTTCAACCATGGAATGATTAACAATCAAAGAAGGTGATAAAGTTATCGAAGTCTATTACAAAAATGATCGTTCAAACAGAAATTGAAGAAGTACGCAGATCGCATCATCTCTCGAAGTTAATGGGGTTATGCAGGAAGGATAACGGCTAAATCTAACCTTGAAGAGGTCAAGATTGAATTAGGGAATAACATTTCAGAGTTCAGTCGGAGACGTTAGAAATATAGAATTGAAAATACTATAAACACAATCTTAAACCTCTACTCCTGTTCAAAGGATAAACATGTACTCCTAATTACATTATTTACATTATTCAGATTTTTATCCTCATCTTCATTGCCATATTCACAGCGTTTCGACCGTTGTACTCTCCTTCTTCAGGTGTTTGGAATTTCGAACCCAGTCCGAATAATGTAAATAATCATAATACCTCATCTCAGAGTTATAAACAGGCATCTACTCATGTTAAATAAATCGGGGAACGTGTGTATGAGCCGGACAATAGGCAAACATATGTACTCCTACTGAGGGAGAAGAAAAATAAACAAGTAAATAGTGAAAAATAATTCAGAGTTTAGGTGGAGACGTTAGAAGTGTATAGTTGAAATAGACTTTAGAAGGAAACGGAAACTCAATCATAAAACGGAATAAACCTCTATTCATGTTCAAAAGACCGAGGAGGGTATGAACCAGACGATAGGCAAATCTATCTACTTCTATCTGGGGAAGGGAAAAATAAATAAATAAATAGTGAAAAATAATTCAAAGTTTAGGTGGAGACGTTAGAATTATAGAGTTGAAGTCGACTATAGAAGGAACCGGAAACCCAATCCTAGACAGGAATCAAGTGATAAACCTCTACTCCTGTTCCAAAAACTGAATGTATGTATGAAATTCTAAATATAAATCTAGAATACCAGGATGATATGCCTTTAACAATCCCTAAATCGAGCTAAATCTGACATAATTTTCATTGGACAAGAAAGTACAAGAAACGTTTTGGTTTGGTTTTATTGATCCACAATAACTTTTACCGGACTGAATTTTAGTCTTTCTTTACATTATAGCACCCCCACACACACACACAGATACACTTCTCAGATACACAGATGCATTTTTGTGCAATGAACATTAACATGTCAAGTAAGGTTTATTCTGTCTTTATTTGGAGATCAATAAATGTCTTCGCGTGAAAAGCTTCGAATTAACCAGTATCAATAAATGAACACAAACGAAATTTCTCTTTAGAAATGCACTTTAACTATAGCACAAAACATTACTGCATATAAAAAGTAAGCAAGCAGTACAACTGAATATAAGCAAAAAAATCACGTGAACGTTTTCACTTTTATACCAGCCATTTTCTTTCGCTGCTTCGTATAATGTATATATTTCTCTACGATCTTAATTTTATGTTTCCTTTGTAGTGTTTTACCATTACATGCCTTTCTTTTCATTAATGTCTTTCTTCTGTAGTTCCCATTTGATTAATGTACGATTGATCAGCTGGTACCAGCGGACGTTTTTGTTACTTTGTTAAAATAAGTTCTTTTACAGTACTACTTCTACTACTAAAATATCATACATATCACCTGCCCTTCGAAAGAAAAACTTGATCTTAAAATAAACACACCTATAGAAGCAGTGACGAAGAACTAACACTACTGTTAATTACTAATTACTTATTTGAAGTTGATTTATGAATAATCATTTCAAGCTACGAAATCATGAAATATTAATTTTAAAAAAAAGAAAGAAAAAGCGAGTAATGTAACGGTTATGGGCGGCAAAAATAGAATCGACAAGTCAAGTTCAAATTCCGGCATAGACTGTGTTATTCACTCTTACACACACTTGAAAAATGTAAAAATTCATCTCTTCTTCACCCAATGTATGGGGTAAATAGCAGAGGAAATCTGATTTTCAAATTTTGTTGAAGGCAGCGGAAAACCACTTCAGGGTTTCCCAAGAAATCATGGCAGTTTATAGACAATAAAGAAAAGGAGTTTGTGGAGAGCTGTGATCACCTTCTGTCCCAGAGGGATGGCATTCGACATGATATTTAAAATAATTATTTTAAATATTAAATAGCTCTTCACTTTAGATTTTTTAACTGCACATTGAGCACTTTTAAATATAACCGTTACACACACACACACACACACACACATATATATATATATATTAGGTTGGTGCAAAAATAATGACGTAATAATGTCGTTTTTTGACGTTAAAAATAGGTCAAAAACGACATTATTACGTCATTATTTTTGCACCAACCTAATATATATGATTGCTACAAATATAAAGTTTGTCACTTAGCTGATTAATGTTATTTTCAGCCTCCCGACTCCAAAGTTTCGTAGACTGACCACCCAGCAATCGCTCCGTTCACACGTCAGGTGATACCAGCAACTGACTGTTTATTTTCTCGTTTTTTGTCATATTTATATTGAGTTCAAAAATAATTTATGCACGTTTTCATTAGTGCAATGTTAATTTTTCTTCTTCTTCTTCTTCTTCTTCTTCTTCTTCTTCTTCTTCTTCTTCTTCTTCTTCTTCTTTCATCGTGTATGTGTATATGTGCGTCGGCGTGTGTGCGTGTGCATGTGCATGCATCTGCCCGAGTGCATGTGTGTATGTGCGTACGTGTACAATGCCGTAGTTATTTCTCCTTTTCGTAGTTTTTCTTATTGATTTTATACGTTTTTTCTCTCTTTCAACTTTGAGTGACGGAGGCAAATGTCGCAATCCGGCATCCGACTCCCGTGAAGGTGTCGATAGTGTAACGGTTAGCGCCTCGGAATGAAAAATTAGCCAACTGAGTTCGAATTTCAGTCAAGTTTCGTTGCACTCACTTTAGCGGAAAGATATGAAGCCATCTCTTCTCCCTCAAGCTATAGGTTAAATAGCACAGCAAGGAGTCTAACTAGCCACAAGATCATGGGGTTCACAATAACTCTATAATCTCGACGCCTACGCCCATACATCATAATCATATTATAGTTATTGCTACCTTACTTAGTTAGATAATTATCAAGTTCGTTTCACCCTGCCAATACCTCATAAAAATGGACTGTTCCGTTGTGATAGCAAGGAGGGACGTAAATGATATATCAGAGACGCTGTTTAGTTTCAGAGAAAGAAAAGATAGAGGGTCATGAAAACCTCGTATCTTTTACGTCTGTTTCAATGAAATGGAAAACCTTGCCAAATTTTAAATCTTTTCATTTGTACTCTCTTACTTCTTTAAATAATGACCTGCATTCGTATTTATGATTGCTATTGCAATCTTAGCTCAAATATTTAACGATGCAAATATTTAACGGATAAGTTTTTAAAACTCGCAACGTGCCTACTTATTAAATATTTTGGTGCATAATTATCTAGCGATTTTTAAACAATAGTTATTATGAAAAAAGAAATATAACAATTCAACATTAACATTTTTTAAATGATTATTCTGTAAGGTAGGATTATCGATACGCATTTTTATAACCTGAAAATAAAATATTTTTATTAAAAAAGTAAGCAATTTTTATTAACAAATAACTTGCTTAGAAAAACGCCTGATAATTATGCACCAACCCGATATGATACATCAGAAAATTCAAATAGAGAAACTGATATTTTCATCAGTACTACTAAGATTTATTTATTCATTATTATGATTATGATTATTATTATTATTATTATGATTATTATTATTATTATGATTATGATTATTATTACTATTATTATTATTATTATGATTATTATTATTATTATTATTATTATTATTATTATTATTATTATTATTATTATAATTATTATTATTATTATTATGATTATGATTATGATTATGATTATTATTATGATTATGATTATTATTATTATGATTATGATTATTATTATTATTATTATTATTATTATTATTATTATTATTATTATTCTCGTATACTCCGATGCATGTAAAATCTGCTTTATCATGAATCGCTATAACTTGTCGCCGATTGAAAATATCTGTTAATAGTTAACATGTTCTACTTGCAAATTTGTACAGTTTCTGTGTTTTGTTTACTGACATTTTTAATGCTTAATTTTTTGTTTTATTTATTTATTTTTAGATAAAAGTCCTTTTAATTTTATTGCAATATCTACAGCCGGATTTAATGATTTTTTTTTCCTTCTCTATTCTCTCATTTATTTATTTATTTATTCGGTTTTTTACTGGACCACATTCACCTCCACCACGCCACGCCTAAAGCTTATCGCACATATTCTCGGTATCATATCAAAAAAATCTATTAGGCTCTTGTCACAGAAGAATTGTTATTTTTTTTTTGTGTGTATGTGTGTGTGTTTGATTTTATTTCTGATGTGGATAAGATGCATTAAGCCCAGAAATGTCATTGATATCCTGATGTGATCTAACGTGCGTAATATGGCACATGCGCACTAAAATCGATGCTCACTTATGAAATTGGTAACATACAATCACTCACACATGTGTATTCAACGATTTTCGCACTTGGGTAAATTACATCGCCGTTTATGGTTTATAATATATATATATATATATATATATATATATATATATATATATATATATATATATATATATATATATGTATGTATATATATACAAAATCTGCTCAGCAAATAAACACGTACATAAATATGTACGTATACAAAGAAAATATACGCTGGTTTTAATACCAAAGTTCGATTTTTTCATTATATAAGTTTCATGCTGTTTTTTTCGCATATCATGCATTTATGTATAAATGTCATACCTTGATAATATCAATTGAAGCATGTGTGTGAGTGGAATTAAGTGAATCTTAGTTCGCTTATCTAAAAGAAATAGCTATATATAAAATAGATAAATAGATAGATAGATAGATAGATAGATAGATAGATAGACAGACAGACACTAATCATTGTATGTATATGTGAAGATGATTAAGTGTAGTTTATTTATATTATCTAAACTATATATATATCTATATATATCTATATATATATACATAAACACATGCACACACACACACACACACATATATATATATATATATATGCTAAAAATTATTTTAAGGTATGCTAAGTTAAGGTGCTCAATCTTAAGGAAAACAGGGTATGTAAATATAAAAGGTGACATTGAAGTTACGCCCGGCTTTAACGCAAACTTCAGGCCATATATATATATATATATATATATATATATATATATATATGTAATAGATAGATAGACAGACAGACAGATAAATGCCAATCGTTCCATGAATATGAAAGCATTATAATAATGCTACACAGAACGAGCATGCACCCCCCCACACACACACAGACACCAAATTCGTGTCTATTTGTTTGTCTCTGTAACTCTGTAACTGTTTCCCCTTTCTTAACCCTCTTTCTCTTTCTGGGAATAATTCTTACCGCGTTAGAATTTATTTGAGGAAATAATAATTCTTACCTAGGATCCAAAAGCAGATATTGTCATCCTCTTGAAATTGGTGTAATGGATAGTGGCTGGAATTCGTTACATTTACTTACGCGCAAATACACTTGGAAAACATATAAATTCATCTATATTCTCAGCTATGGGTTAAATAGGAGAACTTGTATCTAGAAAGATCATTGTGGTACTAAAAAAAATTGTTAATGCAATATTCACTCTACCCAAAATATTATTCTTACGATCTAAAATTGGTTTAGGCGTAAGTGAATATAACGACTTCGATTGGAATTGGAATTTAGTTATACGACCGACATTTTCGATCCTTTATTCATTTCATAACCCGCACATCAAAGTTTACAACACCTTCAATTCCTAAGTCTTCCATCTTGGTACTGACCAGGTTCAACGTTGTTTATCTTCGGTAACCGTACGAGAACTGGTGTTTCAACGTGATATGGTCGCAAGGTCGTTGCACATTATCGAAAGTAGACACATAATATATATATATATATATATATATATATATATATATATATATATGTGTGTGTGTGTGTGTGAAAAATATATATGTATGTGTGTGCATGTGATAGATAGATAGATAGATAGATAGATAGCAGTAGACAGGTTCGCCTAGCGTCCAATTCACAGACCTCTTCATATCTTTTGAACAGGAGGTAGAGGTTTATTCCTTGTTTGCTGTTTAAAATTAGATTCCCGGTTCCTTCTAAAGTCTTCTCATTCACTTTCATTCCCAGTAGGGTGGATTGATATATATATATATATATATATATATATATATATATATATATATATATATATATAGGTTAATGGGCAGAGTTTAAACATACCAGAAAACGGTGATATTAAAAAGTCTTCAATACACGTATGAAAAAATAAAATAAAAGTAAAAATGACATGTAGAGCTTTTAACTTTAAAAATAAAAAGAACTTTAAAGCATATATATATATATATATATATATATATATATATATATATATATATATATATATATATATAGTTATCCACAGGCAGACTGTTTCGCTGTATCACTGTTCCTTAGTGTGACTAGACGTCTGATACCTTAACTCTAAACCATCGTCACTCGGCAGAAACATTTTAACGTTTTTCTCTATAGGAAGACGTTTTTCGGCGCGGAAATTTTAATAGGCCGAGTTCAAATACTAGCTGTTAGACTAGATCTCACGTCATACTAACATTCTTTAGAAAGGCATGCATCCGCAAATAGTAGGGTAAACTGTGCGCTATAACTTTGCCAGAACAAGTTATCCAGAAGGACAGTTTTAAACAGTGTTTGAAAATGCACGTTTCCTTTCTTTAATTTATTATCAATTGCTTGAGGGTTAATCTTGGTGCAACCAGAAATTTGATTGAAGGAAATCAAACTTGGTAAATGCCTACAGCATTTCCAACTTAGAGATTTCATTAATAATAATAGTTGCAATAATAATAATAATAATAATAATAATAATAATAATAATAATAATAATTAGCATAACATAGGCAATTTCACGTTATTTTAATAAAACTCTTTTTTACAAAGCTAGACATTCAACAAGATCCAAATAAGATAGAGATTTTTTAGCATTGAAAATTATTTTTACACATTTTCACCCCGATACGATCCGTAAGATCCATTCAGTGTAGAGTGTAAGTTGTTTTATTGCTTTGAGAAGTGGGAGTTAGTTCAGATTATGGGAGGTGGGTAGCAAAGATAACGTTTGAACCTCAACTTGAAATAGCTAAGATTGTAGTAATCTGGAAGCACTCTCTCACGAGTCTGTTCCACAAAAAGTTGTCCGAATAGAATTTCCTTCTTACCAATTAAATACGGAGGGAATGTGGATGATTTGACCCTGCGTAAGTGGTATGGAAATTCTTATCTATAAACGTCTGAACCCTGGAAATATAGCCCGTCAAAGCATTTCCCTTGGAAACAACAATAGAATAATAACAAGGAGCTTGCAACGTTTCGTCTGTGGGAAAGTGCTCATAAAAGTGGGAAATAATTCATGACACACAGGGCGGCGTGGACGCTTTTGAAATAGGAGGGTCAAGTTTGAATTCCAGTCGAGTACATTACATTCACTTACGTACTAATAACCTTAGGAACAGTATAAATCCATCTTTCCCGCTCCCCACCAGTTATGGCTAACTAGCAGGACAGATTGGGCCATATAGCCTTTGTTGTCAACTAGTCTAGGAGAAAGAAGAACTGAATTCAAACCAGCTTTAAGAGGGTTGGGTTCCATCAGGCTGTCTTGTCCATGAAACAAGATGTGGTGCCCCAAATGACGCTGGGATATACGGGATACGTGATCGTGATTTCACACATTTAAAGAAACAAGAAAAGGAACCTAGAATTAAATTTATTTACTACGCTTGGCGAAATAAATAGCTTTACTCAATATTTACTGAAAGTTGCCGAAGACGTCAGATGCATCAGAGGGTACAGTGGGCAAATAGTTTGATGTAAATCACAAATATATGGATATAAGTTCCAAAATGTTATTGTATAATTATAGTAACTCATCAACCGAAAGTCATATAATTTCTAACAAATTTTTAAGTTTCGATTTTTATCTTTTTTTTTCTTTTTTTTTTTTTTTTTTTTTAGTTCTTTGCTCTGATGTAATAAAAATCGAAATATACACGAAATAACCTTCCCCTTTTGTAAGTTGATTAAATTGTTACATTTAGATGACCTACAAGCTTAATGTCCGCAGTTGCATCCTTAATATACAGATCCTGTTCGCGTTTCTACTGTTTCGACTTTAAAATTACTTGCGGGAGTTTTTATTGCTCGACTGGGACTTAGCCTGAATATTATTTTCTCTTCTCAGATATTCTATTTTAATTATAGACCAAACTTATTTATTTATTCGCTCAATAATTAATAATTGGATTAATAAATAATTTTACTCAACTATGTATTCAACGTTATTTGCAATGATTTATTTCCACTTATCAGGCAGCTCTTCGATAGCTTTTGAGAAAATTTCGCATGTTTTCATGTGAAAAAGGCGGGAATCTGATTTTCATAAGAGAAAATTTTCCGAGGTAAAGTGTGTTCAAAAAATGTAATAATCGGCTGGTGCAAAGGTCAGATGAATATGATGGATTCAGTAGAACGATCCAACCAAATTTTAATTTTTTTCCTGTTTTATATTTTCTATATGCTACCATATATGGTCTGGAGTCCTCACTGTTCGTCTTAAGGTCCTCAACAAAATTCAGAGACGGATATGCAGTGTGATTGGTCCTGATCTGGCAACTGGTTTACAGTCGCTCTCTCACAGACATACCGTCGCTTCCCTCTGTCTTTTCTACAAATACTTTCACGGTAACTATTCTGACGGGCTACTTTCGCTAGTTCCCAGTCTGCATGAATTTAAACGTGCTACTAGGCTGGCATCACGGTCCAACCTTACACTGTCGAAATGGTTAAATGCAGCCGTTTCTTCTACTCTAATAGATTCATGTCTCGCACTTCCCGTCCGTGGAACTCCCTTCCTCTTACTTGCTTCCCTGATAGCTATAATCTCCAAATATTCAAATCCAATGTCAATCGACATCTCCAGATGCTTTGATCTATTCCTTGTCCTTCTCTCCATCTTTTCCTCTCTCACGCCTCTTTACTCTTGCTCCCACTCTCTGTAGCCTCTGCGTGCTAGTGGCACTCCCGTTTTGCTTGGGGTGAAATGCTTAAAAAAATATGCGACCTTGAAAGGGAAATATATTTTTCTTTTTATCCACCACATGCTACAACTGGTATGCAAAAACTGTGTTAAGTTAGTGTACTCATATTTATTCTTGAATGGCTGCATATGGTTAGTCGTGATGATAATATATTCTTCCTAACGGATGTTTCTCATAAACAGAAATTAATCAATAGAATATAGAGAAAATATAGGGAGAATTGCATTTCTCCTTCGTCTGTGAATTCGATAGTTGGTTCGACATTATTTTTTTTTTTTTAATAATGTTTGTTAATTTTTGGAGTTTGTAGCGGATACATTAATAATCCTCTCTGACAGACGTCTCAAAATATATACCGACCGTACATACTCACGTATCATGCGACTTTTGAAAACCTAATTTTGAAGCTAATTTTAAGGGGGTCGCATCAAAAAAGAGATATAAAATTAGCGTATGTACAGCTGACCATGGCTACGCCGTTGTCCAAACTTTATATCGATTTAGTGTAGTCAAAAAGTACAACTGTATTTAAATAAACATGATTTTGATAAAACTGATGATTACTTAACTGTATCCAATAATAATGCATGTATTATTCGCATATTGGTATCGTATTATAAAATACAAACAGCAAATATGCATCTTATCTGTTGATTACGTTTATAAGATGTTTAGCTGTTTCTCGTCCGGTTGTTTATGGCTGTACGCGTTTACGCAACGAGTATAGCGTTACTAACGATACTTTTATCAATCTCTTTTACTTTTTTAACTTATTTGACTAGAAATTGAGATAAAGAAACAGAGGAAAAGAGGTTAGTCTATTGTAATTTATTCTCTCAAAAAAAGAAACTAGTATGATACACGAAATACATGATGAAATCATTTTTTATAAGTGAAAATTTGGGAGTCGCACGATCCTCAAGGTCGCAAGTTACATGAGTATATATATATATATATATATATATATATATATATATATATATATATATAGGAAAACGATATTAAGGACTTCATCGGACTCAAGTGATGATTACGCATGCGCACGAAAGTAAAGGGAAGGCCCAATTTTTTAATTTATTTTTTATTTTTAAATCAGTTTTGGGCATTTAGATACTCTTTGCTTAAATTATTAACATATTTGTTATTAAATATCCCTCATTGTGATAATGGTAGATCTACTAAAAAAGGTGAAATGTTGTAAGAACCTAGACGTAAATTTTCTGCGGATGGTTTATTGATTAAAGCTCTTTCTATACATATTCGTCTTACCAAATTGCTTTCTCTTTTAGAGTAGCATTTTTAAATCAATATTATTGTCAGACTCATTCCAGTGAGTAACTAATGTATTTAGTGTGTTGTTTTGCAAAAGATTCCTTTTATGTTCATATAATGTTTTATTTAAATTCCTTAAAGTTTCTCATATATATATATATATATATATATATATATATATATATATATATGCATAAAGGCTGGCTGCTTGCTTCTGAGTACATCCTTACTACGAAAGTCCGTACAACAACACTTACATCTGTTATCACACACTAGTATTTCTGACTCCTGCACAAGTATAGTTTGTTTCTTCAGTTAATTTTTAATTAATATTTTTATTCCAGCTTGCTAAAAATCTTTGAAAGTGGTTGTACTTCATTTAATAAGTTCTTGAATATATAGTTTAATAAAGATTTGTTGGATATCTGGAAAAAAGAGACAATTATTTTAAATATTGTCTTAGGGGTTCAATTACTTTTGCACAGCACTGTAAATATACATCTGTGTTTGTGCGCGCGCGCGTCTGTGTGTGTGCGTGTGATGTCTGAAATATGATTTCCAGTAATGCCATTGCTTGATTTATTTTCAAATCTGAGCATCGCGGATGTGACTTTTTACTCCTGCCAGGGTCATACATTCTTTTGCACAGAGGCGGCAACGTTGGGTGCTTCTTACAGCAATTGTTATATTAATACTTTTAGTAAATTTTAAATGTCTGGCATCTTTGATGATTTTTTTTTTAAGGCCTACCCTATTTAAGCAGGCAGACGCTATCACCTTCATTACACATTAGATCAAATTCCGTGCAAACATTTTCAGAGCAATTATGACCAAGACCCTTACGAACATCTCCCTTGAGTTTTTCATACGCAATATATTTATATGTGTAATGATACGCATATTTTTTATCCTTGTTACTCGCTTTTTATCAATGCTTGTTGAAAAAGCATGACACTTTGATAGCAACTAGCTCAGGCTGTAACGGAAATAATATGCTATTTCAATTTTCAACTATTACAATGTTCAGTCATACGTTTTTATATAAGTATATATGTGTTGATATGTACAGAGTTAATGTATGCTATATTTATGGGGGAAAGTGATATCAGGGATGGAGCGCCTGTAAATATAAAAGTGGACACTGAGGTTAACACCGAACAGCGACTATCTGTTTCATGTTTGAACGCAATCGTCATCGCCTGAAGATTGCGTTCGAGTATGAAAAAGACTTGTTGTCACTTCACATTGATCTCAGTGTCTACTTTATATAATCAGCCCCAAACGACTGCATTGTGCATGAAATTCATAGCTGTGCTACCGCTGAGGAAAAACTATATATATATATATATATATATATATATATATATATATATATATATATATATATATATTATATATATATATATATATATGATGGATTCTCACGTCAAGTTCGACGTATGAGGTTCCGACGACCACGATCTAATAACCTCTATGTCTATGATGGGCATGACTTTTGAGACCGGTTCGAGAATTGCACAAAAGACCACAGTGCAGCAAGAACACTGTTAGATGTCTTATCTTGCTTTCTCGTTTCATGGAATCGACTGATGGTTACTTCTCAATGTTGTACTTTAGCTCCAATGCGACTAGAGCTGTTTTTCTTTCTGGTGTTGAGTTGTTGACCTGGACAGTTCATATATTCCAAGTGCCAAGATGAAATTGATTTTGTTTTTCGCAATAGCCGGATATGTGTGTAATTAATTCGATGTAGTTGTCAGAAAACCAACACAATGATTTGTTTCAAATGGGGAAGGCTTGTTTCAGACCATCCACACTTTATGGATTTGTGCCTGCCGAGAGGCGTGTACTGGCTGATATTGACTGCGATCCGGAGAGGTTAAACTCCGTGATAATAACACATGAGGACTGTCATTCGGAGTTTCCGTGGCAAGTCTTTTGCATTGTTACTTATATATATATATATATATATATATATATATAATATATATAATATCCAAATATCTTAAACTGCCGTACATTTTCGTTTTTATAAATTTTATTGAGGACTCTATTCATTTAGATGTTCCATTTGGCAAATATCACTTTTCACATAAATTTAATTTATAAATTATATATATATAGGTACCTCCACTTTTTCGCGGGAAAACAGCATAGCGTAATAAACAAATGCCACAAACTTAACGAAAATAAATTTTTATCGTCAAAACGCTTACGTTATTATTAAGATGAAAGACCAAAGTATATTTTAATTATTTTTTGATATTTTTTAATATTTTTTAACACGTTCGAAATTTTGGTTAAAGTTTTTTTTTTACGTCATCGCGGTGCTGTAAAAATAACATTGTTTTTTTTTTGCGCTTTTTTCCGTTGAAAATCCATTGATTTGGAAATTCTTGTAAAATTAAAGTAATTGTCCGATTTTAATGAAATTTTCAGGACTTATTCACAAATGAATGAAATTATTTTTGAAATATTTCTTTTTAGTAAATTTTAGTAAAAAAATTTTTTTTTTTAATATGTTACACCCCACTTACTTATTTTCCCGAAATTTCGTTCAATTCTTTTTATTTCCTTACAATTTTTTTTTTGTTTAAAGTAAGAGTCATTGGAGATGGTAAATCACCTACTTTTTTTTTTCTAATTTGTTCCAACTTTTTTAAAATGAGCTTTGAATAGAAAAATAATGAATCCAATAAAACTATGATATTACTTAATTAGAAAAGCTTTTAATTGCTTTTGTAAATAAGTAATATTAAGGTCATTATTGCCTGAAGAAATAAATTTTTTCTGATGAATAATTAAATTTTACAAGAATTTTTTATTTGTTTTACATTTTGATTATAATAATTTATAATAGTTTAAAAATCGTGCAAAACTCTGTATTAGCTTATTTCCTTGTGATAATTAGTAATTAAGTAGAAACAAAATTTACGAGTTCAAAATTGCAAAGTTTAATAAATTTAGTGATTCCACTTTTTTTTCAAATAATTTTTTATGTTGTATTTTTCTACTTAATACATTCCTTATTTCCATGTACGGTAGACTGAAATTGCCATTATTATAAAAAGAGTTTTGTCCCTTTATTCTAATAAATAGACATAACAGTAAAACTAAAAATAAAAGGGTTCACTCAGATTTCTAGTAATTTTCATTTATGGTCATCCGTAGTAGCTGTCATCACTTGTCAATCAACACATGGATCAAGTATCGGATCAAAATTACGGTACCAATCGTTAATAATTCGTTGTATATTTCTTTTTTATGCTATAATTAAGTAATATTTTTTTTAAATCAGATTAATTTAACATTAAATTTTCTAATTTTACTAAAATGACGTGTCAGAAATTTTTTTAAATATTTTTAAAATCGATAAATTTGTTTTTGTTTACAAATTTCTTAAAATTAAGAAAATGGCGGGTTTTTTGAAAATTTAAAAATTTGAAATTAAATTTGACATTCCAATGTATATAGTTTCTATCTGAAATATACCAGAATTGTTTACTTAATGGAAATAATAAATTTAATGATTCAACTTTCAAGTAAAGCTAAAATGAAATATTCAAGCATATTTTTTCATTTTAAAAAATGCATTTAAACTTAGGTATCGATAATTTATGCCGAAAAAGTGGAGGTACCTATATATATATATATATATATATATATATATATATATATATATATATATATATATATATCAGTAGCAACTTCGCCGCCAGCATTCGACTATATCTGTTTCAAAGCAACAAAAATTGCCGTTTTCATTCTTGACTTCAGCTGGATTAAAAATTCATTGTTTTAACTCCGTGGCTCAATATATTGACCGAAATATATTTCGTTGATAATGTTCATAAATAAATAAAGAAAACAGAGAAAGTCTGGAAGTAAGTAAAAAACAATGAAATAAAATTAAATTGGCTAATCGGGCTGCGTAGGTCTGAGCACTATCTGAGCTGGAGACAAATTTAATAAACAATGTATTTCTTGCTTTTGTTTGATAAATAATCTTTTCAAAATCTCTAATTACTTTTTCACAAATATTTTTTTAAAAAATACCTAATGTATTTTATGCTCAGTTTTACAGAGAAAATGTTTTTTTTATTGTTTTAACTTATTACCTTCAAATGTCCATTTTAAATAATTTATTCCGTATAGTATAAGGTTTTTTAGCACAATGTCTAAATGGAAAAAGGGCAAAGCAAACTTGACCCGACCTAAAGTCGGCGAAAACTCGTTGACTAGAAGGTTGAGGTGATGTGTGTGACTGGGGTAGTGTTGAG
Organism: Acanthosepion lycidas; assembly: GCA_963932145.1. NCBI lineage: Eukaryota > Metazoa > Mollusca > Cephalopoda > Sepiida > Sepiidae > Acanthosepion > Acanthosepion lycidas. Next base: position 114,680,988 of record OZ010572.1, on the reverse strand, counting down.
GAAATATGTTATCAATCAGCAGCTACGATTACTGACCCAATAATGTACATTGAATTAAACAAAAAGTCTGCAGACAAGAGATACATAAACACACTAGCGCATAGACATATATATAAAGGCACGGTCTAGATGGATTTAGTATTTAAAAATATATCTAGCTAGAGAATTTTAAAAATTATATATTTTAGTTAGAGTAAAGGAATCATTTTAGCATCTAAGTTATACGAATAGTACATTTTGTGAAAAATTGTAATGATCCCGACAAACATTGATGACCTAGAGTTGCCAGTGATTATATATATATATATATATATATATATATATATATATATATATAGAGAGAGAGAGAGAGAGATAGATAGATAGAGAGAGAGAGAGAGAGAGAGAAAGAAAGAAAGAAAGAGTCAACGATATGCTGCATATCTATATTCAAGCATGTTTGGTTGAATAATCAAGACATATTATGTCTATTTTATTTTAATCCAATCAAATTCACAGATCAATTTCTAAGTGCTTTTACAAAACTGAGTAAGAAATCGCCGTAGTTTTTGTTATTTCTTTTATTTTCCTATGTACTTTCAATCTCATCCAAGATCATCTTCAGGAGTGAATGTAACTGATAGTTGTAATTTTTTTTTTTTTTTTGTAATTGCGCATGTACGAACTCCTTTATATAGTCAATTTACGTTAATGATATGTAAGGGAGGTAATTTAGTCTACATTTTTAATAATTAATCTTTTAAATATACTCAAATTGCAATTCTTTCGAAAAAAACTTTTTTTTAATTTATTTTTTTTTACAATTTGTTCATACCAAAACATTTGCTTTTATTGACAATTTAAAACATTGTTGCTATACTCATAATTAATTTTATTTAATGTTGGTTTGATTTTTTATATTGGTCGCTTCGAAGCGTCAGCACATTGAGGCCGTGTATATATATATATATATATATATATATATATATATATATATATATATATATATATATATGGAGCGCCACAATCATATGACGTGACCAAAATTTAAGTTAACATGCTGGTAGAACATATTAAAACATTTTTATATATACCAAACGAGAATGAATTGTATTTAACATGGTGTGTGAGGACATATTGCATTTTAGTTTTTTCCGGGTATATTATCGAGAAAATAATCAAAATTAATGCCCGTCTACTATCAAAAATTTTTGTCTTAAATTATGCACACTGGGGCAACGAAATGGTTAAAACATAACCTTGCATGCATGTGGCTTTCTTTCAAAAATTACAAATAAGTTAAGCACCGTTATTTAAGACATCACAGGATTATCAACAAAATGGTCTTTGACTCTTGAAAATGTTTGGAGTCAGTCAAAAGTTTAAAACATAAATAAGCTGACTTTAATTTTAGGGCAGCTCTTTCATACTTTCAAGTCTAAGTTACGAAAATTAAAAGTGTGAGAAAAAAGAATTTCTTTTCAAACATAACATAAACCACTTGTTTATTATATTAAAGTAAAAAGAACATACATTAACTGTTGTTGCCAAAAGACACTAAACATATCCGAGAGTCGTTCTAAAAATTTCTAAGCCTCACCCAGAAGGACTTGGAGAATCAAGGCAGTTGTTCACTATTTTTAAATATAGTCCCCTTTGATATAATCCATGTGGTTCAATGATGCTTAAGCATCTCGTGTCCTTGTCCTCCAAAAACTCCTTCACAGCAATTATGATCTCATCACTGTTTCCAAAGTGGCGACCACGCAGGTGGAATTTCAGTTTAGGAAACAGGAAGAATTCAGATGGCGCTAAGTTTGGTGAGTGAGTGAAATGGGGAAGTAATTCAAAGTCACAGTTGGCTAATTCAATTACTGAACCTTGAGCAGTACGAACAGGCGCGATATCCTGAAGCAACAGCACATCTGCCCTCAACTTCGCTCTACGTTTCGACGTGATTGCTTCCTTCAGTTGTTTTAATTCTGATGCATAGTCCTGTCCATTAATAGTTTTTTTTCCTTTTCCAGCTAGTCCCTCATGATTACGCCTTCAGAATAATAAAAAAACAGAACCCAAGACTTTACCAACAGCCATTGCCTGCTTGAACTTTCTTCGGTGGTTCAGAACCAGAGTGTTTCCACTCTTAGCTTTGAATCTTTGATTCCGGTTCGAAGTGGTGGACCCTGGTTCCATCATCAGTTCTTAATCTACGTTGGAAATTGCCAGGGTCAGCATGGAAGCGTGTCAGAAATGTTCTGGAAATGTCAACACTTTTCAGCTTCTGCCCTGGTATCAGCATTCTTGGCACCTGTCTTGCAGACAGCTTTCTCATCCTCCAGATCTCAGCTAAATCAGGATAGACCGAACCAGAACTAAGACCTATGCACTTAACTATTTGCTGATCAATAAGATGTCTGTCATCCAAAACCTTACAATGAATGACATCAACTTGTTCATCAGTGGTTGAGATTTTTGAACGACCAGATCAAGGGTCATCTTCTGTGCTGTTCCTGCCCTGCTTGAATTCCGCAGGCAACTTCTTCACAGTTGCATAGAATCTGTACCATGTCCACATAGATTTCTTTGGGTGTCATACCTTTCTTTTGCAGATACTTTATGATTGATCGAGCCACTGTTTTGCCCATTTTTAAATTTGTCGCAAATCTCTCGCCTTTGTATGGGATTCACCTGCACAGATATTAAAACTGAAATCTAAATTAATAAAATAACCCGCGTACATAATATAAGTGACATAGAAAATGGAGGAGAAACGAAGTACTGTGTTTATTCATTTTCATTCCTCTGAACTGACTCATTATCTATTAGGTTGGTGCAAAAATAATGACGTAATAATGACGTTTTTTGACGTATTTTTAACATCAAAAAACGACATCATTACGTCATTATTTTTGCACCAACTAAATATTTAAAGAATTGAACATTTTCTGTTATTTTTAAAGTTGTTTTTAGGGCGTCGAATTTTCTTTTTTTTATATACCAACAGACATATAAAAAAAAAAATATATATATGATCAATTTGTCTCTACACCTTATCAACCCTTTGTAGGTTATTTAAAGCCAAGACACATATTTTGCATTGTTCATGCTGAATTAACAATGTTTTAAGAATAATAAAGATTTTTTTTTCCAGATATAAGGCCTACTATATAACCCATAGCTGGGAGACGGATTCATAATTTTTTCAGATGTATTTACGTAAGTGAATATAAAGAACCCAACTGGAATTCGAACTCGGCTCTCCGATTTCTCATTCCGAGTTGCTATACATTACACCACCCACACATTTATATGTATATGTATGTATACGGGCAAAATATATGCAAATATAATATTTATTTGAACGAAAATTATGTCAACGTCGATAGTTATTAATTAAATATAGATAGAATCAATATAATTTGTGCCTAAGTTGTATAAGAATTCTGTGTGTGTTTATATCTAGACATTTATATATGCATTGAAATGCGGGTGCGAGAAAGGATGTGTGTGTGGGGGTTGAAAATTATATCTTATCACGTTGGGGCTTATATATGAATCCGAACGCAATAAAAACACAAGCGTATCCAACCACGGCCTCCAGTCAACTTCGGAATCTCCTAAAACTCTTCTGGACGGTCTCCTCGCTTAAGTTTTTAAATGCTGCCAAAATACTTGCCTTCAGTTCATCTTTGGAGTTTTGTTAATCATACAAGGAGTTTTGTTGATCTCTCGCTCAACTGCGCCCTACACATAATAATCAAGGGGGTTGCTAGATTTAACGGGGATGTGGTTCCAGAAATTACCCAACAGCTATGACTGGGACTCCTGCTTGTGTAGTATGGCGCAGAGTCTTTTTGCCAGACATAGGGTCTTCCAGCAGCCACCCTCTTGACCCAGGGCAGCATTACCTCCTCAAGGCAATTGTTGTTGACTTCTGTGTTGTGTCTGAGGACCCGTGGAAAGATTAATAGAGGCATAACGTTGCCAAAACTAGTGATCACTCTAAACACCGTCGTAATCACCATTAAACTCATCCAACTCTTTCCGAATCCTCTGCACTGTCCTCAGATTGACACCCAAACACTCTGAAATGTTCATTTTGGAGCTCTCGGTGCGAATGTCAAGCAGTACAGCTTGCCATTTTCAAATTTCTGGTGGAGTGAATTGCGTCAAGGTGCTCTTTTTCTCGCAGACTGTGTCGTCGACAGAATAAAACTTAAAAAAAACGAATTCAAAAATATAAAATGGCGATAATTTACCCATCGCACCCTGTATATAGAGAAATAATATAAAATTAAATGTTTACTTATCTTCTCAATTTTTAACGGTTTATTTATTAATTTTAATTATTACTATCTCTTGCACTAAGTGGTATAAACACAAAAACTGCTTACGTTAAAAAAAAGTTATCTTCCAGAAATACCAGAGTTGACCTATTTTTTTAGTGATAGGGACAACATACAATTTTTGCCGCACACAGACACACACACACACTCGATATAAAGTGCCGCACACCGAGTGCTGATGGTAAGAAAATAATATTCAATCCACACCTAAAGATTGTATCGTTAATGTAACTCAGTGATGTCTTACCGGTGAGGAACAAAATGTATATTTATTATTAGTATATCTTTATATATATATATATACATATATATATATATATATATATATATATATATATATATATGTGTGTGTGTATGTGAGTGTGTGTGTGTGTGCGCGCGTGTGTTTGTGTGTGTATTATGTATTAGGTATGTATATTCCATTATGTGTACATGTGCGTGTGTTTGTTTGCATCTGTGTGTTTATTTGTGTTTATGTGTGTGCGTGTATGTGTGTGTGTGAGGGAGGGAGGGAATAAAAACAAAAGCAAACTTTACCGACGCGTTTCGTCCTATGAGAAAATTTATTAAGTCAAATGCAAGGATTTTATTTTGTAGCAAAACTAGTATTTATATACAAGAGCAAAAATGTTATTAGCTATGTAAAATTTTTAAATTTAAGAGCGCTCATAAATATTCATCAGGTTAGCCGAAAGGTCTAGGCATGCTATGGAGGACGCCAAGTGACACAATTCAATGTCTAATAAACGAAAGTGAGTAAATGACATTATTGTTTGTTTTTTTGTTTTTTTTATTATTTTAGTTTGAGATTAATTTACGTTATATATTCTAAATAATATGAGGTTATGAATAACATTTTTGTTCTTGTATATAAATACTTGTTACAAAATAAAATCTTTGCATTCGCCTCGATAAATTCCCTCAGAGGACGAAACGCGTCGGCTAATATAAGTTTTCCTTTTGTCTTTATCCATATTGTCCTTTTACGGATATTAGGTTGGTGCAAAAATAATGTCGTTTTCTCACATAGTAACATATGTGAGAAAACGACATTATTTTTGCACCAACCTAATATATTGTATCTGACATTTTACATATATATATATATATATATATATATATATATATATATTTATTCTATCTGTAATTTTATATATATATATGCGTGTGTGTGCATGTGTGCGTGTGCCCAATTGGGCATGTGCGTCTTTCTGTGCATTCCTTTCATTACTGAACATATTTGAACACTCAAACCGCATAATCAAACGGAAAAGTATTAAGCGTGTGCTCAAAAATTTACAGAAACAGAGGTCTTCACACACACCTCATAACACAATCCAAATTTTGCTGATACACACACACAAAAATACGCACACATATTGCACATCCATTGTAATCTACCGATGCCTTTGAATTGGCATCGTAAATACCCAGTGCGTCCAAGATGACATCACGACGCGATGATCAGTCCGATTCACATGGGCATAATAGCTGAATCTTCTCCCATCCAGTAATCTGCCTTCATATCTGCCGAGTGGTTTTGCCTCCAGAGATTTCTGTCGGCAGTTCGGCTCGTCCGATCGATACTTGAACGTCATGGACAGCTTCGGGACTATACAAAATGGCAAAGAGAAGCCTGTATCGTACCCTACCGTTGGTCATCACGCTGCCAAAAACCTGCTTTTTTTTTCTTCTATATAAGTATCCAGAGAAATGGTTTGTAGCAGCAACAGTACATTTCTCTAATTAACTTCAAATATTTCAAACCTTCAAGCAAATATTCTCACTCCTTTCGCACTTTATTCACAACCTCTCTACTGACCGTCATTCTTGTGAACAACCTTTTAACGCCTTATAGAACCGGGCTGAAAACAAAACCACTGATAGTAATTTCATTCTTCAGTTGAATTTTTTTTAAGTTAAACCTTTTAGGGTTAATTCAAAAAAGTACGTAACGTCGAAGAGGTGGATGGGCCGGCCTATTTTTCGTTACAACAATATAGGACGGTGGGTTTGTTTAGACTGTAAACGCTTTTTAAAAATAAAATGTGTAGCATTAATTTGTTTTTAAATAAAAAAAAAAACGTTATAGCATCAACGGGGTTATTGATGCATCAGATGCGTTGTAAGTCACAGGCACTCCGGTTATCGTGAACCAATATTTTTTAAATAATTTCGCCCCAAGTAGGGCGGGAATGCCACTGGTACGCAGGGATGGGAGAGTGCAGAGAGTAAAGGTGGGAGAAAAGACTTGGGTATAGGGAAACCGAAGAAAGGATAAAAGCTGAACGGGGTTCAAGAAGATAGAAGATGGAGATTGACGTTGCATTTAAATTCTTAAAGATTGTAGTTATCAGGCAAGCAAATAAACGGAAGTGTGCTCCACTTTCGAGAAGTGCGAGAAGAGAAACTGTTTTAGTAGAAGTAGCTTTTACATTTAACTAATGGGAAAGCAAAGGGTAGGACCTAGTTACCGGTTTAGTAGCTTAAACTCACGTAGTCTGGGTACCAGGGAAAAAAGCTCGTCAGAGAAGTTGCCATGAAATTATTTGCAGAAAAGACAGGGAAAAGCCAGGTCACGTCAGTGATAAATAGACTGAAGTCTGCTATTTTTTAACAGGAAAAACTGGTTTCTTGAAACCTATTGAAAAGACCTTCAGGAGCGAGCAGTACAAGAGAATTTTAGGGTTATTTTTCAGTTCCATGAAAAGAAAAGCATCCCCGGAACATTATACTGAACGGATGCTTGACAGTACTTACTGCTAAATTCAAAGAGCTTTCAAAGCTTCTTCTTCGGATTTTAGATCGCTTATCCTTTGAATTTAGCTCAACTTTCGTTTCATCGGAGAAAACATTTAGTAAAAAAATCAGGTGAGTCACTTTTATCGAACAGCACTGTATATACAATGATCTTTAAAACTTACGTCTTTTCTAATGTACCACGAATTTAAAGCATCGTAAGCAACGAATATAATTTAGCATTTTATTGATATTGTTCCCTTTCTTTCCTTTATCCGAACTGTTAAATTATATGTAAGTGTTTTAACGTTATAGAGGAGTACAATAATTACTATCGACGTTATTTTTTGTCGGTAGAAGTGTTTGAGCTGACATCCCTGTTATTCTGGACAGTGAAACAGATGTTGACGGCCTAAAGATCGAGAAGTCCTCAAGGAAATGTTCTTTCCGGCATATAATCCTGTTTTCTTTAAAAAAATAATTTCCATATATGCATATGCAGAAAATAAAATTAAAATTAAAATCACTAATGACACTCTAACCTAAATATTTGATCGACAAACAGATACACAGACAAAGAATAACGTTTAGATATTAGAGGATGCCAACTGGAAATTCTACATTCAGCAGTTTTCGACCTCGAGATGCAATGGCACCTTTTGATTCTCCTAAAAAAAATCACTCATGAAATCAAGATCCTTATCTTGCCTTTCTGGAGGCCCAGGTCTTATCTTATAATTATGAACGTCAGTTATTAGTTCGTCTCTTAGCTTATCTGCAAAATGTTTGTTTGTTCATTTCTGTTGTTCATTTTAAATTACTTTTGCGAGACAATCTCTTAATTAATTATCGAACAAGAATATCCAGTATTGTTCGTCTTCTTTTTCTTCGTCATCATCATCATCTTCTTCTTCTTCTTCTTCTTCTACTACTACTACTACTACTACTACTACTACTACTACTACTACTACTATCATCATTATCATAATCATCATTATTATTAGTTTTTTTTTTTCTGATTTGCCGTTTGATACAATCTGTTACCATATATTTTATCTGAGACCTAAGGTAAAAGAAGGTTTTTCGTGGGAAGTTATTGTGCATATTAGATTGAGAGAGTTTTTTTTTCTGGGTATGTGAGAGGTGCTCATCGGCCCAGTTTTTACATCTCAAATAGAGAAAAGTTTAGTAGATTTGCTTCCTGTGTGTATCAGTATCATTTTAAGTAATTCCGAGTGCTCCTATTATTATTGGGATAATGGTTATATTCAAATGCTGCATTCTTGCAATTTCTATTTCCTGGTCCTTATATTTTAAAAGTTTTTCAAATTCTTTCATTGTGATATTTTTTATCAGATGGCATGGATATATATCTATGTGACAACCCTGATATTCTTTTAAGTCTTTTTTTATTATTATCTTGTCTGTTGGCTTGTATAGTCCGCTGAGTATACATATTGAAGTCCCAGATCATTGTAACATTTTCACCTCCTAGCAATTTATTGATGTTGTTGTTGTCGTCGTTGTTGTTGTCGTCGTTGTTGTTGCTGCTGTTGTTGTTGCTGCTGTTGTTGTTGCTGCTGTTGTTGTTTTATTTCCTTTGATTACTGTTGCATACACATTTCCTTCTGGGTCCCAACCAGAGACCTAAAATCAGAAATGGCTACATAACATTTTCCACTGAGCATTTTTGTAAAAAGAAACCCTAAAATCACACAGATTTTACATAGATAATGCTCTTCGTAAAGTGCGAGTTGTACTTGTGAGTACAATTAATTATTTATTTTTTTATTTTTTTTTTTTTTTTGTTATCATTATTATTATTTCGTCTTCTTTTGATTTCTGTTGTATACACATTTCCTTCCGGGTCCCAACCAGAAACAGGTTCATGATAGTTTCCACTGATCATTTTTGTAAAATAAATACTAAGATCACAAACATAGATAAAGCTCTTCGTAATCTGTGAGCTGTACTTGTGAGTACATTCTTTGCATTTCTTTAAGGAATTTATTATTATTATTATTAGTATTATTATTATTATTATTATTATTATTATTATTATTATTATTATTATTATATGTATTTTTATTGGTCCGAATTGTAAAATCCTTTAAATATTTTTCATCTTCTTCTTCTTCTTCATTATTATTATTATTATTATTATTATTATTATTATTTACGCATTGTTTATTCACTTTAGTTGTGGCTTTCAGCATAGATCAAGTAAAAGCGGGCTTTCTTTATACTCAAGTACTCTCCTCGGCATCCTGATTCTAGAACGGCTAATTTCCATTGCAAAAGTCGTACACCTCTGAAAGTCTGTATGATTAACATTTCTTGGCACACTTCTTTAAAGTTTCTGCAACAAGAGATAATGGCAGTGATAAATTACTTTTCATCATATTGTTGAGACTAACCGTTTCCATACAGGAAACATTCGGCATTTAATGACTCACTTTCGGGTTTAATTCATAACAATTTTTTACTAAAAGAATTTTTCAATAAATTAGACTTCTAGAATCCACTAAATATTAGCTCTCTTTCTGAAATTCATCGAAGTTTCATACCAATCCTTTTGCTTTTGATTAGAATGAAAAGTTAACAGTCTGATCGTATGAAATCTTCTAGTTACATATGCTACCCATTTCCTGTTGCTGCTGTTGATGTGTTGTTTTATTATTTGGTAAAGTTCATTTTTTAGATTATGTAGAGCCAGTGTATAGGAATTATGGAGGATCGTCTTCGTTAACATTTAGAGGATTATTTCATTTAGAATTTGTGGAGTATTTGGCTATGGTTATGTGTAACCGGCAAAAGGCAAAACATACGGAATTGACAAAGTTCTCAATAAACAATCCGAAAAGGAAGAAATAGAACAGAGGAAAATAAACTAGGCAAAGCAACAGTAATATGACAAACAGTTCAAAAAGTAAGAACAGAACCAAAAGAGATAGAGTCAAATGATTATATGACCGGTGAGACCGATAAGTGGCTCATTTTTTATTGGTTAGGAAAAAATCCCAGCATGCACTTGTACTATTTGTCCATGAATTTAGGGAGGTGTTCTTAGTGATCATTCCGGCCATTGAAACCAAAAGAAACCACGTTTGATAAATGATCTGAGAAAATTGTTGAACACAAATAACACCTCTGAATGAGTTGAGCGCCTATGAAAGGTCTAGATCTGAAGAATATGAATTTTCAGGTCAATATTTTGGCAAATTGTTCACTTGAAATCCAAACAAAGTCAGAAACTTCGATTTCAAATCAATCGTAACCGTAAATAAATATAACCATATTCTTAAAAACGGGGTGAAAGACTTGAACGCTATTTTTTGACATCAAATTATAATCCTGCATTTGTTCCTTTATTAGCGAATATGTTACGCCCTGTCATTACTTCAGATAAAAAAAGGACCATTCCTGTTTGATTGCGAGGATAGACGGATAAAAGATACAAGAAAGACGCTGTTTGGTTACAAAAAGAAAGAAAGAAAGAAATGATAATCTGACAACACACTCATGTGTTTTAACATCTGCTTCAGTGAAATGAAGAAACTTGTCAATCGCACATCTTTTCACTTCTACTCTCTTACTTTTTTTTAATCATGATCCGTATTTTTATTTATGATTGTTATTGCAATATTTTGTTAATGTTGTTCAGTTCAAATATTTAACGAGATAATACGAGATTTCCTATGTGTATTTTATAGTTCTGCAACTGGCAAGAAGCTTATGTAATCATTAATTTAAGAATTAAGATTCATCAGAAAATTCAAAGAGGAAAAACCTTGAAATTGTCACTGGTATTTATAGTACAGATGAATACGCGTACGGTATGTGAATGGTACAATAGTCATTAAGTTCCACAAATTCGTCATTTTTCTCACAATTTCCGAATATTATTCTAGGCTTTCAAATTTTTAAAATTATTCTTTTTTTCTCAAAACGTCCGAATATAATTCTAGACTTTCAATTTCTCACAATTTTTCATTTTTTTCACAACATCCGAATATAATTCTAGATTTTCAATGTCTTACAATTTTTACTGTATATTTCTTTAGAGCAACAGCATTCACTATCCGACAAACTGTCTTGTTTTTATTAGCACCTGTGCTGTACATGCATTACGTGATTTATTAGAATTCCAAGTTCACATAGAATTCTTGTACGAACACTGCGCTTTCTGTGCAGTAAGATTATATGATCAAGTCACGGTTATTTGCACAATTCCTAGAAAATTACCTTTCCCGACCATTCATGTCTATTTTTGTATCCTTCATTTAGCTAAATGGCTGCTTCCATTTATTATTATTTTATTTCTTTTGATCTTCTGTGTATATTCATTTTGTTCCGCGTCCCAAGAAAACTCAGAAATGGCATCATATATTCTACTGAGTATTTTTTAGGAGAAAACCCGAGATCACACATATTTTACATAGATAAAGCCCTTAGTAAGTTGTGGGCTGTACTTATGAGTACAATGTTTTGTATTTCTTTAAGGTTTGGGCTACCAAGAATCCCTTCAATGAGTCTATTGGAATCTTTTCTACTCAATCCGAGGGCTCCAACTACGACTGGTATTGTTGATGTCCTCATGTGCCACATTTTTTTAGATTTCCATTTCAAGGTACTTGTATCGTGATAGTTTTTTGAAACCTTCAGAGATTATTATTATTATTATTATCATTATCATTATTAATATTATTATTATTATTATCATTATCATTATTAATATTATTATTATTATTGTTGTTGTTGTTGTTGTTGTTGTTGTTGTTGGTTTTGTTGTTGCTATAGTTTTATTTCTTTGGTTTCTGGTGTATAACCATTTCTTTCCGGGTCTCGACCAGAGAACTAAGGTCAGAAATGTCATCCGGATATAATTTTTGACATTTTCCACTGAGCAGTTTTGAAAAAAAATCGGACATATTTTACATAGTTAAAGTCCTTCGTAAGGTGTAGGCTGTACTTGTGAGTACAATTTTTGTATTTCTTGAAGGCATGGGCTACCAGGGATTCCGTCATTGAGTCTATTGGAAATTTTTCCCATCTTTCCTTGGGCTCCGGACACAACTGGAATTGTTAATGTCCTCATGCGCCATATTTTTGAGATTTCGATTTCAAGGACCTTGTATTTTGATATTTTTTTGAAGATACATTGCAATCTGCATGAACTGCCATGTCAATAAAGAAGGCACATTTTGTCTTTGCGGTCTCTAATCACGATGTCTGTGTGTATTGTAAAGTCCCATAACATTGTTACAGGTCCTATCTTCGTAAACGGGTCTGGATGGTGTTCATACCAATTATTATTATTATTATTATTATTATTATTATTCATGCACTTGCATGTTCATATTTGATGTCTAATAGTCGTCACCAAAATTCCGCCAACTAAATATTCTCGAAGAAGCCAGGAACAAAGCAGTTTCTACAGTCGCAAGCTTTTCTCGAATTTGTAACTCATCTAAACTCGATTCTAGTGTCTGTTGGCTCAGTTCCAAGTGCTCTTATTATTATGGAGACGACCTTAACCATAATACTTCACACCTTTCTTAGCTCATGGGAAAATTCTTTTCGTTTTGTGGTCCGCTGGCAGAGCCCTGTCCACTATCTGGCAGTTTTCCTTATTTAAAACCGAGCCAAAATCTTAAAATATTTACGATTTAGTTTTTCCCGGGACAGTCTCTGATTTGTGTTGATATTATTTATCTTCATTACCGAACCGAAATCATTTGCACAGTACCTTGTGTACGACTGTTACCACCCTGTCATGGCCATTTTTGTTTTTTCTAAGCCTGTTTGTTACATTCAATGATTATGCGGTTTGCCACATCAGTCATTCCCTGCGGAGGTCGTATTTACAGAAATTTTTATAAACTCCCCAAGCAAGATGATAAAGCCACTAAGAGGCAAGGGGTTACTGATAGCGAAAAAAAAACGAGGAAACATTAGTTAAGAGAAAGGACAATAAAAGAAAAGAATTTAAAAAAGGGAACATGGCCACTATCTCAGTAAATGGCCCTTTCCATGCCGATCTTGCCTTAATGTGTATTATCTGTTAAATGTTTCTGTTCTCAGCCTAGTCTACGTTTAATATTGTTTTGAGTTGTCGCTACTTTTACTATCTTTATATTACTATATATTATATATAAGGACTCAACAACTATCGCCATACCGCCAACATAATGAAATAGGAGATATTACTTTCGGAGCATCCTCGTATTAATCAAAAGATATACAATAGCAAAACAATCATTATATTTTTTAAGAAGTGTACGGGGGAGTAATGGATAGCGGCTTGGATTGAGGAATCGGAGAGGCGAGTTCGAATTCCATTACATTCACTTACGTGCTAATACCCTTGGGAAAAGTATGAATGCTCTTCTTCTTCTTCCCAGTCCCAGCTATGAGGAAATAGGACAAAGAGGGTTCTATAGCCTTGGGTGGCTATAGAACCCAGATGGCAACTGGTCTACCGCAGAAAGAAATGGCAATCTACTGCGGGAAAAATCTGTATCGTCAGTCATGTATCGAAAGGTACTTGATCGCCTAAGCGTGTATCACGCATGACACATAACTGACTAACACATATTCAGCTAGGGAAAGTATAAAAACATTATTCTTTAAAATAGTCTCGAGAAAGAAGTCTGCGCATGCTCAAACCGTATGCTTCTCGTTAATACTGGCCGAATTCAAAATGGCCTTGCTATTGACGACGCCCTAATAATTCAGGGGATTCCAATATTTCTTCTATGCGTCATATCTCTTCAGGACGTGGGTGATCATGGTTCTTCACAATTTCCTGTCTTTTGTAGCTCTTAGAAGTATTTATGTCTATCTCGTCTAACCCCTGTTCTGCTAACGACCTCTTTAGGCAGGTTATTGGCTGGTTTCCTCTATACCTTTTACCTTCAAGATGCCCTGTGACTCTTAAATTTTTCAAGCCTTCTTTCCTCATTAGATGCGCTAAAAATTTTAATTGTCTCTTTCTGGTTCTAATAATAAGTGTACTTCTTCCAATTAGGAGAGCTAAAAACGACATGGATATGGACATTCTCGAACAATTAGTTCCAAGTCCCACGGGCTATGTTTGTGGGGCAGGGCCCCTGTTGAACTAGCAAGGATGCCTCCGTAAGATCCTCACAGAACCGCCTGTGATTTCTCCTGTTCACCTGACCCCTATCATGAAGTTGGTTATCTTCGAGTCGCTTTGGTTAGTGGCAAGTGTCACAAGCATGGCCGGCCTTTTCATTTATATCCTCAGAGTGGAAGCTATACTCGATACTTGCGAAAGAAAATGTGAATATTAAAATTTGGTACATGCCATATAAACAATAGGTTAGACTGTCTAAAAGTGTATTCTCATATACCTGATGCACCACAGATAGATAGATAGATAGATAGATACGAACAGAATGAGATAGATAG